>CAXAMN010008890.1:2195126-2248260 GCA_963970005.1 Durusdinium trenchii
TAGTAGCAAGGCCAGGAGCCCCTAGTAGCGTCCTTGCTCCTAGTAGCCATTCTAGGAGTGTAGGGTTCTTTTTGGAAGCCCACGAGCCACCGTGCCCGACGGTGCCCGACGTTTTAAGACTCAGCGACGCCGCCGCTGAAGGCCATTTGCCGCGAGAGAGAGCACCTTGAAGGGTGGAGCATGTGCGGCTCACGGCTCAGAGGTCTAAGATTTAGAAGGAAGAGAAAGGAAAGGAACAGCCTAAAGGTTCGAAGAAAAGAGCAAACAAGCAGAAACACGTAGTTCTTCCATGTTAGTCCGTGAAGCAAAACACAAGCACATTGAAACCGTTTCAGTCATGGACCCACCCTTGAAACGTATTGGAATACTGGATGTGGGCAGCAATCTGAGTGGAGTAGGCTATTCAACAGCGTCAAAAGAAGCTGACTTCGTACGTAAAACGTGGCTGACCAACTTCAAACATGTTCATGTTCTGTTCACCTGCGCAATCCATCGTCGCCTCAATCCATCGCGCAAAAGCTAGCCATCCCGTTGTTTGGGCCAAAGCATGTGGCAGTTGGGAGGGTTCGCCAAGGGAATGCGGATCATCAGGCCACAGCTTGGCCAAGGGAGTACTATGGGGATGTTTGGCTCCCAAGAGGATCCTGCAAGCACCGAAACACTTGTCCTGGTTACTAGTAGTAGGGCCAGGAGCCCCTAGTAGCCTCCTCTAGCTACTAGTATAGTGATGCCAGGAGCTACTAGTAGCGTTTTCTAGCTACTAGTAGCGATGGCCTTTGTTACTAGTAGCGTCCTCTTGCTCCTAGTAGTGATGCCAGGAGACCCTAGTAGCGTCCTCTTGCTCCTAGTAGGTTAGAGGCCATCGCTATCTGCACCACACATTTTACAAGATCGCAACCGAAGGGTGTCATCTGAATCATCCTGCAGATTCGAAGGGTTCTGACCGTCCGGGGAAATAACAACAGCTCGCGAAAGGAGGCGCGACACCTGGTCTTCAAAATCCCAAGTATCAAGTATGTTACTCGTCGAAACAACTGAACTCGGGGGTGTCTGGATGAATCTGAATCCACTGTGTGCCAACACACAAAGATTCGGATTGAAACACATTGCATTTGCACAACTGCACCAACTGCACCTCTTTTGGACGTGCATGGGCGGTCATGGCGCGGCTGCTGAACTCTAGTGAACTCCAGAACTCTACTGCTGAACGAAAGTTTTCTTCCGCTTCTTTTCTGTAAATTACCTCCAACACAAGGAAACCTCCGCCGCCCTCAGAGATTCGGCTCAAACTGGCTCAGTGCAGAAGACGTTCCTGGAGCTCTGCGTCCAACACTTCCAGCCCTTTTCGGGACTTTGGCCTCGGTCGTCCACCCGAAGCTTCTGTGAAACAAAACTCGGAAATAAACACAAAGGACAGAGCTTGGATGATATGAAAAGCAATTCTTGCCATCCCTGAGACTTACTATCGACTATTAGGTTGGAGGCCATCGCTAGTAATTGGGTTGGAGGCCATCGCCAGCAGGTTGGAGGCCATCGCTATTAGGTTCCCTTTACATCCAAGCTGCAGCTTTCACCACCACACTTGGAGGGATTACCTCAGTGTTCGAACCGATCTTGGGCGACCAAAGGGATGTTCTGAATACACCGAACGATAAGGCAAACACCGAAAGAAGCAAAAGAGATGAGTGAGAAGCAGCGTGAAAAGAAGAACCGACTGAGCCTTCTAAAGGCTGCTTAACGACAGCAGAACCTCTGCTTGACTGGCACGACTTAGTGCAGCGACTGAAACCGTGGTGTCTTTCAGCTTCAAAACACGGATGCCTCGCACCTCACAACCGACCTATTGGGTTGGTCACCGGTGAACGATCGTTCGTCCCTGGACCTGAGAATCTTTCAAGGCTTGGCAGAAATACATTAGAAACAAGGGCATCGCTACTAGTAACAAGTGCCTTACTACTAGTAATAAGAAGCTAGTAGAAACAATATATAAATATGACGAGCGATACATGCACCGCTCTTAAGTAGGTTGGAGGCCATCGCTACTACAACTTCTTTTTCTTGCCACAAGTAAGGGTCATCCATTGGCGTACTGCGCATCCCTGGAGCTCCGACGCCGTCTCCGACTACCCGACTGAGAGCACTGCTGAAATCCTCTTCTGAAACCATGGACAGGGTTTGACATTTGCGGACATTTGTGTTTGTAAGAAGGATGGTCGTAGAGGGGAGGTCCTTGATCTTCAAATTCACCTTTGCGTCAGCTTCTTTCTTATTGGTGCAGTTGGTAACCCATGGATAAAAACACTCACGTGCCATCAACCGTCCTAAAGCTGGTGAGTTAGTTGCTGCTTCCCTTTAGACTTCGTTCAGGAAGAATTCAACCGTTTCACCTTCGCGGGGCGGGGCACCGACCCAGATCTTTCACCGAGCAGCGTATTGGATCGGATCCCTCCTTGCACTTGTTGCGGGTGATCCCCATCGTTTTGACTTTCTCGCAAGCGCAGCAAGCAACTGGGCGAGGACCCGGCGAGGGGCACGCAAAACTGATGCTTTTGCGTCAAAGCAATGACTCCTTCGACCAAAATAGAAAGGTAAGTTCAGGTCCGATCTAGGAAGTCTGCACATGGCGACTTCGGAGTTTTCTAGATTGTTTCTAATTTGTTTCATTGTTTTTGTTCGGCTCTTAGGTTGGAGGCCATCGCTATTAGGTTTTCTTTTTGACTTTTTTCTTTATAGACCATGGGATAACTCCTTCTTGGTGCATGCTATTCAGGTCGAGCTGGGAGCCTCCTGTTGATTCGTATTCGCATCATGTTAGATCATCGGAACGTGCACACAACGTGATTTTGGTCTATCAGTCGGTGCAGGATTTTGTCCGCGTGAATGCTAGGCGAGTGCCCAACCTGTCTAAGGCAAAATAACACTTGGAATGCTGAGGCACAGGTTGGCATTGAGACACAGCTTCAGAAAGTCTTTCGCTCCACAGCTGGAGCGAAGAAGCGTATGGGATCTTTGTCGGAGGCACTCCCTTTTGGCACGTCATATCAGGTCCAACGTGTGAATAAGGACGTGATGTTCTCCCTCCACCCCTCCCAGCTTTTCAGATTAGGCACGTCCAGGACCTGCCGGAGAGGAAGCGGATGGTCCAGATATGTCCAGATGGTTTGCGAATGGTCAGGTGTTGGCTTTGGATTATGTCATTTGTCGACTTCGGTTTTGGAATCTCATCAGGTAGTGGAAAAGCAGCAAGAATGGGTTCTCCAACACGTAACATGGACAAACACTGAAACCATCAAAAGGTGTGGACACTTTTGCATGCTTGGAAGTGGGAAGGCGTTCCAAGCTGGAACATCCTGGAACTTATTGGCAATGGCCATGAAGGTGTCGCGATCACTGTGCTCCCAAGGGTTCATGGCATGGAGAGGCCAAACATACACACGGATTGTCCGGTAACCTGTGAGTATGTTTCTCAAACATGAGCTACATGCAATATTTCTAAAATGCGGGCTGTATTCCTTTTCAAATTTGACCATCCCCTATCATCATTTTCCAAGGTTTAGCACTCTGCAAGACAAACATGTTCATGGATCGTTTTGCATCTGTCTCAAATACTCATTCCTGTGAGGCAAAGCCCCTTGTGCCATGCAAAACCCACGGTTTTGCTGTCGCCTTCAGCCTCATCATGAGTCTGCTTGGACTCGAGAAGCGCCTGACCCATCGAACTAACTCGAGTCGCAGAATTGACTCCCAACATCCAACGAACTTTCGTTCGAGAGCACCGTCGCAAAAAACGCGCCCATGCTCTCGCTGTTTCCTTTATTTTTTCGAGTCACGTGTTTTTCTTCGTTTCGGATTAAAAGACACACACACTCCCATGGCCTCAGTGAGGTGGTCATGTTCAGGGCGAAGAGCTGAAACCGTCACGAAGGCAAGAAGCGCCAAGCACTTCCTCGGGGCGACGCGGGGCGACGCGGCACGTGTGAACGTGTTCGAAAGGTTATTGGTGGAGACACACGTGTCTAAAGATGTCTCTGTTCGAGCAACTGGGTCTTCATCTTAGTTAAGAGCCAGTATTTTTGTACTGGCTCAGCTCTCAGTTGATAGTCGGAGACTGGCGGCCAACTCCTATATTGGCCGGGTGTGAAGGGACCTTACAGGAACTGCGAATACACGGTCCAAGATTCTTCGGGTCACGTGGTTCACAAGCGTCCAGGGGAGTGGCGTCTTGCACGCACGTCCTACATATATGGGAGCTATCCCAACTTCTTTCCTATCACTTTCTATTAGGTTGGATTCTATTAGGCTGGAGGCCACCGCTATTTTTGTTACATGCAAAACAATTGCACCAAACAGCAAGATACCTCTTTCCCTTGCACGAGGCCGAGCGTCATATTATCCACAATCTCTGGAATTGAAAGTCGACGAGTCAGCTATTGAGCCAAGGGAAGCTGGACATGAGATGTTGGAGGGTGGATCTGGGCTCTGAATACACATGTACCTTGCGGCTACTCAAAGATCTGGAAGAAGGACCCTCATAGATATTGACGGACATGTGAGAAAAACCTTACCTTACCCTAAGAGACCTAAGGCAAACCTTTTGATCCTTGGGACTGTGGGATGTTTGAAAAGGAACCCTTTCGAAACAGTGCAGGAAGCTCGTTCAATTCGATTGCTTAGTCAATGTGTTTGTTGTGTTTGGGGATACTACACTGTGGGACACTCTTCAAATTTGGGTGGCTTCGGCTTGCAAGACAGGGGAACCGCAGACCACAAGGACCCAAAGTCGCAAACCGAGAACCTTCACCAGGTCGCACATTCAATCCTTGGTTCCTAGACTTATAGAACAACATATTTTAAGAAAAAACTTCAAGGAACCTAAGAGCGATGACTTCTTAGAAGGACCCCCCCAACCGTGGTTCATAGTGGTTCTCTTGGGTTCTGCACGTTGAATCCGGCCGCATCTTTTCCACCCCAGCGATCGATGCGCAGCAGACCTGAGGCATGCCCGCGGTACCCGGTAACATGCCCGCAGCTGCCTTGTCTTTTCTTCCCAAGCAGATCTTTTGATTTCGGGGTTCTCAACTCCTGCATCTTCCTGGGCCAAGATGATTTCTGGCCTTTTGTCTCCTTTTGTCTTCCCTTGTCCCCTGTGTCTCCCATGGCGGGCTGAGATGATTCTGCTTTGTCTCCCTTTGTTTCTCGTGGCTCTTGACCCGGCTTGACCGGTATGCTTTTGGCTCTTGGGGCTGGGAATGCCAAATTTGCACAAATAGACATCAAACTGGCTCGATGCGGGTGTAAAATGTTTGGGACACCCTGGAGCAGAAATCGAACCTCCAAAAACGGTTACTAGGAAGACCAATTCTCGACTTCTGCAAGGTTGTCAATGGGGGACAGCGTCTGACCACGGCGAGGCGCCAGCACACGCCTAGCAGCTCCGTCAGAAGAAGAGCCGAAGACGTTCCTTGGTAGCCATGGAACAACTAGGAGCGATCGGAACAAGAAACTACTCACAAATACTCAACTTTCGCTATTGGGGGTTGAGACGACTTGGTGCCAGGTGGCAATGCCATGGGGCAAACTAGCAAACTCATTGGATTTGGTCCGTTTCAGCAATGCCTGGTGACCAAGGTTCCGGTTTTTGGCCGCTAAGTTCTTTTGTAAAGGAATTGGTACTGCCCCTTCTATTTGTTCCTCTTGATGACAGTCCTTCGCTTTGAGCCACACTAGGCCCTTTTTCGGGAACGACTAGTACATAAATGGCACAGCGCAGCATAGCAGCTGTAAATGGGACAGCTTTAAACAATTTTCTTGATCAGCTCTCAAAGAAAAAACAACATGTTTGCTTTTCCTGATGAATTGTCCCGGGACCTTCTGTTTACACTTGTCTAACACTTCAAATCAGATCAGTTCATTCCACTCGCCCAAGTAAACGTGATCAACCAAGTGATGATTTCACGTGTGATCAGGTCCATGTCTTGCTAAGCGGAGTTTTTGTCTGGCTTGACCTTCACTTACCCAACGATCCCCGCTCCATCCCACTTTCAAGCTATTAGGAGGCCATCGCTAGTAGTCTTCTTGCTACTACCTGATGACAACCGTTCCCACATCCTCTAACTGGAACGTTCTCGTACCGCTCCAGCTCCCCAAGTCTCGATGACCGGATCTGCATCGTAGGCCTCGGGACTCCATTCGGTGATGCGTCGGCATGTCGGGCGGGTGTTGAGGCCCAGCGAGGCCTTGTTGATGTGTGGGATTACGTGTTCTTTGCTTGACCCGCCCTTACTTAATGAAGGGAGGCGCGTACTTAATTAAGGGTGTTGTTCGGATCGGAATCTTAAGGTCAGATCGGAACCGCAGGAACGATGGGCGCATCCTTATCATCCCCAAATCACCGCTCGAGTGATCTGCACTTCAAACTGAAAAGATTGATCTTTTCCAGCGCAGTTGGACCAGCTACTGGGCGCAGGGTAGCTCACGCTATTCATGTGGTTCCTAGATTCACTTCTAAAAAGAAGGAACCACTGGATAACTTGGTCCTGCAGGGGTCACAGGCTACCTTGGAGATCACTAGGGTACAAGTACCCAGTAGCTTTAGCATAGCAATGATGATTCCGACAGAAAGGAACAAAGAAAGAGCATGAAAAGGTCTAATTGTCAAACGAAAGAGACATCAGAAGTCACAAACAGTTCATAAAGAACACCAAAGAACGTAGAACGCTATGCTACCAGTAACTGGCTGTCCTTTGTGCTACCCAAGGTCAAATGCATGCTTCATCCCAAACGACAAACACCTCTCGATCTGAACCCAAACTTCAAAACTGCTACACATTTTGCAAGTGAAGCTTTCTTGTGTTTTACACCTCGAAACCTTCCAAAACCTGTCTGCGTGGCGCGACAGTGGAGTTGGGCGACATCAACGCTCGTGGCCCAAGGTACCGAAATGCCCTGCACAAAGATACCAGTGCCTGTGCCAGCGCCACGCAGAATCGGCGGCGAACGGGCCCCTTGTCATCCCACCACGGAAGCAAAGATCGATGCCGGATGCCAGAGGTGATGAAAGTTGCACAAGTTTAGCATTTAGAGCAAGGACGCTACGAACGGGGCTCCTGGCATCGCTACTAGGAACAAGGAAGCTACGAACGGAGCAAAGGGCATCGCTACGAACGGAGTAAAGAACGCTACGAACGTTTAGCATTTCGCCTATGGTTGAGATCGACGCTCCAGGTCTTGCGCTACGTCCGCGTCTCCATGTGGTGCTTGCCGACCGCTCGGGAACCGACGCGACCACGACCCAGCTGCCTCCAGCGAGCACAAGGAGAGAGATCGGATGATTGAACTCCGCCAGGATCGCACAAAGGAAGCCGATGATGTAGTGATGGAGGTGGACATAAACACCCGCGGTGTTGGCCCTCAGATTCTCGCTAAAAGTGAACATTCCGTGGAAAACCTTAGGACCCCTCCTATAGGCCCTGGCTGCCAGGTCTCAGCTACTTGCGAACAATCCTGTTCACCTTGATCTTCAGTCACTAGCCACAGGCTAATCCCTTGCATGCCAACTCCACAGCACACCCGCCGCGACTCCGGGTCCGATTTCACTTGACTTGGGGGGTACAAAGCACCAAACAGTTGTGAACACCATGGGACTGGTTTTTGATGGACATGAAACAACGCCCATGATCATGGAAATCACATCCATCCATGGCCTAAAGTTCCAACCAAACAACACCTTGAGAAAGGACACCCCAAACCTGACCTGCACAACTTACGAGGAAGTGTTCTTCCGAGCAAATGCTTTACAAGTGTCGCCACATAGAGGTAAAGGGCATAGAATATCCAGATGGCCAAGCGGCTGCAGGTATAGGCGAGGAAGCCTCCCAACGCCGAACGCCGTGCAATTCGCTTCGGGGGAGGTGAAGAGCGCCGAACGCCGTGGCATGTGCGTTCCAAAGGCCCAACGAGTCGACTCGGGTGTGGGTGGAAAGCCGCAGGGCGGCGCTCGGACACGGTCCCAACGTGTCGTTGCTGGAACGAAGCAACTCAGTTAGTGAAAAAGACAACACTTCTCTCCACTAACTGAAGAAGCTGACCCAAAGGTGAGCTTTGCTTGCAGTGGCATTTGGGAGACAATGGAAAGCGTTCAGAGTTCTGGCACACTCGCACTGACACGGATCAGCTCACCAAACAAGTGATTGGTGCAGTCATGAGTTGATGGCCCAAGCCCTAAGTCTAGTAAGTGATTGTAACCCGGGGAAATGAGGGGCCTCTGAAATCTCTGAGGCCAGCGCTGCCTTGCGCACGCTCGCACGCTCCATGTCTACTCTGACCGTCTCTCCTTCGTGACTTTGATTCCCCTTTGCGACCCGAAAGCACGAAGGCCTTATTGAAGCCTCTCACTGCCTTTTTTTGACTTCTCACAGGCCTGACATGGCCTGACCATCCGCCCCTTACACAAGTCCGAACAAAAGACACCCCTGATGTCCTGGACGCGCCGACGCGCCTGAGAGTGGATTATGACGATAAGCACAGTAGAAATGCCAACCGAGGAGGAAGACGGCGAAAGCTCCCACACCAACTCCTGAGTTCACTCTGAGTGAGACGATCCTTCAGGGATGGGACGTCCCTTTTTGGACTACGAAGAGCTCGTTGAAACATGTGGGACAGGCCGTTCGAAGCAAAACGCTTGGTTGCTCACCACCACTGACGATAGAACCCCCACAAAATGCTTAATTGGTTGCTCACTTTGGCGAGTCTTTACACTCCTTCTGGGAGATGAACCCTCGACCGCCTTGACCAGGCATTCCTTGTATCATCTTGTATCTCTAGAGTGGACGTGCACATGGCCACTTGTAAAATCAAGTGCGGGAGTGAACAAGAAGCAACAAGAAGCTACTAGGAGCAAAGGGCATCGCTACTAGGAGCAAGGACGCTACTAGCTCCTGGCCTTTCTACTATATAGGAACAAGAAGCTACTAGGAGCAAAGGGCATCTACTAGAAGCTACAAGAAATTCAAAATCCACTCCACCGATTCTCCCAACGATCGCCAAACGCCAAGAAGCAACGAAAAGGAAGAGGGCTTGTCACTGGTTGGTTGCCAGCGTATCATCTCCCCGGCAGTATGAACTTCAAGCTCCACCCTTCATGGCAACCACCCCTCCCAAAACAATCTGTGCCAGCACCAGCACAGTTTGCAGCCAGGACACCAATCAAGCAGTTCACCACACTTTTTTTGAAGAAATCGGTGGTGAAGGAGATCCTGGTGAAACACAAGTTGAGGAGTGGGATGGAGTGCCCCTACCCACAACCAGAACCATGCAGTACCCAGAGAAAAAAGAACGAAATGATTATGACATGATCACTAACAGAACGAACCAAATCACAGTCCACCTAACTTGAGGCCGGGGGCTTTGGTGACGAAAGCTAGCATGGTGGATGCGCGGCATGATGTGAAACATGGTCCCGAAACGGATGCTACTATTTCCTTTTCCTGTCTCCCTTTTCCTTTCTTTCTTCCCCTAGTAGGTTGGAGGCCATCGCAACTACTAGTAGGTTCATTCCTTTTCTTTCTCTTCCGACACCTCATCCACCCCGTCGCCCGTTCGCTGTCCTCGAGAGCACTTCGATGTGATCCAAGGAGCCCCAAGCCTCGCGTCGCGTCGAAGTGGACCGATCCGACGCGTCGAGTCACCCGTCTTGGAGCGATCCGACACGAGTCTCTCGATCGACTCATCGTTTTGGGTTCTTCTTTTCGTGTTTTGCTTCTTTTTTGTCTTTGAGGGGCGGGAGTATCTTTAAGTGTATAGTAAGATGGACCGTATCTTCATTGCTGAGGTCAGAGGTCGCACAATTCAACCATTGAGATAGGTGAATCAGTAGCCTGGGACTCACCCAGGTGCGCTCTTTTCGCGTAGTGAGGTTGCTGTCAATCATCCCCTTCGCGCCAAAATGAACAGCACATCCAACAAATCCAACGCGCAACAAAACAACAACGCATGAAAACCACAAACAAAAGGATAAATCATGGTAAATCTTAACTATAAAAACAACACCAATGGATTGGTCTCTTGCAGCTATCATTGACTACTCCGTCGGCCTACAGACCATTCTTTTTTGATTTATCTCCTCGATTGGATACCTGTCCAATGTTGGTTGATGCCAAAGGGATTCTTGCTGCAGGACGCCGCAGCACTGTGGTCCATGTCAATTGCTCTCCGTCGATCGAAGGTGTGCCCAAGGAACGGGCCCGATGAGCAGCATCACAGCCAGAAAGACCCAGCCCCGTGGCTTGGGACGGCTGAAGCAGAAAAGGTAAGCAAACCTCGGTCGAGTCTACGTGACTAGTAACGGCATCGCTAGCTAGTAGCTACTAGTAACAAGTGCATTGCTACTAGTAACAAGGGCACAAGCAAAAAAGGCAAGCAGAAGTGGGCGACACAAACACGAAGACATGAAGACAAACAGCATGGTGTTTGGAAGATCGCTCACATCTTTAGGAAGCTCTAAAGAGTATAATATACATATTGCCAAACAGTGTTTCTTCTACCCAGCAATACTGCAAAACCAGGTTGAACATGATCTCGACCCCGACTGTGATGATTCCGAACAGAACTAGATCATGGGAAGCCGACTAGACACAAAACAAACCAAGCACAAAGGGCTCTGAAACCGGCCTCAAAGCAAAAACAAGCAGGAATCAAAAACATGGGTGTGCTGCAATCTAGGACCGAGGGTGGGTGAACAGGCAAAGAGATTCAACCAACTCAACATCCACATGAACTAGGTCGTCCTTGTCACTCCCATTGCCATAGTGGCAAAAGGATGTCACCTGTCATCACTTGTCATCACCTGTCATCACCTGTCACCCTCGAGCTATCTACAACCGCTTCCAGAATGCTCATACTTTCAGCATCCAAAAGTCTTGAGAGCCATGGCGCCTGCCATGGCGCTCGTGGCCAATGTTCAGCACCGGAACTGATGTGGGATATATATATATATAAATACAACACCACGGAATCCAATTCATGTGAGAATCACAACAACTCAGTTGGAAGTTCTGTGTTCCATGTTTTCGGGCTGGTTCATGATCCCTTTTCCAAAATTCCCTCGAATCCCAACGTCGAGTCCCCCATCACCCAGGACGTCATGGCACCGATCGGGCATGTGGACACCCGTGAGGATGGCTAACATGAAGCCCATAACAAACCTGTCCAAGGACGACCCACGCTGGACGAAGCCACGAAGCGGTAAACAAATACCACAAAGCCTGGTGGCGTTTTCGAGTTTTCCTCTTTTTCGCTGGCCACACATGTGCCTTTCTGTGGGGTCTCTGCCTTTCTGCTTCGTTACTTCCACCAGGACAGGGCGGACTAGGGGCGCCTCCTGGCCTTACTAGGAGCGATCCGACGCTACGAAGGGAACAAAGGGTATCCCTACTATAGTAACAAAGGGCAATGCTGCTGCAATCTGAAGACATCGGATTTCTCGACCACTTTACAGCAAGTTGCAAGTGGTGTTGGCAAGTGCCCATGACTTCTCAGGTTCATCAGTCGCAGTCGTGAGTCGTCTTCAATGCTACAACCCTCCGATATCCTGGCCCGTTTGTCCCTGCAATTCCTTGCTAATGTGCGGTCGATACAAATCATCCATTACATCATCTGTAAGCCACACCGGTTATGCGCTAGTGCATGGTCCACCATATTTGGAAGTGGAGGGCAAAAGCATGTCCGACACTTGGACAGCAAGGTCCTTGGGTGCCCACTCCCCATGTGCTACACCGACGGCAAAAGCCCTGTGAACTACACCGCTCATGGGCACATTCGACCGCCATTGCATCAGAAGGCACATCACTTGGAAGTCATACATCACTTCCAACAAGCTGCTGTCAGGATGGCAATCCCGTGGAATCTGCAACCTTAAGTAGAGCGACTGTTCGGATGACGACGGCAAACATGTATGGACGGAGAAGAATCCGAAAATCCACAAATCAACGGATATCTTTTGTTTTCATCCTTCAAACTCCCAGCGGCTGGCACACAACTCGAACCACACAGTACTGGATCAGCAGCAGGACAAACCACACAGCCAGGGCTCCATACTGCCTTGCTCACGAACCGTGCAGCTTGTGCGGAAGGCTAGTTGAGGAGAAGTATAGTGCCAAGTCTGGGACAGAAGCCCTTGCAGTACTTAGATGTCAACAATTAAGCGATCAAGAACCCTGGTTTCATGATTACTTCCTCTGACTGGACCTCGTATGTTTCTTGGGTACTTTCACCCAAACCACTTGCAGTTCACAGTGCTTTTATCATTGTCCTCCCAGTTCCAACCGGTGCCTACAACTATCCGATACTATCCCCACTGAAAGTATTGACTAACAAAAGACGACCACTCCCCGTTGTGAAAGAAGAAAGACGACCGTGCCCCAAAACGACGACCGTCGGGGGGTGCCATCGACAACGAGGTGTCCCTCCGGCTTCACGACTTGCGTCCCTCTGGCTATTTGCTAAGAAGCTTCAAAGACCTACTAAAAAACTTCTTGTTACTAGTAGTTTCAAAGACCTACTAAAAACGTTCTTGTTCCTAGTAGTAAGGCCAGGAGCTACTAGTAGCATCCTTTTGCTCCTAGTAGCGATGCCCTTTGTTCCTAGTAGCGTCCTTGCCCCTACCCCCCCCCGCGGGCGCGCGCGCTCACGCGCGAGAAGGTCCTAGTAGCTTCTTGTGTTTATTATTAATATTAATTCTAATATAATAGCACTTAATACTAACTATTTTTTGTTTTTAATAGCAAACATTGTTCCTAGTAGCAAGGCCAGGAGCCCCTAGTAGCGTCCTCTTGTTCCCAGGTGCTTCCATGGGATGCGATGGCCATGACGGCCCTGGTGCGTGAAGTCCAGAAAGCCCTGAGCCTCGCTTTCTCGTGAGAAGGGCAACTTGGGCAGGCCCGTCAAGCGAGGGATTGGGCGCATGGTAAATGGTGCTTCCAAAATGTTTTAGATCAGTGATGGAACGAGTCCCTACTAGTAACGAGAAGCTACTAGGAGCAAAGGGCATCGCTACTAGTAGCAAGGACGCTACTAGGGGCGCTCCTGGCCTTACTGCTAGGAACAAGAAGCTACGAACGGAACGAGTACACCACTTGGTTTTCATTGATTTTTTTTGATGTCGCTTCCTGTCTCCGCTCAAGGCTGGACGACTGAGCAGTCTCTGCTCATTCCTTCCCCAACAACCAAAGGACACCAGAGACTGCAGTGGCTTTGCCAAAGAAAGCCTCCAAGACAAACCAAACCAGTCAAATTAGCTTGGGAGCTGAGCATTCATTGGTTCCATATGGTTTCATGCTTCAATCATGTTGGACATCGAAATCCTACGAAGCGAAACATTTGGAGACGAGAATCTCCGTCCTGTGTGGTTTGGAACACCCGTCCGTGTGGCTTTTGTCGGTTCTTTCATGTGGATCACGGTCACTTGAATAAACCAAATGAGGAGACTTCATGAACACGACACTTGTGAAGATCACATTTGCCTCTGCCCCGAAAGTGCTTTCCAGAGTAGGGATTCATTTGGAAGCTAGGAAGCTACATCAATCTTTGCGAGTAACATAAAACATTATACACAACTTTACCTGATTGTTGCATCTTCATGTGACAATCAGTCAAGGGCACACACACACATGCACATGAATTATTTGATCATTGCAGAGCCCACGTCACTTAGCTCAACCCCCTTCACGACTTTCTGTCACAAACTACGGCGGAACGAAGGCCACTTGGAATCACTTGGAGCCGGACGTCATCATATGGCTCCTTGAGGCGTCCGAGCGATCGCACGCTGACCAACGTCCATCCCATGTTCCCATGAAGCCTCCTTTTCCGCCCAAAAGGCAAAGGAGAAAGACGTAGACCATCACCCATGTTTCTTCCATGAACTCGTTGCAGCCCGGCCATGTTTTGGTCTTCCTTCTGCTTTCGACCCGTCTGACACCGCACCTGTTCCACCGAGAAGGGCGTCCGGCTGGCGCGGCTTCGAACGGCCGCAGCCATGAGCAGCGATGCATGGAGAGCCGTGGCAGCTCCTTTTTGGGGATTCGTGGCACTAGATCATCGGCACAAATGGGTCCGTTTGGGTGTAAAATCTGGACCAAGTTTTTAGGCACCTGCTTGGGGATTCTTGAGCCAAGGGAGACCAAGACTGACGGTGCTCCAAACCCCATGGCATGGTGCTTTCTTTTTGTTCCTTTTGATTTTTTATTGCAACCTTTTGATTGTCCCTTCCTTCCTTTCTTTCCTCTGTTCCGAATTTCAGGATGGCACACAGTATGAGGTGGCTTGGATCCTCTGAATTGATCACATGGTCCTTCCTGCGTTCAGTCTTTGGAAGAGTTGTGACGGGTTGTCAGCTGACCTCTGACCCGGGCTGCGGAATGCATGAATTCGAACCAAGCATCCCACGATCTTTTTCGAAAGACGCGAAGAACCGTAGACGTGAAGATCTCACAAACACTGTGCTGTCAAGCTCCTAATCATCACCTGCGCAGGACGAGAGATGAACCAGCCCAACAAACACTGACACTCGCTGAGGACGTACATTCACGTGGACATACCCACCGGCAAGAGATGTGAGTGGGATCAAGCATGCACTTCAACCAAAAGAAACCCGCAAAAAAAAGGACCCCCCCCGGAAAAGAAACATTCCAAACTAGGTCCAACATCTAAAGAACGGACACTATCCAAACTCATAAACGTTGCCTGGACCATCACAGGGGACCATCTGCAACACTACTCGCCCCGCTCAGCGGCTGCACACGGGCGCCGCTCAGCTGGTGCTTTTCCACATGCACGGGCGCAGCTCTACTCTTAGCGCGCTCGCACGCGACTGGTGGTTCGGCACCTGGGTCTTCTGGTACCCTTCGTGTTCCGATGGAAACCTTTTCGACTTTGAGCAAGCACCCTAAAGGTATTGCTTTTGATTGTATGTGTTCATGTTGCCCTAGCTGCCAGCCCTACACTAACCTGAATGAAAGTAAGGCAGTAACAGCTATGGCCTATGACTTTGAAGTGCACCTGAATTGGTTTGAAAGAATAACTGTGGGCCGTGATCTCCGCGCGGGTCGCTCACCAGGTCATGGTGGACAGCAACTTCAGCGCCGCTTTCCCTCGGGTCACTGAAGTCCAGATGTCGGCGGAGTGAAAACCAACTAAGGTGGGAGCCGGCAGCGTTGCCCTGGCGATTGTACCTCCAAACGGCAGCGTTGCCCAGGCTCATGTGTCCTGGAGGATCTCGACATGTCATCCAATTTGGGGAAGCCCGTCGACAGGTCTTTCAAAGGTCTGACCGCCTGTATTTTCAATCACCCCATCTGACCGCCACATCTCACTCTCTACACAGGTGCACACTCAAAGAACTAATGAATGGCACACCCACAGCAAAATACCGGCGGCATGATACCAGCATGGCGCACGCGCTGCGCAGCCGCTGGACGGTGAATTTCTGAAGTTCTTGGAATTGCTTCGTCCTCAGGGCCGGCTTCAGCAAGGACGCTACGTTCGGGGCTCCTGGCTTTAGTACTAGGAGCAAGGGGACGCTACGAACGTAACAAAGGGCATCGCTACGAACGGAGCGATCGGACGCTACGATCGGGGCAGCAAAAGTGCTCCGTGTCATATGGCATCAGGTGGCAGGTGTTCGCACAATTGATCAATGAGAGTTGGAGCAAGCGGTCGAGACAACCAGGTGATGTTTTGGCTTGGTTGAAGTTGCGGATGATGAATGGCGCGCCACATGAGTAGTCGTTATTTTTCACATGGCAGGGCAGGTCAGCCCTACTCCCCACGACCTGAGATCAACTTTTGCCTGTTTGCCTGACGCGCATACACCGGCATGAGGGTCACAAGCTCACACAGATCATGTTCAATCAACCATACTCTCTTTAAAACAGTGGTTCAAACATATATACAGTATATACAGTCCAAATCGCTCGGTCAACTTGAAAGACATTGAGTTCCGTTTCCCGGCCATGTTCATCGCTTGGACCAAGAGACTTTTCTCGGGCTTTGTCCTTCTCTGCTAAGGCCTGCAAGCAGCAATGGTCACTCGGAAGAGACCGGACTCCGTCTTCGCTTCAGCACCCTATGACCCCGGGTACCCGCCCAAGAGCCATCCAAGCTTCCCATGCTTGCGAGCGCAACAAGTTCTCACTTCATTCCCGTGACCTGCCCCCGAAAAACACCCGACGAGCACGTTGAACGTGACGCGCACCATGTTGCACGTGGCCAAGCCCCACAAGGCCCGAAGATTGGTCTCATCCAGGTAGGAGGCCATGCTAAAGTATCTCGGCTTTGAAGGCAAGGAACACCAGAAACAAAGGCAGTGCGGCAGGTCCAACAAACACCAACGGTCGGTCCAGTGTTTAGAGAATAGATTGTTAAAATTGTCTACATCAGGTAAAGAACTCCTGTCATGCAAACGCTGGATGGAGGAAGCAGAAATGACAAGGGTTTCTTTGGTCTCAAAAGATCACCTGTCTCCAATACCAATCGAATCAGCCTCTGAAAGCGACCCATGACGATCCCCAACTGCCGAGCCACTTCCGGCTGGCTTCAAAGTCGCCGGTGGAGTACAGAAGCTCTGCATAGGTCAGGATGGTATACCTCAATCAGTGGCTCGTCGCGGTTGCGGCGCGGTGCGGGGCGCGATGTCGGCAGCAGAACCACACATGTTTCACCATGGATCTTGTTCAAGCCACTTGAAATCCCCTAATAAACGTGAAGAACGACTCAACATCCTGGGATCCAGCTGCTGTTTTCTCCACTTGGACTGCAACCACGCAATGCGCGTTTCGGTCAAAACATGTCACAACACAATCCAAAGGAAACCAAGCTGCATCGAGCGAGGATTGTGCACGATGAGCTCTTCGAAGCAAAAAGCTGCTCGCTGTAAATGCCCAACCTCGAGAGGCGTTTGACGTGTTTCCGGGTTTCACGTGGCTACAACGGCGATGGTCGAACCGCAGGGTGGTTTTCCAAGGTATCAAGACAAGCGGAACATGAGGACCGTGGGTCTCCGAGCACGGAAGTGAACACCAACAGGTCCGACAGGTTGACATCGGGCACTTGCTCCGTTCGTAGCGATGCCCGTTCGTAGTGTCCTTGCTCCGTTCGTAGCGTCCGATCGCTCCTAGTAGTAAGGCCAGGAGCTACTAAGAGCGTTCTTGTTACTAGCGATGCCAGGAGCCCCTAGCCTCAATGTACAATTCGCCGAGTTCATGCCAGACCTGCCAGGTACGTGAGAAGGATGAGGAGCAGGGAGAAGGATGTGCTCCAACAACATCGTGAAGGCAATCGTCGCTTTGGATCCAAACATTTCAGTCGGATGGTGGCATTCGTTGGCGAAAGCCTCTCTCTTCCAAGCAAAAACACCAGCAAAGACGTCCGATTTGTCAGATCCTATGCGGGCCAACCAAGGCCGCTGGATGCGGTTGGAACCGCCTGGGCCTCCCTCCCTGCCTCGGAGTCGGTGCTGAAGGTCTCCAGGTATTTGTTGATCGACTCGATGGCCTGGCGATGTTTTCTCGTAACAAGGGAAGGATACTAGGAGCAAAGGGCATAGCTACTAGGAGCAAGGACGCTACTAGGGGCTCCTGGCCCTACTACTAGGAACAAGAAGCTACCAGTAGCAAGGACTCTATCCGATTTCCAGGGGGCTTTCATGCCATTGCTAGCTTGTTAGGTTGGAGGCCATGGCTAGCTATTAGGTTGGAGGTCTACCCGGTTGCCTGTCCTGGTCAGCCCCTTGGAAGGTTGCGTCCTACACCTGGCTGCCCCGCTTCACCTTCCTTTCTCAGCGTGAAGGCCCAAGAGCAAACTTAGGTCACCCACTTCAAAAGACACGCAGAAAGCTGTAAGATCGAAACACTGGTCTTACTTTTTGCTAAAACCTCCTCTTTTCACACCAAAAGCTTGTTCTCACCTCCCGCCCTCACCTCTGGCACTTTGCCGCTCTGCTGCTTATACCTTGCGACGCACGGCCGGCACCGCGCCACGGTCTATTCGAGGGCGCCCCTTGGTCTGCGGGGCGAACTGGTGACCTGGGTGCTCTCGAGCGCATGGTGCACTCACAGGAGCCCAGGCCAACCCAGAAGCCAAGGGATTTGACTTGCCCTGATCAACCAGGCGTGCCCTGCAAAAGTTCACGGAATTAGCCAAAAAGCAGCAGAATAACTGCCACCGTGAGAGCAGCAGAAAACCTGCTTTCTGGCTAGATTCCTACAAAATAACTAAGGCACATTATTGCCAGGATTGCTACACGTGGAGCGTGTAGCCAAGGGTGCAAAGGACAAGGAAGAGTCAAAAGAGCAGGACAAAACAACGTAAGGGCCACGTTCATCAGGGCCTGCTAAATGGACCATCATTACAGGAGCTCAAACAACATCTGAATTCCGTTCTTTTGACATGAAGGACACCGCGGTGTCCCACCGCATGCAGTGCCATATTGGTCCAAGCTGCATCGCGATGAGGCGCTTGTGAGCCAGGGTGTCCTCGCTACTAGGAGCAAGAACGCTACCAATAGCCCCTTTCCTGACTAGTAGCACGCTACGAGGAACAAAGGCGGCCGTGACAGCCGTGTTTTGAAGCAGCGGAACCTCGAACGAAGAGCCTCGAACGAAGCCTCCGGTGCTGAGAAGGCGGAGTGTAAGGCGCAAAGAAAGCCCTTTTGTAGGTGGAGTGTAACGGTGCTGGGCTGTCATGTGAAAGTCTTCTGTGTACATCTTTACAAGTAGACCCTTGCAGGGTACCGCTTTGAACTGGAATCCGACCGGAACATGATTTAAATTGATGGGCTACTAAGCCCCAGCGAACAGCAACATACCCATTTATTGGCCCGCGTGATGCGTCAGTGACGGATGCCAGTCCTCTGGTTTGGTCGAGAGGATCTTTTGATAGATCTTCTCGGCCTCACAACAAGATCACCCGATCGGCCTCGCCCCCCAGACACATCAGCACATCAGCATACATCAGCTACTAGGGGTTGTCGGGAAAGTTTCATGTGCTTGTGAGAGATCCATTCCTTGTTCTAAGTAGCCAAGGAAACAATTGGAAGTCGGAAGGTGGTTTCATCTCGTTTTCTAGTGACACATTGGAAGTCCTTCGACGACAGAGTCTCGGTCGAGCAATCTATTACTTCGCTTCAAAAGGTCAACACAATCACATTTCGACCGCTGGCCGTCGACCATGGTGTTTCCAACGCTTTCCCGGTCTGATCGACGGTCGCGTCTGACCGCCTCCTTCCATTCTCCTTGGCATTCCTTCTCGATGCCTTCCGAGGCGGAAGGAGTGCGTGTGTTTGGGAAGTCGTGGTGCCCCAAACTCAGGCGACAGCGAAAGCACCACTCTCTCCGATGCTCGAGCGATCGATCGATGCCCGGCGAGATCGGGAGTCGGACCGGAAAGGCGGATCGATCCAGAGGTCCACCCAACGACACGCCAACGGTCGCAACGCATTCCCTATTTAAGCCCATTAAGGAAGGTGGTGGTGCAACAGCACCGAGATATGATGGACAATGCTATACTCCTTTACCTGACCAGCTTCATTGGAAGAGTTGTTACACTTGGGATTCTGCATCCTTCAAGAGACAGATCTGGACAGAAGAACAGCCCAAACCCTCCAACTGGAAACTCGACATGTCAGGTGGTGTGGTCAAACAGGCGCACAGCGTCAGCTGTGTCAGGTCGCGCCTTTCAAGCGCTCTACTCGAAGGGAGGAAGGGAAATTCCTCGTCAGCTCCTTGAGGCAATAGTCCTCTGCAGTACGCAAGATTGGACTTTGGTCAAAAGCATGAGCAAAAACCAAACAAATTCTGTAGATCGAGCCCCCTTGTCTGTCATCTACCTCTTTTCCCACCTATCTGCAAACATGTTCTTCTTGATTAACTTTCTTCGTTTACAGAGTGGCTACAAGCTGCAATTGTGCTTGTCCATTGCAATCACGCATGCCAAGTGACTTATGCCGTTTTCACCTCATACGCCCAAAGCGACAATCCCAGTGCGTTATGCATTGGTGGCATGGGGCATAACATAATTTTCAAGCACTGAACATCTATATATCCATATCTGATTTATCGCCTACCCCTGTAATTACAAACATTCACAACTGATTGAACCTCACAAACAGCATACTTGTCCTTAAAACTAGAATGGCAACCCACACGCATGCACGCGCGTGCGCGATCGCGACATTCCAAAACCCAGTCCCGCCAGTCGTCACAGCCCAACTCTGCGGCAGCCAAGAAGACTTGCTCCATGACCTGGCGACTGCTAGACGGCCATTCGGCGTTCATTCGTCCCGTTTTCGACTTCAGTTCTTCCCCTGCGACCAGACTTAGACTTAGACTTCCATCCATCTTACTAATCCTGGTGTTACAAGTGTGGTGAAGGATGCAGGAGCCGAATCGTGGAACTGCTTTCTCCTCCGGCAGAAAGTGTAGTCGACGAATTGATTTGAACAGCTTGATTCTGTGGTCAAACAAAGAGCCTTCCAAAACTGGACGGAAACCAAGTCGAAACTCACTTTAACATGTCCTCCGTATTCCGGCCCCCCCGGCCACGAAGAGTTCATTGCCGAGCCATTGGTTTCGCAGCAACTTGGAACCTGCGGAGATCTGCGGATCGCCGTTTCTTCGACGAAAGGAGCGGATCGTGCTGCGAAGAATCGAGCCGAGGGAACACATTGGTCTCCCTGCGGGTAACCCACGCTCCAACAGGTTTGAAACCCAACAGTTCTGCCAATCTGGCCTGACGCTAGGAGTCTATGTGGTGACATCAAACAAGCAAATTGCGTAAGAACCACTGCCATTCATTTCATTCGTCATGGTCATTTCACAAAAAAATGTACAGAACAACTCCGTGCCGCTTGTTTGGACCGCGTCTTTCGTTTTGATTTTCGTTCAGAAGATCCTTGGTGCACCCCGACTCCAATCGCGATCCACCCCATCCGTGCACCAAATCACGGGACTCACCAGGATTTCCACGGCATTTAGTTCTCTGGCTGGATTCTTTATCACTGAAACACATTCTAAAGGTCATGATGATTCCCAAGACATGTAAAAAAACTATCACGATGTTTTCCCTTTGTTCTTTTGAACGGTTTTTTCCTGGGAGGGCCTATCCCTCCTATCCCTCTGTCCCTCCGCGGGTTGGCTCCGCACCGTGCTGCAGCACCAGCTCAGGCTGGTGGATCTTGTGCGTCCTTGCCCGATCATGCGCGACAAAGGAGGCACAACACCATGTCATGGCAAAAACAATCAGATGATGGTTCTAGTGGTTACTATCGGAATTCTCATTATATCTTATTGTCACAATCAATCATGTTACCTTTACACTAAAACTGGGGTTTTGCCACTGGAAGACAGAGGATTGGAGATTCTTGAAAAAAAGGGTCTTTTGGGTGGAGGATTTGCTCTCTCTCTCTCTCTCTTCCGAGTGCCGCGATCACCGACATGACCTCCTCACGACCAGTTCCCGAAGTTCACCGTGGAAGGAGATCTGTTGATACACACAGGCAACTAGCAATGTTTGCTTTGACTGGAATGGAAGTCTTTGCATCCTCATCAGCACTTCAGGAAACCCTAGTTGGGTTCACACATGTTCACACCGTCGCTGGGTCGGGTTTTTGTTGCTTCGGAATCATCTTCCAAGGCTCCGCATGAATTGCAGCAGCTCAACTGCCTCGGAAGCGGACATCAACACGAGCTTTGCAATGGCAACTAGGAGCAAAGGGCATCGCTGCTAGGAGCAAGAACGCTACTAGGGCTCCTGGCCTTACTACTAGGAGCAAGAAGCTACTAGGGGCTCCTAGTAGCTAAGGCTGGGAAAGCTGATTTCTGGCGCCCCAAAATCATCCGGAGTCCCAGCCTCACGAGCCATATCGCCACACGACGACATCCGCTTGCACGACGACACCGAATCCAAATAGTGCCTTGCTTTGTACCCTCAACCCTTGTTCAACACACTACCTCACACTCCTAGGTCGCCTTTTCGAGTGTTTAGAACTGAATCGACAGGAACTAAATCAACAGAAGTGTGAGCTATCCTGCGTCCGTCGCGGACTTGGATCTCCAGCGGATCGAGAGTACACGCTTAGTCCGTAGCCACCCTAGAGAGTCCCCACAAATGCCGCTTTTGGCATCTGGGCACCCTATGAGAGCCTCTGAGCAATTGAAGCTTCCAACAACGGGAGGGGACACCCGGTGTGTAGGCCCAGAGTGGGCTTTTCAGCTCCGAGTCTCCGCAGAGCCACCGGTTTGTGCTTGGGCCACGAGGGCATCGTACCTCGCGCCGTTCCGGCGTCACGCGTTGCACACGCGCCGTTCCGGTGGCACCGCAGTGTTCTTCGATCGGAAGAACAGGGATTAGACCCTCAGAATTGACCGGTGGAAGGCCATTTTCCTCAACCCAGTGGTTTGGGGGTTCAAAAGCGGGGGATCGAAGATGGGAATCGAAGTCGACCCATGTTCGGAACCCAAAGCAGACTAGCCCCCTTCATCGAAGTGACACCAAAGCAAAATTGACAGGCTACAGGGCCAAGTGATCGAGCTCTACTTTTGCGATCTGCCCATAACTGCGATTAGACATGTCAGTGGATGCACAACAAGTGATAACATGCAATAAACGTTCGGTATATCCGATACTATCCCATTATCGTGCAGTAATACTGGACGACGACGATGATGATGATGATGATGATGATGATGAAGATGAAGATGATGATGATGATGATGATGATGATGATGATGATGATGATGATGATGATGATGATTCGGTTGGTAATGGCCTTTCTCAAACATGATAATCTTTTGCCGATTGCTACTGGTGCACTGGGACACCCCTTAGATAAAGCTTGATGAACCAATGTGAAGCTCGGATGAAGTGCCACGGCACAACAAAAAGAACACGTGAGCTGGGCTCTCCCACTCACCCGGCTCCATCAAACCCGACGCGGGGGCCGGTTGCCACGCGGTCCGTGGTCGCGCGTCTTTTTTGCTTTTTCTGGAGCCTGAAAAGGCTCTGCGCCATCGGGGTTCAGCAGGGTCTTCGGATTGCCAAGTCCCCAAGTCGCCGATTCTGGGCAAGAACGCTGAGCATCGAAGCCTGAGTTGTAAGAATTTGGTTCCACACTACATCCATCGTTTTTCTCAGTGAGAGCATCATAAGTACATGGTGTGGAATGAGATCCCTCGATCACTGCCTGGCACCATCTCCTGGCTGGAGTGGAAGGGCGCATGTCCAAAGTCCAAATATTTCGTTCGCAATCATGCGAGATGTGTGGCACGTCCTCAAGGAAGCTGATCTAAGTCCCATCAGGACATGTTCAAACCCCAAAAGATCGTCTCCACCTGAAGAGTGGTAGTTGGAACATGTTTGGAAAGGTGAACTGCTGACTTGCAGCTGGACATGAGATTGTTCTCCTTCACAGCTCGCTGCGTATTCCATGGAACGAAGAATTCGACGGGATGTGTACTCTTTTCGCTTCAGAAAACCGCTGCCGGGGTCCGGGGTTGGATTTAAAAACCCAGAGGCCAGGAGCCCGCTCCTAGTAGCGATTGCAGGCATGCATAAAGACTTTTCTTCTCACGGAACCTGTGAACGCTCGCGCTTTTTGGACGATGATCAACGCTCTCTTCAAGTTCCGACGGGCGCTCTCTTCAACGCAACAGCGAACAGCTCGGCCACACCGATGATGGTCTTGGTGAAGCGCCGGGAATCACCTCGAAAGATGTCGATGTGGAGAAACGACATCCCTTTGTATGGCGACAACAAACAACATACATGTCAAGTGGTATTCGAAACATCATTTGCTTTAGGAAAGCAATCTACTTGGCAGGCCTTTCTCCATCTTCAGCTGCTGCAACACTTTCTGTGGCTCATGCCTGTGCAGAATTTCGAGAGGAGAACAGAAGTCAGTACTAGGCCTTCTCCGACTCAGAGATGCCCAGAGTCATCACCTTCTCTGACTCAGAGAAAGCGGAGCAAAGGTTTCTTCCGGTGAGGTTTATGAAGTATTGGTGAAGAAACGATAACAGGAAGAGATCTCGGGAACATAGATACGACATTTAGGGGGAGATCCTTCACTTCGAGACAAGCTTGACTGACAAGTCAGGAAAGTTTCCCCTAAAATTCTAAGAACCAAATCATTAGTGCAAGTGCTATCCTGCGTCCTACCTAGAAGCTTAGGTAGCTAGTAGCTTACTTCTCCCTTACTTAATTGATTAAGTAGGAGCGGGCAACACATTTAAAACAGCACATCCTTCTTACTTGGCTGAAGCTTTTGGCCCTCCGACTCACCAACGAGTGCCAGCGAACATGGCGGTGGCCTTGCACGAAGACTCACCACATCTGACGCAATACGAACAGGTTTTAATGAGTTAGAACAGGTTCTTCTTTCCGTTCTGTGTTTTCCTCTTTCTTTCTGTCTGTCTGTCTGTCTGTCTTTCTTTCTTTCTCTCTCTCTCTCCCCTTCCTTGCTTCATTGTTCTTTGCTTAGACCTTTCAGAGCTTTCTCTTGTCCTTCTTTCTTCCTCTGACATATCATATCCCTATCTTGGCAACAAGTGTATCTCTCCACTTGAGTCATGCAGACCTGTTGTGGAGCTGATCTCAGCATGTGCCAATCTTGGTCTCCGACAAGGACTTCAGGCTCGCTGGGATCTGCTGAGACGCAACGTACTCAAACCTTGACATCCAAGCGGCAAAATGTGTTTTTCTTTGATTTTGTCCTTCCAAACCCACTTGCATCACACATGATCATTGAATACCACGCATTGTGTTGGCGCCAGTCATGTCCGTCTGAGTGTTCTGCGGACCGACCAACAAAGTCCGATACACCTCGAGGGCGGATCTTCGGATCTCAAGATCTGCACATGGCCATACGGATCAAGTGTCACTAGATGCCACCTAGTCACAAAACTGAATTGCTTCTTTGACCTCTTTGATCTCATTCCCACAAAGACTGAAGTTGACATCAGCGTCATCGTCGCATATCGGTGTGTGGTATCGAACGCAAATGCTGCAACTGATTTGGTGCAGCTTTCCCGCCTCCGCCACCGTTGGCACAACCTGCCATGTTGGTCACTCATGGTCACTCTCTCAAGAGCGAAATAGCCTCCAACCTACTCATGTGCCACCCTTAAGCTGTGATAGAAAAGGGTTGCTACAGAAAAGAACGAAAGAACCAACGAAGGTCAGCAGCTTCCAGCCGTTTCGTTCGCAGCCCTTCCCCTCCCAAACGACCTCTCCGCGGCTGGGATTGTTCGGAGCCTGGGTGGGAGATGGAGCATCTCTCCAAACGGAGAGCATTCGGAGCATACGCTCATTGATGTTCGTAAAAGGTTCTGCTGCCCGGTCACAAATGGAGTTTGGCATGACAAGTCGTGCAGTAATTAAAGCGTTTTGCAACGAACTCTTGCTGCCTACGAGAATAGGGATTGGTTTGGCATGGCTTGACACCTGCATATCGGCGTATGTCCCAGGAGGACTTGCTGCCGAATGTTTCCGTCACAGGAGGACTTGGCCGGACTCCTAAATCATCAAGCCAGACTTCGTCGATTCCAAGGGTGCCCTGCAGACACCACCAGAAGCATGGAAAGGCTATGGATAAGGCGAGGCCTCAGGTGGATGCATGTTTCCGGGTCAGGTTGGTGCTGAAGCTTAAAGGATTGAGGTGTCTGAGGCGGATTGGATTTGGTTTTTGATCTCACTCTCAAGGCCTTGGAATCCACAAGGCCTGTCAACGTGTAGCCTTCAAACGAAGGTAAAAGAACATTCGGACTTCCCGAACAAAAACATCTAGGAACCCGATTCATTAAGGTTTGGGCTTCTTTAAGGAAGCCTTAGCAGCTGCCCCTTTTCTTGTTGGCTTACTTAAGCCCACCCTACAGCCTACCCTCAACCCCCAGCTAGCCTAAAGTACACACACACACACACTGACCTTTTTCAAGCATGCCCGTTTCTCGCATGTCGGTGAGAAATCTCCATGGCGTTTCTTTTTTTTCATGGATGGTTGGAGGCCATCGCAGCAGGATGGAGGCCATCGCCACTAGGATGGTTGGCATCGCTATTGGGGGCTTTTTCTTCAAGTACTTTTTCAGGTTTAGTACTCTTTGAACGGCGACAGTGTCGCTCTCCAGTGAGCTCGGGGACCGCCTGTGTAAGAGGGCCTGGCCTTAATAAAGGTCCCCCCAGAAAAGAATTATATTAAAGACACCCTTTCCTAGTACCTGGTGCTTTTAATCTTTTCTTCTTCAGAAATTCAATGCCTCCGAGCTCCCCAACAAGGCTGTGCCTCTTGGCAAGAGCCGTTCCACCATGATTCCCTGATGGAACGTGCAAGGTGGTTTGGTCTTTGGTCGAATTTTACCAAATCCACGCTTCTGATGGTGATTGGAGCAACAGCTCAACAATCTGGTATGGCAAAAAGAAAGACGGTCTAAAAGTGTGAACATGCTTGAAAGAAAAACATGCCAGGAAGACAACACAATTATCAATACCAAAAAAAAACAAACAAACTGGGAAAAGAAAAATACCAACGCTTAAAGAACAAAAAAGGGCACATATCAAGAAACAACCACCACACATCAAGACAGCCAAAAACACTGGATAGCCCAAGCTATCTGGCCTACTCGACCTTATTTTTTTCGTGTTCACCGTGACGACGAACGACGTTCCCGCTGCTGCCTGTGCTTGCTTTTGGAGTTCCAAAAGCTCTGGAGCCATGTCCCCTTTCGATGTCTCGGGATCGCCCCAAAGCAGCACATTGCGAAGAAACCTGGGAGCCAGCTGAGCCAGCTGAGGCTTTGGAGCCATGTTCGTCCAAAAAAAGGGTGGTGAAGGATGGACTGAACAAACAGGTTATGGTCAAAGGTGTTTAAAGGGATTCCGGATGAAAGGAATGAAAGATGGGAAAAAGGAGAGGCATTGCATATCATTCAGCATTCTTAAGGTGGCAGTTGTTTAGTACGCTTAAGTACTTGCAAGATATTAACTGACACAGAAGGACCAGGGTTCTTACAGGAAGCTCCGTCCACCTGAGGGCTTTCTTGAAGGATGTATTACATACCCACCCGGCAAAGGGTGGGCTGCCCGGTGGGCTCAGGTTTGCTGGTTCCAAAGCCTGGACAGACCTGGACAGACCTAGACAGGCTTGTTTTTGCAAAGAGAGGTCCCTGTGTCAAATACATCTGGACAGGTATATATGCACCTTGCAGCAAGCTGCCAGGTTCATCTAGAGTTTTTCAGGCAATAAAGCAGCACAAATAAAGGCATCTTGCATCCAGCACGAATGTGACTTTCTTTCGAGGCATTCAGAGGTCGTTTCGACTGCGGTGCCTCAATGTGACTTGCAACGCCGCTAAGCCAGTTTTGGACGTTCCTGAGTGCACGGCCGCAGCATGGCTGTGATGGTCCTGCGCGTTCCACGCGGACCGTGGAGTTTTCTGGTGGCTTTTTCCCACGGGCCGTGGGCATTCGACGTGGCACAAGCGAGTGCTGCTCAGAAAAATCAAGGCAAACTCTTGGCATGCAACATCGATTGGAAAGCTGCTTGATACGCTCGTGGTGGAGCTCCTCTCGTACATCGCTTGCCCCTCTTCCGTGAGGCGCGGCAGCACCTTCTGCGAAACATGCCGCGGATAGACGACTGGTCTGCTCGCGCAAAACGGACTTCGCTGCACATCGTTGACAGGTCGTTCGATCGTTGACAGACGGATCCAACTGATCCAACGTGTCCGCGTCGTCCACCCGCGTCTGGCTGCCTCGATGGTGCAGTCCAGCACTTCGGGCATCCATTGAGTCGAATTGATCGCTAGGAGTGAGAGATTCCAGTGCCTGGAGTGGCGGATGGTAGCTGCAAACAAGCTGCAACATGTTTGCGAAAGTTCCAAGCTCTTCTACCAAACAACTCCGCACCTATCTATTTGCAAATGACAATTTGAGAAACCAGAAAAGCACACACACAATATCCTTGACCATGCAGCGAGGTTGACGCACTTGCGTGGCTTCTGGACAAACAAGCACATGGATTTGCTATCATGGACCTAGCAATGGTCGATCCTTACAGCTTCGGCCATCATCTCATAGGCTGCTCCACTGATGGGAGGCCTTGGCCCAAAACATCTCATGTTTCAAAGCTTTAACACGATTTGTTCCTGCCTCTTCCGGACTTCAATACTCTTTCTTTCCTCATCTTCCTATTTCAAAGCTCGAGCCACACGTCCTGGGTCTCAGGTCTCCTGTGCTTCGCACGCAATGGCATTGGCCGCCGCATGGACACTGGTGGCCGCGGAAAGGGCCCTGGCCACTGGAGCAATGAAGAGTCCTGGGCGCTCAACTTGCAAAGAGCACAACAGTTGTTTCTTTGGACACCAGTGTGTTTCTTGTTACGTAAGACTCTGTAAGACCTGGCTGTATGGGCGGTTCTTGTGATCTAAACGCTCAGCTTGCACCAAATCCTCATTGTATTCAACCAAAACATGCTTTTGCACTGACTGCTTTGTGCAGGGTACAGCCCGAAACCTGATCCAACCGCGGTTGAGACCAATCGAACCATCTGACCGAAAGGGCCGAGAAACCTTCGTGTGCGATGTGCTCGATTGAGACCAGCTCCGATTCCCGAAACTCTATCCATGAGCCCGAAATATATCTAAACCAACACCTGTCAAACTTTGATTTCTAGTTCAACCCTTTTCTAGTTCATGTTCAGGTTGTGCGATGTCCCTCCCTTTTTCCAACCTGGGCCCCGTTCTACAAATCCTTCGTTCGTTCGCACCTGTGAGATCCACCAGGACGGCGTCCATCTGATTCTCCGCGTTGGACGCGAAGAAGCCGATGGCGGAGCGCACCAAGCCTTGCGACTCGCGACTCGCTCGGATGGAGGCACTGCGCTCGCAGACCTGTTGTGAACGAGGCGCGGTTCTGAGAATGGTTTCATTGGAAGATTTCCCATGAAATCTCTGGCAGTTCTGTTGGTTTCTTTTTCAGATGGTCCCTTTGGGCCGATGATGACATGTTCTAACCAGAACTCGTGGCTCTCAGTGGAGACGACCAGCTCAAAGCGATCAACGAAGAAGACCGGCGCCGAGCGGCTCATGTAGTAAGGCTGCGGGTGCTGCTCGCAGCCTGAGTGAACCCAGAAGACCCCCGATCGGTTCGCGATGCCCGAAATGCTCCGGACTCGCTCCGCGATGCCCGAAATGCTCCGTTCGGTTCGCGAACATTGCTCCGTTCGTAGTAAGGCCAGGAGCCCCGATCGTAGCGTCCAATCGCTCCGATCGTAGCCACAGACCCAAGGAATCCAACAAATGCGTGCAAGTGCAAATGCCCGAGTCCGACTGAGATGACTGGCATCTTGCCATGAGCTTCATCATGGGCACGAAGACTTTTGATGTAGGCGCGTACCTATGTGTGTGCCACACAGTGCAATATCGACGTACCCAGGAGAAACATGGTGAAAGGAGAAGAACATAAGAGAACTGGAGTCTTTTAGAAGGCCAGTGACTGTTCTGCTTGATTACGTTTGTCTGAAAGCATTTTTTGGAGGCAAGTGCTTCCCATGAGCATGTGTTGATCCTTCTTTAAAAGTCATAAACTTTGCTGAACCAGCTCTCCTATTGGGCTGATACTACAAGTGTAGAATCGTTTAGGTTTCTCTCCTTTGCTGAGTGAAGGGCTCCCTGGAAAATCCCAAGATGTAACCTAGGCAAGGCTCACTGGGCTCACTGTCACACAGTGCCGGCTAATTTAGCGGGGGAAGTTTCGATGTCCAGTCCTCCAGTCCATGCTCTCCACTTGCATCACATCATGGTAAAGCAGTAAAAATGCATAAAACAACAAGAAGCTACTAGTAACAAGGGCATCGCTACTAGTAGCAAGAAGCTACTAGTAAATACTCGTTTGTTCGTAGATATGACCATATAGCCGTGCCCAGGGGCTGAAAGCCAGGCAAGCTTGCTCCATCAGCTCCTGACAAAGCCAACACATATGTTCGTTGAAATCCTGGTTTGCTGAAAAGCGGAATCTCCGTTCAGAACACCAAAACTGCTCCTCGTAGTGGGTATGATGGATGCACACCTTGCAAGGTCCATCTTGAAGCAAGATATTTGAGGTCTGCAACCACTATCTGGGCGCACATATGCATACATGTATAATATAGCGATAATATATATAATATTGTATTTTAAAATATTATGTTATTTTGAATTCTTATATTACACAGACACATGAAACAAGCAAAGTTTTAAAGCACCACATTGGAAAGCAAGACATGCCAAGCACACAAAAAACAAAAGGTGACTAGCGGCTAGCACTTGCGCCGAACATCTGGCAACCCTAACACCAAGAGCACCACAGTTCAATGGATAAAAACAAGAGCTGAGCTTCAAATATATTTTGTTCTATGCATGTGCTTCGTGCACAGACACACCGTGACACAAATAGTTGGAACTGGGCAAAACACAGCACCAATCCGGCACTCGATCTGCGACTTGCGATGACGGAACAGCGCAAGTCGAGCCCATCGGAAGTCGCAAAAACAGTGGAACTTCCAGTCCCAAAGAGGTCAAGGTATGAAACAGACTTTAAGAATTAAGACAAAAAACACATTTAAGGAACCTAATAGCGATGGCCTCCAACCTAGGTCTGCATATAGAAGTTCAACCCTGCAGTTGGTCCCAGGCCACACACATTCCGAATTCCCAGTTCGCCGCCTCGACGGTCCAGGTGTCCCGACTCGCTCAATGGTCGCGAAATGTTTCTCCACGACTCCCAAGACTGGATGATGATCTGCCGGCAGCAAGCTAGGATCCTGGATCGAGCAAGCACAGGGCCGCGGCCCCGCCGTGTGTTGTTGTTGTTGTTCTTTTTTCCGGGCCTGAGGTGGTTCTCAATCAGACGACAGGATACACATCTTGTTTAAATCGTGTATATCAATTGAAGCATGGATGTGAACAACATCCTATCACTACCCATCGCTGTATCGCGCTAAAGCTTTTCTTGAGACCGCCAGAAACCATCTCACTTAACAGTTAACAGCGGCCGTCTCTGGGTGCTCTGCCCTCGGAGGCATGTTGTACACGCTGGACACCTGGCAATGAACATAGAGCAACAGCACCGGGAGATATCGTTCCCTGTATGTCCTTTCAAAAACATCAGGATGGCTTATTCATGTCTATTTCCGCGATGCATGGTTCATGCTGAAGCCTAAAAAGCAAAACTGTTTCTCCTGTATGTTTCTCCTTGAATTGAAAGATGTAGCCAATTCTCCTGTGAAACCTAAACTGATGAAAGGAGATGTCAGTCGCACAAATGCGGTCCTCGAACCGCACAAGAACCCGACAGTTGTTCAGTGCGAAATCAGGTCCATTTCGATCCCTGCAAAACACGTCCGCATGGATGGTGTTCCCACCATGGAACACATTTTTTCACATCCATCATGCCAGTCAGTCAGCAACTGGGACATGAACACCAGTCATGAACTTCCCAGGACAGGTATCTTTGTGAGAAAACTCTCTCAGTTCCTCACTGAGGCAATGTAGAGCTTCAACTCCACCGGGGCCTTGCCATCGCGGGTGGTCTTCACCTGGCAATGTGACTAACTCGTCTCAGCTTCTTCAATGTTATGTGAACTTTGCAGCGAGGCCCGGAGATCTTCGGTGAATCGCTTGAGAATCAAGGGAGGAACAGGAAGAACATCAAAAACGGAAGCAAAACCCAGCGATCGAACGCCACAGCTGCTTAACCACCGTAAGAACCACTTAATTCAGTGTGTGCTCCAACCCGGGGCATCTCAGGCCCCGCACCGCGCGAGAGCCCAACCTTGAAGTGACCGGATGGTTTCGAAACCATCTGGAGAAACGACCCAAACCACCCAATTGAACCCATTTGGACCCATGCTTTCCAAAGTCTGGGCTTCAATTTGGAAGGGTCGTTCTTCCTTCATTTCGACAGCTACTTTGGGCGAAACATCGACTGTGTCGATATTCAAGAGAGGTAAAGAAACACCGTTCTCGATGGGGTTCTCGTTCTGGTGTCGATCGTCGTCCCTGGGCTCTTCGTGTTGCGGGCTCGGCTCGGCTGCTCAGCGCGTCACGGCTCCGATGGCAACGTGCTGAGGATCGGCTGAATGGGCCTGGTCGGATGGGTCCCCATGGACGGCCGCAACTCAAACCGTCGGATGGAAAAAACATCACCGGTGACTTGTTTGGCTGGGTTGGTATGACTATCCACTTAGTTAGGTTAGGTTTGTTTTCATAGATTGGTTGGGTAGGCTGGAAAATGCTATCCTTAGGACACATTCACTAACGTGGCAGATCATCATTCATGTCAATCTTGCTGGTCCAATTGAGGCGCCCAACACTTCCATACGTGAGACGAACATGCTGAGAGCTTGCTCCAACTCGTTCCAGTCCTGCGACGAAGAAAGCAACAGCCTTCAGTCCCAGTGTACGATCCTGAAGTGTCCAGCTTGTTAAGCCTCAACCCCCCTGCAATCGCTTTCATTCCGAGGCCATTCAACGAAGTTTCGCGCCATTCAACGTGGCAGCCGTTTCCAAGAAATTCATTAATGGAATTTCCAATGGACAATTCCAAGTTTGGTGCGAAACGTCCACAAGGGAAAAGAGTAAGACAGATCCAAACAGAAAAGAGTATATAAGAAGTATACTAATGATATGCCAAAAAAGCAACTGCGAAGAAGAAAGAAACAACGCTTCAGAACAGGTCTATATAGTCAGTTTTTTGACTTTGATAAACATTTACTTTAAACAACGGACCTGCGCAAAAGGCTGCGCGTGACGAACTGTGGCGCTCGTTCTTTGGGCGCTCTCCTGCAGCGTCGCCAGGACCTGACCGATGCCGAAGACCAGCTGCGCCCGGCAGTCCACGCTGAAGCGGCCGTCGGAGACCTGGAGACCGGAAGACGGCGCGAAGACTCGGTGCTTCGGAATGTTCACCTCACCGATGTTGCATCGTTTGGGAACTGAAATTCGGGTCACTCACAGTTCCCTCATTGTTTTGACTTGAGACTGGAGCTTTCTGAAGCTATTTCCCTTTTCCAATATGGACGAGATGGCAAGATGAGAAAGAGCGAAGGCATGCCAAGGCGTCTTTTTGATGACAACATGTCAACAAGCTGTTGTCAAACTGTTTCATCATGTTTCATCTAATGTCGAACGACAGCCGGTGTGAAACTCACATGTCTTGTCAGCAAAGCTATGCACACAAACATATGTGACAACAAGAGGATCGAATCAAAGCGAACGGTGATGGGCCGCCGCATCTGGGTTTCAGACCAAGGCAATCACAGCATTCACTGCTTCTTTCCACAGAGTGCCATTGTCTGCTGCGACAATGGTCTTCCGTGCTGCAGTCATCACCTGACAAACCACCAGAGAATGCGCTGTCAGTTGATGCCAGTTCCTAGTAGCGTCCGATCGCTCCGTTCGTATAGCGATGCTCTTTGTTCCGCTCGTAGCATCCGATCGCTCTGATCGCTCCAAGACTCACACCATCTTCATGGCATCACACGCCAATGCTTCGCAGTACTTCTTGACGTCCGGATCCTGTGCCTGGACCGGATGGTGTCCGGGCTTTTTCTGCTGTCACTTTCTTGGGATGAGCATCACCTGAGGTTGTCACGGGTTTTGCACAAGAGTCATTGGGGGTTATCGTTTCTTGTTTCCATGTCGTTTTACAGGGGATTGAGCCCAGAAAAACGGACATGCAAATACTAATTTCTTACATGGGGGTCTTTATTCTCTCTCAACTCGTCATGGAACATCAAAAAACACCCACATGCATGTCTGAGACTACAGCGGAAGTGGAGCCAGCTGACTCCCTGGTACTATTTGAAACCCAACTCATCGCCGTCTGATCAAGTGTTCGGTACACCCTGCACATATCTGCACATGCTCAACGGTTCAAAGAAACACACCCAAACAACCACTTTTTTCACCCAACCATTTATACCAGCATAGACCCCAAGCAGCGTCAACATTTTTTCCGGCGTCGGCGTCAACTCTGAAAATTCCATGTTGGCGGAAACGAATGCACATATACTTTTCTAAAGCCTCCAGCTGTTTGGGAACTGCACGCCCGGACACAGAGCTGGGCCACAGAGCGCAGCCACAGAGTTCAGGGCGCAGCCAAGACAAGGACAAGAGGAGGACAAGGACCGGACACAGAGCCGGGCCACAGAGCCCAGCCAGACAAGGACAAGAGGAGGACAAGGCCCGGGCACACAGCCAGGCCACAAAGCCCAGCCACAGAGTTCAGGGCGCGGCCAGTGAGTGTGGCCAGCTCTATTTTTCTAAGATAGAGCCCCAACAGTTACTTCTTTTAGAGGTTTTAATCCGAAATGGTGGAACTAAGAGAAACACAAGAAGAATCAAGAAGAGGTCAAACATTCAAACATTCATTTGGCGTGTCTCTTGTTGTTGAGTGTCTGACACTTGAATTCTCTTGGTTCATCAGTTCATCCTCTACGCAACGAGCTTTGCCAGTGTCTAAAACGAGCTGAAGCTCCCCGCTGTCCTGCTGCCCAGCGATTTTGCAAGCGTTGAGGTACTACTTGGACGTGCGCGAAAAGTTTGGACGTTCAACACCTTCTCACTACAAACAGCAACCTCAAAACCTAAACCAAAGCGCAATGTGCGTCGTCGCTACGCCATTTAAATATGTGGAGGGTGGCCCTGGGTTAGTTAATCCTCCCGGAGGTAGTGTATATTTCCTATTCTGTCCATATGTTTGGGGGGGACCGGCGGCTCAGCGTATTAAAATGCGCAGTTCCTTCATCGTTCACAACAAAAAACAGCAGGATTACCAAAGCGCCAAGGCCAAAGCCTCCACCCCACGCCCCTCCAGAAAGCGCAAAAAAGAACCCACTAGGCAAAAAGAAGCAGCAGGATTGCCAAAGCACAAGGCCAAAGCCCCCACATCTTGTAGCCACCCCCCTCCGCTAGGCCCTCCACATCCACATAACCCCACCAGGCTTTCACGCAGTCACCAAACCTTGCGCCTGCCAAAAAAGAAACCGAAGCCAAAGCCTAGACATGGCCTCCGCATAAGGCACTCAAGGCGTCCACGGAAGCTCCAATCCCCACAAACTCCTCCCCGCAAACAAATTGAGGCCCCCATCTAGCCAAAACCAAACCCTCCATGTAAGGCCCTCCCAGCCAAGCCCTTTGCATCACCATTCACCAACTTGCCCACATAAGCCCCAAGGATAAACTATAAGGCTTCCACACACGCACACAGTGACTAAGCTCATGAAAAACCCTCCACGTAAGGCCCTCCCGCCAAAGGCCACCCGTAAGGCCGGTCAAGGCCCCCGGATTTTTGACTGGTCTAACTTTCCCCCCTCCCCCCAACCCTCTTTGATTCTGTTGTTTATCCTGCTGTGTGACAATGGACATAGCTTTGGAGCTGCTGTGCGACCTGCTTGACCGTGGGGCTTCTCGGTTTTCTGTCTTGGGGAGGTTGCGGTTTTTGTCCTTGCCTTGATTGTTGAGCTACAAGTCAACGTGCTTTCCTATTCTGCTACTCTTACCCTTGAAATGCCAACGCGACAACAGATTGGGACTGGCTTCATTTCTCCTGCATCTCCCAGCGCCGTTTGGCCCTTGCCCCATCTTTTGGCTGCAACATATCCTATCCACTTTCAGCATGCCGCCTTGCCCTGCGGTGCTCTCTTGGCACTCTTGACCAGTTATCCGTTGCAACCATGGACGCCGCAACTGTCCAACAGGGGATCATCCAGCGATGCCTTTTTTGTGGCGTGCAGCAACATCACACGTCCTGAGACTGACTGCGTAGATTTGCTATGGTTGAAAATTGAATCCGAATGCTTGGACCCTATGGCAAAAAGAAAAGGTCAGTCTGGGGGATGATTGAACCCCCTTGCCGGTAGCGCCGCGCCGCTGCTGGGCTAAGCACACCAACGAGGACGCCCAGAAGCCAGGCGCCTGTGTGGTCCAGTCCCGTTCCCGGAAGGTGCCTTGCCCATCTTCACCAAGTCGCATTGCTGCCCGGTTGAGGCGCCCATCGTTTTCTGTGAGCTGAAGCCCTGGTGTTTTCCTCTTTTGCCAACTTGACAAGTGGCTACGGTCCACTTGTCGCCACTCAGCTTCTGACAGAGCTTCAGCTGCACTGCCAGGGGTGGCCACCAGCAAAAGCATCTTGACCAAGTGGTGGTTGTGGCTGGGCTGGCCCCATTGGCACCTCGCCCACAGGCAGTACCATTGGCGCTTTTGCAGATGGTAGCACTTCACCGACAGCCAAGGCATTTGAGACACCATACAAAGATGTTCCGCGCCACTCCAAGCGCCAGCCAGCACTCCATCGCGGAACGCTTTTGTGCGGTGAAATTCTGGTTGTTACACTGACTGGCTGGAACTGGGGGCGCTACAGCTGTGGGGTAGAACCAATTTTCCTCAGGCTTGTCAGCCGGCAACTCTGGGAGCTGCAACTGCGGGGCTAGCTCCCTCGCCACTGCCAGGTTGGGTGGCAAGTCTTCTAGCAGCTCAGCAACTGGCCTTGCTCCTTCAGCGCTGTACTGGTGCCCTCGCTCTATACCTGTTCGGACATTTTTTACTCCGCATATTTTATTGTAGTAACCGTATGTTAACCACTTAGTGTAACTCTAATGGTTTTGCCAAATAATACAAAAGCAAAAGCCAAAGCAAAAAAACGCGAAGCCCATATTGCTCCAAACTACTGCTACGGCTTCGTCGTCGTCGCCTTCAACTTCGAGCGCTGAATCAGAAGCAGTTCGAGTCCTGGGTATTCATCTCTCACGAATGATTCGATGGACGGGCTGCGCACTTTGCAGGACTTGTTGTAACTCACTAAATCCTTGAACTCGTTCACGATCTCCGACCATTGATCCTCCACCATCTCAAGCTCCCACTTTGAAGCCTTCTTCGGCGCCATTGTCACAAAATCAAGCCTAGCCAAGCTTCTTTCTATTGTGAAGTGAAGTGCAGAAAACATCATGAATGAACTGAGGTTGTTGACTGTTTGGTGGCTCTATGGGTAGGGATTGCGCGGGATTCCTCGTCGGAGTAGTTCCTCCATTCGCCGGAGAAGCGTATCTTTCATGTCGCCAGCAGGTGTTTTGAGTCCCAGCTGTACCAATCGCAGCACTTCAGCCACAAACATTTGCCCCTTAAGCCCTTTCTTAGCTCATGCAGGCATGTCCTCGAGCATGAGTGGAGCAGGGTGAACCGCAACTGCAACAGCCTCACTGTTGCGACGTTTGACAGACTGACTGTCACGTGCCACAGCGTATGAAAGTGGTTGCTTTTCAAGAATGCGCTTCCTTGGTACGAACTCACGCGACCGTTCCCCTCTCTCTCTCTCTCTCGGGATGGCCTCCAACCTGCTACATGGCTCGGTTCACCTCATGGTTTACCTCATCCATGCGCCTGTGGCACTCAGATTCAATCTGGTCTCATGGCTTGGGCCGAGTCCACCTTGTTCCCATGATAGACTGCACAATCTTCTTTTGAGTTACCACGAGCAACGGCCTCCAATCCCTCCTCTAATTCGCAATTCTTCAAATGTTTGGGAGTGCTTTGGAATATTTCAAGTTTGGCCCTGAATGGTTAGGAAGACTTTGGAATAATTCGAGTTTGGCCTGACCTTTTGGGAAGGAACAATGCGCGTTTGGACCTGAATGTTGAAGAACGTCTTCCCAAAGATGCAGTGCCAAACTTGAATTATTCCAAAGTCGTCCCAAACATTCAGCTCCGAACTTGAAAAACCCATCTCAACGCACCCTGTGCTGTGAACCCCCTGTGACCCGGCGGATCGAAGTCGACGGGTCGTGCAGCGACCGCCTGGGTCCCGTCCCCTGCCGTCCACAACACCCACGCAGCAGCGCCCCCCCAAGGCGTGGACGGGTTTCAAGGGCAAGATGGCCGGGAGGTGCTGCAGGGCCAGAAACTTCAAGATCGCCTCCGACCAACGGGACCCGTTTTGTGTCTTTTTTGGGGGGTGAGCTGCGACGGTGCGAGTGTGAATGAACTTCTTCCAATGCGATGAAGCAATTTTCCGGGTGCAAGTGGATAAAGCAACTCTCCAATCCAAGTGGAACGGCCTGTATCTCCCTCAGATCTTCCATCAACCCTTGCCAAACAGGAAGAACTCACATGATATTTTCTGAAGAAACATAGCCTCGAAATGATATGACATTCTTGTCATTCTTGTCTGCCCATGGGTCTGTGATTCATTTTTGGATGTTAGATGCCTGCGTCCGTAGGGTCTTTGGTAAAAGCACAACTTGTCTTCTTAGGCCCTACCAGATTCGGGCTTGCAGGTCAAATTCGGTTGGGTTCTTTTAACGGAAACTATTTATATACAGGATTTGGACACACTATGGATCATGTTTTGATGCAATGGACTGTCCGGGTTTGGGAGAGTTGTTTGGGGGCAAACTCCATATTTCATTCTCTTCTCTTGGCTTCCATTGCGCACACTACTTCTGGACTTGGAATTCCCTTGTGCTTTGGAGTAACTATTTGCACTTGAACACATGCAAGAGTGAGCTTTTAATTTGACTCATTTTGGGCGCAATCCTTTGGACACTGTGGATGATCTTGTGCTTTGGAGGTGCGTTTTGCCCAAGCATACACCCGCTCGCCCGAAGCCATTCCTTCAACATTTTGGGTTCGGGGGGGCGCTGAAGTGAATAACCTGAACTCTTTCTTGTTTGACTCTTGAAGAGCACCGCACATGAGCATGTCAAGAGCTACGTTGCATATTGTATAACCTTTCTTCAATCGATTGAGGAAATATACGGAAATATGATATTTACATATGTTTAGGCAGCTGTTCGGGCCGAACATCTTTCACTACGCTCCCAACGCTGTACAGCTCATGCCCATGCCTTGCAGGGACCTTCATTCAGGGCCAAGTAGCCTGCGACATGGTCGGTCGATCTGCGACCCCCCAACCAATTGCATGACCAATGCTCCAATGGCAACTCTTAACAAACCTATAGTACGTAGCGTCCTTGCTAGTAGCGATGCACCTTGCATCTTCGCCCACTCCGTCTTTTCAAGACCTGCCGTGGTCCTCGGCCGTTCCGCTCTGCCTGAGGTGAACAGCACCAGGCGCGAAGCAGCGCTCCGCAGCAGCAGAGCCTTGACGCCCTCGGTGGGGTACGGCAGCTGTGGCCTCCGCGAGGGTCATCAACACGTCGGTGGGGTCCGGGAGGGGTCCGGGAGGGGGTTGCTTTGAAAGGCTGTCGTGAAAGGCGGCGTTGTTCATGAAGAAAAGGATGTGTTTGTATTATTTTTTCTGTTTTTAAACTGTCGAACTTCGGAAAGTCGATTCGAAGTTGGCCTGGTCCCAACTTCCCCTGCAGAGAACTTCTTCCCAGCCCAAACTTCCGAGCTCCCCGGCAAAAGCTCAATGAGCCGCGGGATCACGGTATCCTGCCCTGCAGGTGCTCGTGATGCCACACCAGTCAGGACCTCCGGTGCTGCGGCACGGTGCTGTGGCACGGCATGTCACTGATTCAGTCTGGCAAGTGCGTCTGTCTTCCGTTTCTTTCGACTGAGGCAAGCACAAAGACGCATGCATCAATATCCTGAAAGCATTCGTCAAACATCCAGCTGAAAGGTCCCGTTTGCTTGCTTTCTTTTCTTCGGGTCTGTGAGGCGTCCTGCCATGGAATGGGATTCTGCTTGCAAATCTCCTGCACGTGATGCACAAAAGCAAAGTCACCCATGCTGGCATGAATGGCATGAACGCAGTCAATCGCAGTTGATTAGGTCCACTTTCCAGTGCTGTGTGGAGTTGAGGGTCAAACTATATCACCACACGAGAAAATAACATCCGACACAAAACAACACAAGAAGGATGCTTCGCCAGATCTCCAAAGGGCTCTATTCCAGACTCAATATTTCTCATGAAGTCTCATGAAAGGCTGTTCTGCTTTGAGATATCAGGCACCGTTCATGATGCTGCTAGCTGGACTAGACGGTCGCACGTACAACTACTTCCAGCCTCCAGCAATTGGCCAATATGTTCAATAATCCATCGCGGAGTAACCACCAAACAGGCCTCATGCCAAACCCCCCTCTCTTGCACAAACAGCTGATGACTTTGAAATGTAACAAAGCTGGCACCAGCAATGTTGGTAGCTTCAACAAGCCTATCTGCCGAAAACGGGTTTCCACACCGACGCAAAACTGTGAAAAGCTGAGCTAGTGACTTCTGTGATGTTGATGTTGCAAAGCTCTCGAAAACGCACAAAGTCATCCCACTCGAAGTTCACCTGGACATGTTCCAAAGCCAAGGGATGTGGTGACAATGGTGACACTGGGTGGCACTAAGCACTTTTTTGAGCATTTGAGCACTCGGTGCTGCCCTCATATGTAACATGATCGTGACACGTGCTCGTTGCACGTGCTACCCTCATGAAGCACAGCTGCGGAATGACAGGCCAATGAGCTGGTTGCGCTGCTTGCTTGATGACAATCTTTGAGCAGAATTAAAGGTGGAACTATGTGGAACTACTTGGTGCACGACCCTTATTGCGCCGTGGCGCAAAATAACCTTTGTCTTCGGCAAAATGTCAATGGCGCTGTAGCTCTGTGCACATTGCCAATTATCTGCCTTGAAATTCTACGTTCTGGAAGATAGCAAAACTCTTTGCGATTTTGAAAAGCTCATTCACCAATTCTCTATATATGTGTGCATCCCCATGCATCCCACCCCACTCAAAGTCAGTCGCACACTGATGCGTAGCATAGAAGCGTTTCTAATGCAGCGTCGCATAGAAGAGGATCTAGAGTATCTAATGTACGGGTGTGCACATACACAGAAGAACAAATATTTTCACTATTAAATAGTGAAAACAAATATTGTCATACTTCACTACATGGGACAAAAAACATGAACATCGCAAGAAAACCACACCGCGTGGCCGGGGTCGTGGTCCAACTACTTTGCAAGTATCTTTATGCATCTTTACAAGAATCTTTTGCAATGACCTGCTATTCATCTCCAGCCTCTTGCTCTGGCTCTGCGGGGTATCGTACCGCTTGCCAGTGAGCCTGCGGCCATCTTTCAGAAGTTGAGTTGCCCACGAACGATTTGTTGTGCGATTGGACGACTGTGATTTCTTTTCAAGACCTATGAAAAGAACGGACACACCGGGCCCGGTTCTATCCAATGTAGGACCATGGTATGGACGACATGCCCCGAATGCTCCGCCAATGCTCCGCCTGGACCATGGCCTGAATGTGCTGCTCAAGCTTGGGCCTTGGTCGATGCTGCGTCCCCTTGCACGGGTCTTCGCTCATTCTGCCATTCTGCCATCTGACAGGTCTTGTTTCACAGCAACGGTTCTTTTTCAGCGGATCGTAAAGGATGGCAAACGACTGAGAGGTATATCAGAATATCTTCGAATCTCATACGTCTTTTGTATCTCTATATAACAAATATAACTATGTGTATGTATACGTATAATATATACATGTATAACTATATATATATACAATATACAAAAAATATATATATATATACAACTTATATATGGGCTTATCATTGTGTGTATAGACAGCCGACATGAGCAATTTCTTGCCACACTCGGCTCGGCTTCCAACTTCTCCAGGCTTCGCCGGTGGGTTTCGGCGTCGGGGTCCCGATGGCCAGCCCAAGCCTGGATCGGTATTCCCTGGATCGGGTTCTAAGACGTGTTTTCTTCGCGTCTTGATGGTTTTTTGTTGTTTTTGGTTCAATCCGGAAGACCCAAGTTTCAGTGATCTTCCCAATTTTTTGGTAGCTTCTAGCTATTAGTAGAAATGGCCTCCAACCTAGTAGCTTCTAGCTACTAGTGTCTTGAAGAGACTTCAACAAAATTGATGATTTTGATGGATCCATCTTGATCCGAAGACTTGGAGCTTCAATTTGGCCTCGGGTTGTGCAGTGTGAATTGGTTCGTTCTGGTTGTCTCTTCCTTTGAAGTTATTCAAGTTTCCTTCTTTGACCTTGAAACCTTTTCACCTTCCTTTCTGTGTCCTTCTTTCTATTTATGTCTTTACAGCTTCATTCAGGCATAAGTGAGGCCTGTCCGCCGCCCTCCTCATCAAAGGGGTCTTCCTGGCGAGATCATCTGTGCAGCGACGAACTGCGCCATCTCGTCGCGACTGAACTTGCTCTTCTCGCGGCATCGGATCGTAACACTCAAACACTGTAGGTATGGAATATTCTTTTGATTCCTTTGCTAGTAATTACAAGTGCCTCGCTAGTAGTAACAAGTGCCTTACTAGTAGTAACAAGAAGCTACTAGAAACAAGTGCCTTACTACTAGTAACAATAAGAAGTTAATTAGAAATAGGGGTTGGTATTAAGTGGGTACCCCGGGGGTAGCGATTTTATAGTGCTAAAATGCTAGGACCAACCCCCCTCAAAAAATGGTCACTTTTTGACCCTATTAAATTGAGAAAGATATGGGACAAAAAGTAAAAATACAAGGAGTCAGCTCTATAGAATTGAGGGCCATGAGTCTGTCAAAAGCTGTGGAATGAGGATCTTGCTCTATAAAAATGTAGGTCCTGAGGTACTCCCAATAGGAGTGAAAACATGGGTCTCTATAGAATCAAGGTACAAGGTTCTGGAGAACACATGCAATTGTCCAAGAAGACATTGATTCCCCAGTTGGTAGGACCGCAAATCTATAGAGAAATAAGAGGGGGTCATGGACAGGTAAGGGTCTGTGATTTTATAGTGTCCAAAGGTCGTCCCCAAGTCATCCACTTCTCTATAGAATTGCAATCCCTGACATGCAAACCCATGCTAATAATTCTCTATAGAATCAATATGCCCGAGGCACCAAGATCCATTACACCATCACTTCAACACCTCTATAGAATCGAGCTTGTACAAAACAACAATTCTCTCTATATAATCGAGAAACTTCCAGGTTGGTACTAGTTACAAGCCTCCATATTGACCAACTTTCTAGGGGTCCAACCCCGCGATTTTGTAGAGGAAATTCCAACCCCTATCTTAATAGAATATATTAATATATACATTGATCCCAGGTCAACCACCCCAAATCAGGTATATCTGCCGGTCGCATGGAATGTCTGGCGACAAAACAACCGAAGAGTTCCATCCAACCCCCCTCCGTCCTCGATGGCCTCGGCGCCCAAATGCACAGCCAGGCCCTGGCGAAAGGAGGCCTCCAACCTCCTTGTTACTATAGTAGCGATGCCCTTTGCTCCTAGTAGCTTCTTGTTCCGTTCGTAGTAAGGCCAGGAGCCCCTAGTAGCCTTTAACCTAGAAGCCTGGACTCCCTTGCCTGGTACCAGAAATCCAAACCACACCGGGCCAAGTCGGTGTGTCGCCTGGTCAACTTGAAGTCAGCTGTCGTGGTTCCAGGTGTTAAGGCTGGTAAAGAATTTGGGTCGTCAGGTGTCTTCCTTTTCATATTGATTTCCTGCTGTCGCTGTTCCTCTCTGATTGTTTTGCCCCTTAATCCTCCTGACTATACAAGAATTCTGACACTTACAATGCGTCAAGGAGCTAGAGCAGACTAGCTTCATTGATTCTACGAGTGTTTCGTGCTTTTGAGTTTCGGCCAAGCCACAACCGCACAAAGTGTTGCGCCAAGGTGGAAAGGTCGTTCAACCTCGTGGCATGCTTTCGGACACCGCAGCAGTTGTCTTGTCGGTCGTTCGCATCATGGGAGCGTGGAGTGGCAAACGTCGGAAGCGAAGAAAAACAAGAACACCAAAAACAAAGAGACTTGGTTCTTGCTGCGAAAGTGCACCATGTGGGGGTAGATCCATGTGGATTGAAGACCTTGCTCCCCGATGGGACCAGCGACTTCGATGGACACTGAAACACCATCGATTGGCATCTGAATTTGCTTCACTCCTCCACTTGCCATGAGAACTGGGCACAGCAGGAAGATTGCCATCGCTGACAACCTCACAGTTTAGTCAACAGGGTTCGGGTTCGACAGCTTATGTTTCATGTTTGAGATCCAAGAAGAACAACTCATACTGAAAACAAACCCATCTACCAGAATCTACCACTTCCAAGATTCTCCCAACTCTTCATCTCAACGGTTCTGGACGATGTGTGGAGATGAAAGCTGGTGAAACCACTTCGCACCTCACGCTTCAAGACTAGAATTGAGCGATGTGACCATCTACGAACCGGTGTTTGAAGATCGATTGGAATACTTTCACCAAATTACATGCTTACAGTTCTTTGCGGTTTCATTTCGAAGCCCACACTGTTTCTCGGCATGTTTCCCGCAGTGTAAGCCCCTTGCGAACCGCACAAAGTGACCCCCAAGTTCCGCCATGAGGCGGCCGAGCACCGCCAACTGGCGAGTGTGGTGAAGTCGATCTACTTTCTGATTGTCCCACTGTATTTTGTCGTCTTTTTTCTTCTTTCCTTTAGAATTGAAGCGCATAATGTGTCCTTACTCCACCAAAAAAAATAATCCGTCGGACCAACACGTCACATTGACTTTTCAGACAAGTTGAGAAAAAAGGAAAACAACATTCGGAGGGTGCAAGAGATGGACGCAACGGCATAAACAACAGCAACGCCACTAGGGTCTCCTGGCCTTACTACTCGGAAGAAGAAGCTACTAGGAGCAAAGGGTATCGCTACGAAGGGAGCAAGAGTTTTTATCACGACGAGGCCGTCCCCGTCCAGACTGGGCCCACCATCGAGGCCAGCTCGCCATCCGATTCCATCCAGGTCACCAAGTGCACCTGAAAAGACGGCTCAATTGCGTCCCGTCTCGGCCCGTCACGGAGCTCTGTCGTCGCTCCTGAACATGACGGGCCTCTTAAGTCAAAACTGGTGTGCTATTCAAAAGGCACTCTTTACAACATCAAGAAAGAAACCAAGGAAATGTCTAAAGAACAAGTGACAAGGGATATTAAAAGAACAGTGACTTCTTACCGGAAGTTTCATCGTTTGAGCAAAACTGGTGCGTTTCTACGGCTCTCTTTACACTGCCAGGGGTCTATCACACTACTGAGACATTCACCTCTGCCATGGTAAAGACTTGACGACAGCCAGTGATGACCTCACGCGGTGGCGCAAAGGCACAAGGATTCACAAAGATGCCTTGCAGGATCATTGCAGGCACTTGTGTGATGGTCTGCATATTGAAAAACACTCAAATCATTTGCCTTGTGTGTGAAGGACTTAGTAGAACATAGTAAAACTCTAAGGTGTTCACGCCCTCAACGATCTTCAGCAGCAGTTGTGCACTTGGCCCAGTCACCTGCACTTGGCCCAGTCAGCCACATCAGTTCAGCCACTTCGTTCGGGTGGCTCCAAACAAAGGACCCAATCGCCCGACTCGCTGGAGACCGATGTGGGTCGAGGGAGCTCGGGCGTGCGCGACGATGGATCGACCGAATGCATGTTGGCTAATTCAGACAAACCCTTGATATAGGGATTGTAAAAAGGGGGAATGGGTAAAGGCTGATGAGGCTGGATCCAGGCCATGACTGAGTGTTTTGCACATGTTTGCACATGTTTGCACGCTTGCGCAGGGTGCCCTGCCCTTCTCACCCGATCCCCTCGCCGACCGTCACCGCCCTGCCCTTCCCCACCTCATTGGTCAAAGCCATCGCTTCGCTCAGGAGCTCTGCACATGTTCGGCCTCGATTTTGGGGGGCCGACGTGTTACGTTCGGTTTGCGATGCCCGAAATGCTCCGTTCGTAGCGAACAGTGCTCCTGGTAGTAAGGCCAGGAGCGCCCCTAGGCCCTAGTAGCGTTCTTGCTCCGTTCGTAGCGATGCCCGAAATGCTCCGTTCGTCGCTTCAACTTGTTTCTAGTAATGCCAGGAGCTACGAGACCCCGGGATCCAGCTGCGGTTCATCATGAAGACAACTCTGTTCAAGGGCGTTGGACCGACGAGCCGCGGTTGATGGTTGATTTCGTTTTTTCCAAGCTTCAACAGGCGAAGCTTTGAAACCCAAATATCGGGACTTCCAAACATCAATGGGCGAAAAAATGGGATGATTGAGTCGGCTTCCTGCATTTTCCGAAACCTCTGCTGCCTGTCATTCTCCCGAAAACCCTCCGGTTGGTCCAACGGAACCGCCCCGTACCGGACGACTCGGGTCGGACCGGCTCAGGTCACCGGGATGCCCCTGCAGAGCTCCAACGAGGACGCACCGGATGCGCTGATGCCGGCGATGACCTCTGAAGAGATGAGATCACCGTGATCACGGCCGTCACGATGTGGCGAAAGCTGGGAATGAATGGCTTTGCTTTGGATCTTAAAGGGAAAGAAGTAGGTGAACAATGATGAACACATCTAAAAACACCTCCTCACTAGAAGTGTACATGCTTTTTGTTCCAGGTATGTGTCATTATATGTGTCATATTTGGAATGACATGATGAGCAACTTGCCACAGGCCCAAGTCACACGCCGTTTGCGAAAACGGAAGTCAGTTCCAATGGACCCATGAGGTCTGACGTGTTCCACGGTTCCACGCCTGCGCTGCTCTAAGTATCAAGGGGTTTTCGTGCAAACCTGTGCGCAAGGCCCATACATCACTCTCAGAATCGAAGGATTTATCGTTTCAAAGTTTCATATGTGTATACATGTCATACACTGTATAAGTATATATACACATACTGCAAATACGTCATATGAGTCATATGCATCATCTACTAATTCATCTTGTCAAATTCGCCAAGCTCCAGCCACCAAGACAACAACAGGCTCAACGACTTCGCGGCCTTGACGGATCAACTGAGCTGAAAAGCGTCCGCCACTCGCTGCGGCCTTCTTTTGGGCCTTGGACAAAGGTGCCTTTCCACTTGAGTCGGCCGGCGGGATGTGTTGAGTGTTGACCGTTGATCATGCGGGAAAAGGACCAACGCACACAACAAAACAGCACAAGTGACACATGGGGGGTTTGCACTGTCAGATTTTGACACTCCACCTTTACTCTGATCGCTAGAGTCAACAGCACACCGGGTGGCAGTCTGACCCTGTCACAGGCAACACAAACCCTCCATTTGATCAGCGATGATCGCTGGTACTCTTGGTTTGCTCCAGCAAGTTAGTCTCAGCTGGAGAGAAACAAGGAAGGACAAGAAAGAAAAGGTCCAAAAACGAAGGAAAGAAAGACATGGTCCGCCTCAAAAAAGAGAAACACACACATCCGATGTGTCTTTCCTTGGTCCAACGAGAAGGTCCAACACTGTTCTTCGCGGAACCGCAGAAGGGTCGAGAGACCCTTAAGCTTGGATCAGCATGCTGAAGGTGAAGCCTCGGAGGAACACGAAGACTGAGCGAACCAGTGAAAACGCTTCATTCCTTCACGATGCCGAGTTCGGTTTGGAAGAACAAGCAGATTGGAGCGAAGAGCACGTGCTCCAAAACGTGCTCACACCGAAACATGGCGTGTTTCATGCTGTTTACTCTGTCTCCACAAAGCGGAGTGATGAAAGGGGAAAGACTTGGTTCAGTGAATGCCCCCAAACCTTCAGTCAAGCCCATCCTGAACATAGGTTGTCATGAAACCGACAGAAGGGCCACAAACAAGAAAACAAACACATGTTCTCAAAACTATCGAACACTATGAACATCTGGCTCTCCGAATCCCACACACAACACGCGACCTGGGCCTTTCTCAGGCACTGCAACAGCCGGAGGAGCACTTGCCGTTCGGCATGCTCTGCCCTCTCGTGTTCAAAGAAGATGGGATGAAGATCTACGTCGTGTGACACCGGGCCGGAACCTTTTGGTGCACTCAAGTCGCGGTCCCATCCCTGAGCAGCAGCAGCCGAGCACGCGGAGCACGCGGAGAAGGACAGGCGATGCGAAGACCAGGCCAGGACGGTTTCGGCACTGGGACGAAGAGCGAGGTCCTCTCGGTCGAGAAGCTCTCGGCACGTCTGCCGTGCCCAGGTCGTCCACATGGTGGCTACCTTGAGACCGACCAGATCGACATCAAAGCAAAGCTTCTCAAGGACACTTCCAGTGAAGGTTCTTCCAAGGCTTCCAACTTCTTTTAGAACTGCCAACTCGCCCGGCAAGGCACGCCGTGAACGCGTTCGCGCGGATCGGCTGACACCTGCGAGTGCTGAGAGGATCGGCTGACAGGCACGACGGTTGAAGGCTTGAAAGATCTGATGATCCAAAGCACCATGTTGATCCAACATCTCCAGTGCCAAGGATGCTTCTCGAACACCCCTCATTGTCTTGTCTTCATGCTTTCGCCGCAACCAAGGGGGAAGCTGCCAAGATAGCTCCCCCAACATCCATGATAAAGCTTTTGCATTGGAGTCCACTTCTCTGCACGCTTCCAGAGCCAGCCCATAAAACTGTGGTGTGATCCAGAATCCCTGCTGTTGCATCTTCTGAAGGGCCTTAGCAGCGATGAGCACATTTTCCCCTTTGGCACATGCACCGAGCATCACTCCGAAGTATGCCTGGTTTGCATGCAGGCGCTGTACGCTGGAATGTCTTAAAGAAGAAAGTGCTCTCTCCCAACGACTCACCTTCTCTAATGAAGAAGCAGCTACGTTGTGTGCGACGATGTCTAAGGCAAAGTTATCGTGCTTCGCACTCTCCAACAAGTCACAGCTCGCTTTCCATCGCATTCCCTCATGTAAAGCACCGATGGCCGAGCTACATGCGACGAGATCCAACTGAAGACTTGAGCGGATGCTACGTGTTAGGAGATGAAGTGGAAACTTCCACTCCAAGCCCTTCTCACAAGCCTTCATGGCGACACTCACCGTTACTTCATTCACTTGCAAGCTTGTGGTACCTAGCTGCAGCAAGACTTCTACGGAGGCTTCCCAAGCACTTGCCAGTTTCATCGCAGACGCACAGGTTGTGTAGGAAAAGATATCTGGGTCCCGAAAGGCTTTCCTCATCTCTGCCAGCAACTCCATGGCCAACAACCAGTGGCCTGTCCTGGAACATGCCAAAATCGCCACATTGAAAGTACGCTCACTTGGCCAATAGCCTCTCCTTCGCATGAAACTCAAGAAGTAGCGCACCTCCTCCAAGCGGCCAGCACGACTGCACGCTCCCAGTGCTGCAGTGAGAAGCTTAACACTGAGAAGCTGTTTCTCACCCTTTGCATCCAGTTGTGCCACCCAAAGACAGGCCTCCCGCCAGCGTCCTGCACTACTGCTTGCTGCCAATAACTGTTCAAGCTGAAACAAATCTGGTGACTGTGCGTCATGACGCAGGTCTTGGATCAGATCCACTGAATCTTCCCATGCATGAGTGGTTGCAAAGGCTTTAGCTACGCCTCCATAGGTGTCGTAGCGCTTTTGTTCATGTGCCAACTTCTTCAAGCGTCTGATCTGTTCAAGCTCGCCAGCCGATGCTAACGCACGGAACGTCCGAGTGGCACCAACGCGAGTGTCGGGACCCTCACGCAGAAACTGTCTCAAGGCATGCTGCCACAGCTGGCGATTGGCGTTGACCTCTAACATGGCACCCAAGCAAACGGACGTCGGCGTCATGCGTTCGGCGCGCATGGCATCGATGACCACCAACGAACTGGCCCAGGAATAACCCTGCACAAAGGATTCGGAGACGTAGCCAACAGCTCTGCTGTTGGGTTGTAGACCAGATTGCTGCATGAACTGCCAGAGGTGTAATGCTTGCTTCCAATGCTTCGCCATGGACACAGTGCAAAGCACCTTCATACAACTGTCCGTACTCACCCGTGCCACCACGTTGCCATGCAATTCCGGGGCAACACGTCCCAATGCCTGCTTTCGCAGCTCTGGTGCGATGCCCAAACGACTCAGTTCATGAAACAACGCATGTACATCGACATCCCCTGAGGTCCAAGAAGCTGTGCCTCGACGCCGGCGTTCCAATGGCGTTCTCAAGCGTGGAGTTCTTGGCTCGTCGTTGAAAGGTATCTGATCTCGGCGTGGCAGCGCCATGGCACTGGGAGACGCGGCAGGCGCGGCAGCTGCGCGGCAGCGGCATCAACGAACGGTGGCACCAACGGAGGAAATCAACAGAATCCCTAGACCGCTTTCAATGTTCAGTTGGTTGAATGACAACTGCCTGAATGGGGTGCAAATAATTAGAGATATAGATAGATTGATAGGTTCCACCGAGATTTCCTGGAAAACGAGGAGAGATCATCACCTCCGTCAGGGCTAGCGGAACCATCAATGGGTGAAGCTCAAGAAGGCCCAGAGTCAGCGGATTCAACCAAGTTGAGACATTTTACTGCTTTCATCCGTTTCCAAGGGCAGAGTGGCCATTGGATTTTGTTTACCGCTTCAGCGGGTCGCAGCTACTTGGAGGCCCAGGATTTCTGTGGCAGCAGAACATCGCTACTAGGAGCAAAGGGCATCGCTACTAGGAACAAGGAAGCTACTACCAAGAAGCACACCAACTTAATACTGTAGGCAGTTTGATGGACATCTGTTCCACGTGTCTGCTTGGGCACCGGATGTGTCCGCTTGGTGCCGTTCTGAATGCTTGAAACAAGAGATTTTCCAGTAGAGAGAATTCATCTTTTTGTACTTCATTGAATAAAATTATTCTTTTTACTATACTAGTAAGGCACTTGTTACTAGTAGCGTGGCACTTGTTACTAGTAGCTTCCTACCCCCCCCGCGCGCGCGCGAAAAGGTCCTAGTAGATTCCTTTGCTAGTAACTACAATGTTAAATAAATTCTTATTGTTACTAGTAGTAAGGCACTTGTTACTAGTAGCGTCCCACGTGTTACTAGTAGCTTCCTACCCCCCCCCCGGCGCGCGCGAAAAGGTCCTAGTAGATTCCTTTGCTAGTAATTACAATCTATTTTAATTAAATTCTTATTGTTACTGCGCGCGAAAAAGTCCTAGTAGATTCCTTTGCTAGTAATTAAAATTCTAGTTAAATTCTTATTGTTACTAGTAGTAAGGCACTTGTTACTAGTAGCGTGGCACTTGTTTCTAGTAGCTTCCTACCCCCCCCCGCGCGCGCAAAAAGGTCCTAGTAGATTCCTTTGCTAGTAATTACATTTTTTTCACTTTTTTCTTGTTACTAGGCACTTGTTACTAGTAGCGTGGCACTTGTTACTGGTAGCTTCCTACCCCCCCCGTGCGCGCGCGCGCGAAAAGGTCCTAGTAGATTCCTTTGCTAGTAATTACAATGTTAATTAAATTCTTATTGTTACTAGTAGTAAGGCACTTGTTACTAGTAGCGTGGCACTTGTTACTAGTAGCGTCCCACGTGTTACTAGTAGCTTCCTACCCCCCCCCGCGCGCGCGCGCGAAAAGGTCCTAGTAGATTCCTTTGCTAGTAACTACAATGTTAAATAAATTCTTATTGTTACTAGTAGTAAGACACTTGTTACTAGTAGCGTGGCACTTGTTGCTAGTAGCATGGTTCGTTCCTGAGGGTAAACCCTAAATGGTTTCACCACCGATTTCCTTCGCTGTCCAAAACATGGGTCCCCCAGCCATCTGGCGCAGGCGCGGACCGCCGGAATCGCTGTGGCCTTCAGACTCGGGCCCATCAAACTGCCTACAGTCTCAAGTTGGTGTGCTTCTTGTTCCTAGTAGCGTCAGTAGCGATGCCAGGAGCCCCTAGTAGCTTCTTGTCCCTAGTAGACTGTGCCTCCACATCCGTAAGGAAACTCTGAGTTGATTGCTAGTTGATCTTGGGAGAACTGGAAGTGAATCACGAAAGGATCTACAACCACTTCCCCTTGGAATCGGATCACAGTGGAACTGATTCCACGCCGAAACGGGTGGAACGTTCAAGTGGGGAAGGAGAGGTCGACTTAGTAAAAAGCCAAACTCTGGAGAACAAATTGTTCTAGTAACAAGAAGCTACTAGGAGCAAAGGGCATCGCTACTAGTAACAAGAAGCTACTAGTAGCTGGCATTACTACTATAGTAGCATTCTTGCTATTAGGCGCAAGAAGCTGATAGGGGGCTCCGACTCTGGAGAACAAAGTGTTCTAGCAAACGTTTGTCCCCGTTTAGTTTTCAAGACCACGTGACTATCATATGATCATATGATATGATCATATGCATTCGGGTCTTTTGTGCAAGTCTGTTGAGTTCTTTCATACTAGGTGCACAATGAAGCTGAACAAGAAGGTCTGGAGAAGGAGATCAACCAACAAACCCCGGCCTCACTGGCTTGTGCCGCCTTGCATAGTGCTTCGAGCACCATGCTACTATGGATCAGCCTTGGTACATGCGAAGTGTAGAAACAACACCCGGAAACAGTGACCCTCATTAACAGCATGGCCCCGGAAGTTTCCGCTCTGCCTCTGGGGTTCCTGCATGCTGGCAGCAAACGAGGCACGCCTCTCAGCGCCAACCATGACCTCCGTGGTCAACTTTGACCATGAAAAGCGAATGACGGTGGCGACACCGACACCTGCTAGACACCAAGCGAGATCTACCAATGAGTGAAACAAAAGCACAAGTGGTGTTGGTTGGGGGACATGTTTTTCCCAATATGACTAGGGATTCCGGTCCGGCGGACGCTCCGGTGTTTCCCCTGGTCCAGCTCGTGGTCCTTGCCTTTCGGTTGGCTGCCTCCTCGGGAATCGCGGCGAGCAGCTCCAATAAGCAGATCCTCAAGCGATTGGAGGGGTTCTCGAACCCCTTGAAGTGTCAAAGCTCTATCCCATGACAGTGAAAGAAACAATGGCGGCTGGGCACTGGAATTCGTCACCAACTAAGACTATTTCAGGACTCGCCTGGTTTCATGATTCTGTTGGACCCTTTCAATTTAACAAGCGATGTCTGGCGGGATGTGAAGCAAAAGGGATGTCAAAGGGCTTCTCCCGAACTTCTGAGTCAAGATCCATCAGTCGCCGTCCCCTCCCTCAGACAAGGCAGCTGCATCGCTTCAGTGTCTGAGAGCTGGCCGAGGGTGTCTGTCAGCCACTGAGTGTCCTGTGATGGCTTTCTCTGTCACAGCTTTTTAGGCTAGAGAGGATCCAATTTGTAAACCTCATCAGCGAGGCTACTTCACTTAAGCCAAAACACAATCTCTTTCTACACTAAAGGACGCTACTAGGGGCTCCTGACAACGCTACTAGGAGCAGCAAACGCTACTAGGGGCTCCTGGCCGTACTACTAGGAACAAGGACGCTAC
>CAXAMN010008890.1:2248270-2294845 GCA_963970005.1 Durusdinium trenchii
ACGCTACTAGGGGCTCCTGGCCGTACTACTAGGAACAAGGACGCTACTAGGAGCAAAGGGCATCGCTACTAGGAGCAAGGACGCTACTAGGGGCTCCTGGCCGTACTATAATAGGAACAAGGACGCTACTAGGAGCATTTCTTCTCTTCTGCCACAGAAGTTCTGATGTCGAGTCGTGCCATGGTGCCTCTGCAGCAGGGCGCCAAAGCTGACAATCCACCAGCGATATCACCAACTGCCGACCTCAAACGAAGGCTGCCATGAGATCTCATGACCATCATACGTTGGAGGCCAGCTAGCAAGAAGCTACTAGGAACAAGGGCATCGCTACTAGTAACAAGGGCATTGCTACTAGGAGCAAATAGCTACCAGTAGCTATTTGCTGCTAGTAGTAAGGCCAGGAGCTACTAGTAGCGTCCTTGCTCCTAGCAGCGATGCCCTTTGCTCCTAGTAGCTTCTTGTTCCTATTCTCATGGGTCGAAACAATGTTTTGTCTCTTTCCGATCTGCGCTTCGACCTGCATCGACCACCAAGGACCCCCGCGCACAGCAGCCGGACCGCTGCGAAACCGCGCTAGGCAGGTGAGCCTCGTTGATTTGGGCACAAGGCAAACTTCCACAGGAATTCTTGTTCCTAGTAGTACGGTGAGGAGCCCCTAGTAGCGTCCTTGCTCCTAGTAGCAATGCCAGGAGCCCCTAGTAGCTTCTTTCGACACAATATGTGTAACCAGCATCTTTGACACACTATGTATTGTCTTTTCTCTTTGGACCGTTCAACTTCTTTTATCGAGGCCTTTGGGCCTTTCTTTCTTTGATTCTCTTTTTGGACATGACATGTTTTATTTCGCTGCAACACGCTTGTTGCTATCGAATGCATTGGTTTATCTTGATTTGGTGCGGCTTTGGTGCTCTGATCCAGGTGAACTCCAACTATACATCATATACGTTCTTGACGTGAGAGTCGGAGGAGTCTAGTCCGAGCCATTAGCATCTACAGACCGCTACCATCTACAAGAGGATCCTATCTCCTAGAGACTCTTGAGGTTTTCGGCTTCATCTTTGCTGGATCCTCTGCGTTTGGTCTTCATTCTTCGGTCTCGAGCAGCTGCTGGCGACATGCCATGAGGTCTGGAGGGAGTTGCCCCGCCTGCAGGCGTTCGTCGGCCAGCCACAAGGGAGGAAGAGTAATACGTAAAAAACGGATCTCGTAACAAGAAGCAATGATGGGTCAAAGATCCGGCACCCGCAACGAAAGCAAAACGCAAAACACGTGGTTGTCCGATCTTCCGGTTTGAGGTCCTTCAGACTTACCACTCTGGAACAGGAGCAAAACAGTAGCATTGTATGAAACCAAGGATTTGGGCCTAACGCCTAAGGGCTTGGTTTGTCTTTGGAACAGCTCCAGCTTGCAGTATTCTGGGACCTTCCACACTCCGGGAGTGGAATTCTGTATTACACCAACATGACAAACACATCACTAAGAAATCTCCACGGCTATAAACAGGTATTACAAGCCAGTGCACAAACCAGAGCGCTAAACGTGCGAGTTACCTGCGAAAAGCAGCTTAGCGAGAAATGATGTCAAAACGTGATCAGGAAAGAAAGAAAGCAATGAGTAGTAAGTGCACTGCGTGTACCTCCATGTATGGAGCACCCATGAAGCCAAACACGGTGGGTGCAACTGGACCAAGCCGGTCAAGTTGCTTCAAATGGCCCCGTGTTGCAACGAATGTGTTTTGCCAAATTCAAATTTGGCTCCAACATCGTTGTGACGTGCAGCGTGCAGAAGCACTCCTGAAGCTTTGACACCACGGTGTGCGAGGCAAAGTACACGACCACCTGCTGAGCAATTGCTTCCGGTTAGACAATCGTCTGACAACTCACTCAAACACATGGAGAACACATGAGAACACACGATTGTCCTGAGTTTGCCTTTCTGACACATAAAAAAAAAAACAAACATCCTCTCTGACAACTCATTCTTCTGAAGGACATCGGTGAGGAACTCGTCTTTCTGATCACCATCCTCAAACACACCGTTCGCCCATCCTGATCTCTAGGGACACGGGCCGGGGGGTCGGTTTGTAGAAGCTTTGCCCACTCTGAAAGGTGGCTCAAAAGGTTGATGTTCCAAAACTCCAGCCTCTTCATTTTGCGAGGTGAGCAATCCATGCCTCGGAAGTTCATGTGAAGGTTGCCCGGTTGCCCCCCAAGTACTTGGACCCTCATTTTGCTTGCCAAGTACGTAAGTTGTCAGACTGACCAAAAGTCTTTGCCATCAACGTGAGACACTTCTGCGCTGTCCTCGCACGAGCGACTCCAACGATCCCGTCGACCAGATCGACCAGGTTCGAAACACATCGTGAAATGGCGCGAAGAAATGGCGCGACTCTTCACATGCAGACTAACCTGCTAGAAATCCAGACTGACTGGACCAGGTGGACAGTTCATGTCCATTCGTGTTTGAGGTCAGTTCATGTCAGATCTGACCGGTCCCTGTCAGTTCGTGTCACCAGGGGACCCAGCACCACCGCCCAAGCCTGACGAAGTTAGCATAATGTGTGCCAAGGTGGTGATGCTTCCAAATCAGGGGTGGCTGTGGCTCAAGTGGATAAAACTGAAGGTGCCTATACTGTCTACATTGGGCTCATATTTGACATATTTTCTGATATTACGTAATCCGGATCAAACAGTCCACAGGATCCACTGAAACAGCACCTTTGTGACCCAACAAACATGAAGCCGGTAATGTGTTCGGTATGGTGCTATGTGTTCTGTGTTCATCCCACAAATGTTTAGTGATGCCTTCTGAAATTTTCCAGACCATTGAGAGACCTGCTGCAGTTTTGCGCCTCTGGCGACTGCTGAAAGCGCAACAGCCTCGGTCGGCGTGATCTTTGAAGGAATTGTATGTTATAAAGAAGTGTATCAGTCACACATTGAACCGCAGTTAGGGAGAACTTGCTTCGCACTTTTATTCCTTTCCCATTGTTTGTTGGTTTCTTAGAACCTTCGTGAAGCTTCCAAATTCAAACCAGATCTTTAAACATGAAGGATGTAATGTAGACGATCAATAAACAGAGGATGTTCAAATGGGAGGGGTTTGATCGGCCCCTGAGCCGACTGGGGATGGACCAGGCACAGGAACAAGCCCATCGTTGCTTGAAAAAAGAACGAACAACCCGCTTTGGAGCCGGAAACCGAACTAGCACCAATCAGGCACCAACCAGCATTTAGCAAGGTACACAACCCGAACGGCCAGCACTCAGGTGTTGAACTTGGAAGTCTTTCTTTTTCCGGTTGAGATATGCTGAGCTTTGCACCAGTCACTGTGTGCCTGAGTCTTGGAAAAGTCCCGGTGCAAGCCATGGATATGCCTGGCACAGGAACGATTTCAACGACATCAGGCTTTCAACGAGGTCTCCCGGAAAACGGTCTCGTTGAATAAACGCGTCAAGGGCTGCGCAAGAACTTGCGACGTTGCATCTGCCATCGCCCTTCCTATATATAGAAGTAGCCTGCTGTCTTGAATTTGGGCTAAACATGCTGTTGTTTGCAGCCTGCCGTCTAAGCACAGGCAAAGCTTGCTCGAGTAGTCGTCTATCAACAAAACAGTTCTGGTGCTAGCAAAGTCCAATGTGCTTGGTTGGGATCCCCAAAATGCTTGAAGGTGTCAAAAGGCTTGGGTGGCAAAGGGCTTCATTGGAACGCCCTTGCTTTTATTTATTTGGGATGATCCGTCAATGCCAACTTGCATTGGAAAGGTTCATGCCACCAATCTCTGCTGAATTTCACGTCGTTCAGGGGGGGCCTTTCCTTGAGCCAACATCTGACATGCCAACGGCTGATTCTATCATGAACAATGCAATTCAGAACTCTTGGTGAGCAAAACTGATTTTCATGGGCACCATCCTGGCGTGTGAATCTCTTGAATCTCTCCACGGCACCATCTTTTTTCATGTCAGGATTCCCATCAGCACAACGCCCATTGCAATTGACCTGCGGGTAGCACTCTGGAGCGGTAACACATGATGAAACACGGGTCCCTCGTTGAAACTTCTCGAAACAAACGCTACGATCGGGGCTCCTGGCATCGCTACGAACGGAGCGATCGGACGCTACGATCGGGGCTCCTGGCCTTACTACTAGGAGCAAGAAGCTCGCTACTGGTAACAGGATATGCTTCCTGGAGACGGAGAAGTTACATCATCATTGCTTCCTGCTTCCGGTCTCCGCCCAAAAGCGACCTCCGCGCGACACCGCTGGCGAATGGGTCTCGCCTCGGACGGATGGACCAGCACCCGCACAAGCGCATCTTGGCAGTTTTCACCATGCAGAAACAAAAAACACACAAATATGAAACTGACATCAGACACAGAAACCGAAATTTCTTCAAACTGCTTCATGTTCCTGTGTTGTCATCCAATCCTACTTTTAACTAGCAACAAGAAGCTACTAGTAGCAAGGGCATCGCTACTAGTAGCTCCTGGCCTTACTACTAGTAACGAGTAGCCACTTTCAACGGTCACTTCGCGCCCGGCAACGACGTGACATCAGGTCTCGGGACCAATGGAGGTCGAAGCCGGTGACCTTTCCGTCCGCCAGGAGGTTCAGCTGGTACTGGCAGGTGCAAACTTGTGCAGACGGGGCGAGGAAGGTATCGAGGAAGGTGATCCAAAGCATGTTACATTCCCGCTGATCGAGCAATTTCAAGCGCAGCTTCGAGACGTTTTCTCAAAAGGGCAAGGGGAAGGGCATAAGCACTGCGGGATACCGGGATTCTACACTTCTTAAGCATGCAGAACCTAGACCTTCCCTTGGCGAACATCAAGCAGTAGTTTACAGAAAAGGAGCTGCTGGAAAGTAAGCTGAGCCAGTTGGTGCATAATTCTCACCAGTAATTGCAAAGCAATGAGGGAAATTAATCTCTACAGGATGATAACGATGGTGGTCTGGTCATTTTTCCAAATAAGTAGAAAAATGGAAACTGCCAGCTGAGTAGCGGAGTATTTGAACCAAAGATGTTCTCATGTCCAAACCATCCAATTCGGCGAAACATACGCAGATGCAAACCAGAATAGTCAATGAAGTGCAACAGACTCTTGCCTGCTCTGCAAAGAGACGTCGCTCCTGGAGGCTGTTCTTTTTAGTATTTTTCATCTGCAGTACGCAGTGCTGGACATACGCATGTCATGGACATGACATGCATCGTGTTGGCACGTTTTGCAAAGCATCTTGAGCGCACCACAATCCCATGTTATTTTCTAGCAACAAGGACGCTACTCGGAGCAAAGGGCATCGCTACTAGGAGCAAGGACGTTGCTAGTAGCTCCTGGCCTTACGACTAGTAGCAAGAGGACGCTACTAGTAGCTCCTGGGCATCGCTTCTGTCAGAACCTTCCGGCCGCACCCTTCCAGTCTCCCGCCCTGCCTCTGTAGAACGAGCCAGATTAAAGTCCTTCGCAAAGAACAGTCATGCCGCATGCCCAAGTGATATTCTTTTCAGGAGGTGAAGGTGTTGAATGGCGGCGCTTCTGCAAGAACAATCCCATTGTATCAACTCAGTAACACGTGATCTTATGACATCAAACATGTCTCAAGCCTTTTCGATTGACGTGAATCTGCCGATCTGCAAGCGTGTTTTGTCCTCTCGAGCTCGGCTTCTGAACGGATGCATGGCCACCTGTCGGTCAAGAGTTCACAAAAAGAACGAAAGACGAAAGAAAGGGCAGAACACAACATGAAAAAAACACACACATTAAACCATAAGGAATTCAAGAATCTCCGGATTCCGCAACGAACATCCAACCAACCCATCCGACCCGACCAAAGCAACTCATGGATTTGTATCTTCTCACTACTCACCCAAGGGGTGGTACAAACGAGTTGCTGTCTAAAAACGAGTTGCTGTCCTCGTCGTGCATCCAATTGCACAGACTTGCTTGGTCCGCAAAGAGGTCCATGTTCTGGCACGCTTCGGTGGGTGCATCGATCGACCGCCTTTCTGCCGACCAATGGGGTGCAGGGGTAGCCGGTCTTCGGGGTAGAGAATCAATCTCTGGAGACCTTCAGTCCTGTCCGCGCAGGACGCAGGACTAGGCACGGGGTGAGCACAGCTGCGTCGTGTGATGGGTAGACGATTCCGTGTAACCAACAGCTTGCGAGCGACAATTTCCGAGTTCTCAGCCGGTGCTGTTGCATGGTCCGGGTCAAAGAAAGACTACAATATAACACACGGTCAAATCTGTTTGCAAGCGACCACACGCTTGGATTTGCTTGGATTCTAATGTCTTTTGAGAGGGACCATTCTGTCATCGATGCAGTCTACACATCATGTCTACACATCCTTCGAGCTCTCAAGCGATACACGGGTCACACAGGATGCACTGGCCTCTTCCGAAGCACTGGCATTGCGTGCGACTACGGAGTCCCTGCGGATAGTATGGGGCGGAAGCCGTGCGGCGGCTCAAACACACAAGAGAAGAGCTGATGAATCCATCGAAGAGACGAGTTTACAACCGCTCTCATCTCACTCGTCTACTTTAACCATCCAGAGTTTGAAGAAGTTCATCAAGTGTCTTGAATATGCAATGGTTCTATCGTGTAGTTGTCAATACAGAACTCTTCACTGTCACTGGAAGTCCCAAATCTAGGTTGGAGGCCATCGCTCTTAGGTTGGAGGCCATCGCTATTAGATTGGAGGTCATGGCTCTTAGGTTGGATCCCTCGAATCCCTTGGAATCTTTTGGATCTGGGCGTGCACACCGAATCGCATCCTTGAGAGCCATCACTGCATCACTAAAAGGCCGGCAAGCAGCCTAAATGGTTTGGGTGCTGAGTGAAACGAAGCAAAAGGCAAGTTGGCTCATGCTGGTTCTTTGAATGTCCCTGCCCTGAAGTGAAGTAGTGAAAGTGAAAGATCTCTCTGGCACTCTGAAGACAGGAATGGAAGAGCCATCGAAAAAATGTCTTGAGGTGTTGTCAAGGCTGTGAGACCTTGTTCGAACAAACCAAACATAATCAAATATCAGGGTGTTGCTTGCAAGGACTTGCCAGGGAGGCCGCCGTTCCCTTTCCAGAAAGTCAACTGACCCAGAACAACCTGAGAGTCCGGCCCACAGGTCCATACACGCCTCCGTGAAAAGGGGGCAGAAAGAATTCCAATTCGGTCAACGAAAAAGGTCAACAAAAAGGACTCGAAGGCCGTTCCACGTTCCAGTCCCCGCGAGTTCAGCGAAAAGGAGGAAAGAAACCAGATCGCAGGAAGGCAATCACTGATTGATGTCAGTGATTGATGTCAGTTTGGATGGACACTGGTCTCTGATTGCGTCAGAAGTTGAGTGGAACCGATGGACCTGTTGGTTGATTGGCGACATCGAAACGAACGAAAAACACGACAGATGCACCACAAGACAGTGTGAGCGAACGATGCACCGCAAAAAGGACACCGCAAGACAGTTCGAACGACAAGAACCCCGAAGGGCAAACAAAGAAAAGGTCTTAATTAAGATGCATGCCAAAAATTTAAGATCCTTTGAATAATTATGAAGAACTTATTGAGAAACACGTGCAATGTATGAAATTATAAAGACGAATGATCATATTTATCTTCAAGAACGCTACTAGTAGCTCCTGGCATTACTACTAGGAACAAGAAGCTACTAGGAGCAAAGGGCATCGCTACTAGGAGCAAGGACGCTACTAGTAGCTCCTGGCCTTACTACTCGTAGCAAATAGCTACTGGTAGCTTCTTGCTACTAGTAGTAATGCTCTTGTTACTAGTAGCGATGCCCTGGTTACTAGTAGCTTCTTGCCTTTAAGGTTCGGGACCTTCGGGAGAGTTGGACTCGCTCACCTCTGGAGCGACTCGCACACGCAGCACTTCTTTGAGCACGTCGTTGGAGTCATCTGGTGGCAACAGCGGGGGATCTGTGAGTCGTTTCTTCTTTTCCTTTTAACCATCGAACTGATATATAACTATAGAACTATATGTATATATATATATACATCAGGACATATCTGCATATGTTTTGATTCTTTTGCGGTCTAGTCCTGTCTTTGGCGTACCCTTTCTATAGATCGACACATCATTGTTCAGCACCGTCAATCACTGAGAACACTGGAGAGCACTTCAGTTAGGACCTCCACGTGCCACGGTGAACCGTCTAACTGTGAACCCGTCAACCCAGCATAAACAAAGCTCAAACAAGACACGAATGAAACTTCATGAAACTTGTGCCAGCCCAAGTGACTAGTGAGTGAGATCTAGTGAGTAGCCAGCCCGTGCCAGCAACTGTGCCTGCTAGCTTTAGATAGCGAAACCAAGTGATGTTGCAGCTGAAGCAAATCATACCGGCCACGTACCTGTCAACTTCTTCTCACTGTCATCCAGCAACTGCTTAATATCCATGGCACAAGAGCACAACACAAATTGTTGAAGTTACAGTCCTCTGTAAACTATGCCAGTTTTCTGCCAATCAGTCAAACCAACATCAGCGTGCACATCCTCCGCAGGGTCACGTGAGCAAAGCATGAAAGCACTGGCTGCGCACCGAAGCGGTCTTCGGCCCTAAGACGGTCTCATACTGGGACATCACCGCCTCCAGCCTCAGGTTTTTCACCGATTGATGGACAACGAGCTGGGCCACGGATGCATAACAAGGATGATATCATCCGATGAACTTGACCCTACAAGTCGATGATTGACCTCATTTTACTGGAGTTGGTCATACAAACACACTACTCAAGGAGGTAAAACAACACAGGTTTTACCTGGGTCAGACTGGACTTATAGGGCGAGTCTCTAGGTCTGGCTGTGGAGTCTCACACGGCATCGAACTTGGGGGCCGCAACTGAGCGATATCCACTGGCGTGCTCATGTATTTGGACACGGCCTCAACGGCCTCACGGGGTCTTACGGTGCATTCTTCCAAGCTGAGAAGCTAAGGCTAGGAAACGCCGCTGAGAATCGATATGAATCGATAGATAGGACGTTCACGATGTTCTTGGATCCTCTTCAAAGCAAAGCTACTAGTAACTCCTGGCCATACTACTAGCAGCAAATAGCTACTAGGAGCAAGGACGCTACTAGTAACAACTAAAAACATGGCACTCACAGCGAACCTGACGATGCTCGTCCATGCGCAGCAACTTCTCTCGGAAGAGGCTTTCCTTGGCTATGATGCATTTTGCTTAACAAAAATGAGCGTCCTTGCTCCGTTCGTAGCGATGCCAGGAGCTCCTAGTAGCTATTTGCTATATAGTAGCTTTCGCAGTCACCTTATAAGTGTCTTGAATGTGCCCGCGAAAAAAGCGCATTTGCTTTGTCACTCAAGTGGAAGTGACATCTAGAGTACAAGAGGTTCATTAATGCTTTATATACGTATTGAATCTACCTGAGCATCCAGGCTGGAACCCTCACAAATCATTCGATTCTGATTATGGAGCTCCATATGCTCAGACAGCTTCTCCATCCGTGGACACAGTGAAGAATTTTTGACAGGACAACTTCCTGTCAAAGCCTTATTAGGCATTTTGGCACATGTAGCCATCTCTAGTAGGTTGGAGGCCATCTCTAGTTGCGGCGCGCGCGCATTTGCTTCGAAAACAGGCGTCCCAAATCAAGAAGAACTTCTGCTGTTCGCTCTCGAAGGTCTCGTGGCAGCAGGAGGACTGCGGCGAGTGGCAAAGAAACCGGTAAACACCAGGTTCATGCATGTTTTCTTGACCGTCCTGAACTTGTGCACTGTCGAAATTGTTTGGGCTTGACACAAAAGTGACTCAGACTTTATCATGCTGTTTACCTTGCACGCAAACCCTTCAAGAGGACAGCGCTGTAGATGTGAATCCGATGGATGCCCGTTTGTGACAGGAATGACCCTTCCATGTTCTTGAGAAGGCCTTGTGATTGTAGGCATGGCAAAGTCTTAAGTCAGTCTTCACCTGGCAGCGACGATTCATCACCCTTTTCCTTGCTATCCTGCAACGTAGGAGGAGCCGCTTCTCCAATTCTATCCTCTCAAATCGCATTGTGGGATCATCCAAACATCCAAACTTCATGTCATCCATCTTGATTGTCTTGATTGTCTTGATATCCAGACAACTAAGAACCAAGATTTATGTGAGATCTGTGAGTGATTGAGTATAGATCTTCTCCATCTTCTCCGGATTCCAAGCACGTCGACCATCGCATGTCCCTGCTGCCCTGCTGAGTCATCGACCCAAGGAAACTCGTTGAGCGTCTGAATGTCGATCTTTGGAGCCTCCGAGCGCCGCTGGGCGGGCCGCGCCCAGCGGTGTCCCCAACATATGGGTCTACCCAAACCATGGGTTTACCACATGCGATGGCCTCCACCCTACTAGCGATTGGCCTCCACGCTAATCGCGATCAGTTGATTTGATGAACCAAAAAATGATACCAGGCTGGGTGACGGTGACAAGGTCAACTTTCCAAAGCCGGCTTTGCGAGAACACCCGGGACTGGTCGCGGGGAGGCCACATCACTGGTGCGTTCGTTCTCTCCAGTCGATCCGTGAGTGCACGTTCGACAGGCACGTTCCGGCGCACCCAATGTACTGCAAAGAGTGGGTTCTTGCCTTAGCCGGAAGGAACCTCCAACTCGACCAGTCCAATCATTTTTTATAGACAAAGGATAGTTCTTGACAATTATGACAGTTGATCAAAGCCTGGTAGAGAATTCGGACGCAAATGCCAACTCCGTCTGACCGTCTGGCGATGTCCGGGTCCTTTCCCATGGACCTCACGCTCTGACCAACTATGGTTCTGGCAGGGCTCGTAGGCAAGAACCAAGCGCAAGGGCAGCCATGGCCAAAAGCTACGCATAGGATTGAATTGCCATGTTGTGCAATCCATTGCAATTCTCTGAATCCTCTTTGCACCGTCCTGTGCGGCGGATGGTTTTTGTTGCTCGCTTTGCAAGGGGCGACCCGTGGTTCGATTTTCCCCAACCTCGGGCGTAAAACAGGAATCCTAGACCCAACGTTATCCTATGGCAACGTCGAGGACATTGAAGACCTGCTGACAGATTCTGCTGTAAGATCTTCTCACTGATTGTAGGGTCTTCTTGCGACTGTGAGCCTGAACCACCACCAAGGCGACTTGAAACAGGGTGCAACAAAGGCATGCGCCAAAAGCAAGTCGAATGGATGAATCTGGAGGGTCTCAGTTGCATTGAATGGAGCGCGTGATAGGTTAACGACCATATGATATGTAGATCTACAGTAACAATCATCATTTACGCTTGTCTAAAAGCTCGACATCTTCTCTATCAGGATCTCCTTCATTCAATCGCATCTCCCAAATCGTTTCCTTCGCAGGAGGCGGGGCACAGCTTTGCTTCACAAGGTTGCGCAGCCCTTGGCATTTACAACTTGGTTGGCAGGCAGGCGGGAGATGTTTGTGCAACTTGGGCTGCAGTGCTTTTCCAAACATGTTGGGGTATGCAACCCAATGGTTAAAGATTGACATCTAACACCATGTAAAACCCAGATAAAGGAAACGTCTGTTCTTTCATGTTCTTTCTCAGCCCATTTCCTTGCCCACCGGAACTCGGGCCGAAGTCTGATCCATTCGAACCCTACCAGGCCCTCCAGAAAGGGGACTGGCTTGGAAGGACACGAAGAGATCAACATGTTGGGTTCGAACAAAGCACCAGAAAACACGACATCTCTGCAACACGGCCATTGGTTCAAAACATGACCTCTCCACTCTCCGAAACATCACATGCATGGCATGCATGTTGCGATGCTTCGTTGAACCTGAGCAAGACATCCTGACGTTGCAAAGCGTTCGTTGCTTTGTGGCATCTTCCAAGCATTTTCGGCCCAGTCCAGGTCGTTAACTCACTTCGTCTCACATCGACTCATTGACTGCTGCTCGTCGCACACATGATTACACCTGGCCACAGCACGTAGAAGCATCGTTTTCTCTTTGTGCTCCTTTTCTCTTCTTTACCTAACAAAGAGGCATCTCTTCATGGATTCTCTTTTCCTTCTTGCTTCCACTGAACCCACACACCATGCTCACCCAGCCGTGGGGACGGCGGGACGCGACCGAGCCACGTGCCGCATTGCCGAAGAAGCGGCAGAGCTCCAACATCTGGATCGTGGCCAAGTAGGTGGCGTCCCCCGGCACGGGCGCTCCAGCGAACCCCTCCGCCCTAGCGCGAGGCTGCGTGGGCCCCGTGGGCGGCGTGCTTATGGCGTGGGTCGCAAGCCGGGTCGGTGAAGCCAGGTTTTTCGGGCTGAACTTGTGGAGATGAGGAAAAACACAAGAAGATGCAGTTCATTCGCATTTGTTACTCGCAGGAATTCATGTTGAACATAGACTCGTGGCAGAAATTGGCATGTTTCATCCATGCAGTGCAAAAGCATCCGTGTGGGTTTTGGTGGCCTCCGTGAGGCAATGAGGCCTGTCTGGACGCGTCTGTGAGGCCCCCGCACGACACGCACCATGTGGTCGAACCAATTCGATGGCGGAATGCCATTGATCAATGCCTGGCCGCGTAAAACGAGCTTGACATCGGGCTCAAGCACCCAGTGGTCGTGAAGCCCAATAGCTTCTTCTTTGTGCTTCTTTTGATACCCTCGTGGAGACACAAGTTGGCGGAGACACAAACACACACATTTTGTCGAAGGCATCGCAACCCTCAGGTCTGTGAACGCAGACTGCTGTCTGCACTATTGCACAACTCCGGGCATTCTACTGCCCTTTCTTTTCCTCTGCTTTCTCCTTGTCCTTTTTCATGCCCTTTCTCCGGATTTCCTGGGCAGGGCTCTCGCAAGGCTTGCTGAAGATCTCCAACGAGCTCTGCATCTCAATTCAATGCGCTTCAAAGGCCCCGATAAGCAAATACTACTTGCGATGGCTTTCAACCTACTAGCGATGGCCTCCACCCTATGGTCAATGAAAAACTCTTTCAATCTGTTTCACCCAGGTGTTGGGCAGGACAGATTCCTTTGTTTCTTTCCACCCGCCAAGGTTTGTTGTGCCCTCCTGGTGCTGCCAGTTCAAGAAGTAGACCGAAACAGCCTCCGGCAGCAGTGAGAGCCCCCAGAGTTGCAAGGAATGCGCCCACCACGGCGAAATCACGGCCTTCACAGGGGCGACCACACCGACTCGACGGCTTCCGGTCGACATCGAGTGCACCATTTAGACCAGGGGAGGCCGGCCACACGAGCAACTTCACCAACTTCCTGGAGAACTAACATCACGTTTTACATTTGTCAAATTTGAAACAAGGCAAAGCCAGAGTCCACTGGGCCTATAGCACGAAGCTACTAGTAACAAGGGTTTAGATCAATGCGTTCTTCGGCTTGGCCTGTTGCCCCGTCGGGCGTCGCGCGTGGCGCGTGCTGCGGCGACCTCGCCTCGTAGCCGATGTGTCGCGCCGCGCAGGCGACGTAGCTCTGAGGCGATGGGACCTGCGAGGAGCAAAGGGCATCGCTACGAACGGAGCGATCGGACGCTACGAACGTAGCTCCTGGCCTTACTACTATAGTAACAAAAAACAACAAACACGCTTGGAGGAGGCCTATGGAAGAAGCATGATTTCTTTGGATACCTGTGAAGTAGCTTCTTGTTACTAGTAGCGAACATTGCTCCTAGTAGTACGGCCAGGAGCCCCTAGTAGCTTCTCTCCTTCTCTTTGCCCAGGAACGGTGATGGAGGACTTTCGAATCTTGGCCATTTTGGTGGTCACATAGAGAGGCGTTTGCGCTTGCACGTCGATGCCCTTGGAGGCCAGCTCGGCACCCAAACTCATGGAGAACCTCACGAGTGAGTCGAGAAGATCCACTGGACCAGCTGATCCACGCACGATCCACATCATTCGATCCACTGTACCTGCTCTTTCATCAATCATTCATCACTAGATCCACCCTGATCCACCCATCTTCCGCATGTATTATTTTTTCATGTGAAAGATCTGCTGAATCCCAAGAGTTTGGACTAGCATTGGCATCAGCACACTTTTTGGCCTTTTCTTCCTGCCTGCCTTTTCCCCCTTCTTCTTAAAGCGTGCAAACCAACAGTTTCGCTCGGATCTGCTGAACACCTCCAAATCGCTTGCGTCGCCCACCTCTCGACATAGGCCTTGGCCGCTGCATATTCCGCCAACAGCGGCGCGGTGGCGCGCGCCGAGCCGCTGCTGGTGTTCACGATGGCACCCCGCCGCCGGGAGAGCATCCCCGGAGTTCCGCTCTCGTCGCCCAAGACCAAGCGGGTCCTTGGAACGAAGGTGACATTCTCAAATAGCAACATGGGGACATGTTATGGGTATCAGCTTCTATAGTCTTCTTAGTGTTCAGATGTGTTCAGGTAGTACCAGTGGTGCTTGCATCAGGAGAACATCCTTGCAGCCACATCATAAGCGGATATAACATGCTATAACATGCTACGCAAGGTCCTCATTCGATGGGTTTCTCGGTTTATCAGCCAACAAAGGCTCATCCATGTCAGTGAAGCCATGTTCACCTCCATAATGTCACCCACTTCCTGCTCCTTCAACTCGTGGAAGTACCTCAAATTTCGGCCAACGACATCGGCCGTTCATCTGCGCTCCGTTGAGGCCAGTTGGCACCGGAGTAGGGCGCTTAAGAACTCGACGAGTCTCGAGCGATGAGTCTCGAAACACTTTGCATTTGGACTTCGTTCAAATGGATGGTGCGATCCACAGTCCCACATGGACGGTGGATCCAGCTTCTCGTGTTTGAAGGGTAACAAAGGAATCTGAAGAGTCCAATTGGAGAACTATAGTAACAAGTGCCACGCTAGTAGTAACAAGTGCCTTACTAGTAGTAACAAAAAGGTATTAGAATTAAGTTTAAATTAATAGCTTCTTGTTACTACTAGTAAGGCACTTGTTACTACTAGCGTGGCACTTGTTACTACTAGCTTCTTGTCACCTGGGAGATCCTGGGAGTTGAGTCCTTAGATGGATAACTGGATAACTGCAGGGCTGCCCAGACTGCCCAGCAGGAAAGAACACCATGCAAAGCAAGAAACGTCTGCAAACCCATTAGCCTAGGTGCTTGGTGTAAGGATAGGACAAGCCCACGTTGTTAATCAGAATTCCCACATCCATCGACACCAACTTCTCCTTCACCGCGTTCCGTTGTGCCGCATTGAAGTCCGAGAAGTCCACCTGGTTTTTCTCCCCGTTCAAGGCTTCACTGCAAGGCGATACTTCACCAGTTCCATCATTCAAAAGGAACCTAATTCGTAGCAATACTAGTAGCTTCTTGTTACTAGTAGCGATGCCCTTTGCTCCTAGTAGCTTCTTGTTCCTAGTAGTAAGGCCAGGAGCCCCGATCTTTAGCGTCCTTGCTCCTAGTAGCAATGGAACATAAGAGCGATGGCCTCCAAACCTACTAACGATGGCCTCCATACCTATGAGCGATGGCCTACAGGATGGATGTCATCCTTGCTAAAGCTCGATGGACGATGAACGAACCACATGTTTCTTCCAACGTCTGTGCAGCAGTCCAGTGCATCATATATCAACACTATGATCAAAAATTGATCGTCGACGAAGAGTCGTCTCGTCAGCTCGCCTTCAAGTGCTCCACGGTCACCGGATGCTTTGCCTTGATTTCCTGGGCGGTCTCAGTGAGCTTTTCTTCGCTCCTGCGGTCGCCCAGGAAGGTGTTGCCCAACACCGGTGTGGCGAAGAAAAGCGTTCGGGTGATTCCGCCAAAGGAAGGTGTAATGTTCTACAGAAGAGCGAAAGCCCAGCAGGTCCAAAGGACGGGTTAAACTGGTGCGTTAGCGTAAAGGATGCATTTCACCTCCCAACTTCCAAGACCTAATTTTCACAAGTTTTTCACCCTGTTTTCACGGGTTTTTCACGTCCTTTTCATGGGTTTTTCGTGTTCTTTTCAAGCTTCCAGCTCCCGTTTTGCTAAAGCACCGGTTAAACTGGTGCGTTACTAAAGAACTGGTTAAACTGGTGCGTTGACCAAGGCTCGAAGAAAGAAACAACACAAATTTGAACACTTTCTTCGTTCGTATTCCCGACATGAAAGTGCTGTCTTCACTGGTCGAACCCTAGCTGCTACTGCAGCTTCTTCCACGACAAACTGCGAGTTCATCCACCAGTGAGGAACGCGAGTTCAACGTGTGAAGTCAGCGCGGGTTCCTGGCAATGAGAAGCACGTTGAGCCCCTGGCGCGCCAGCTCAAAGGCATAGGCCTTGCCAATGCCATCGGTGGCCCCTGTGATCACCGCCCACTCGCCATACTGCCGCAAATCCTACGGATTGGGTGGCTCAGTAGAGTCTGGCCCGGTCTAGGTTGGAGGCCATTGCTCTTAGGTTGGTGGCGCAGAAAGGCCCGAATTTGTCTGGCCAGGTCTGGGCGGATGAAGTCTAGAAGTTATCGTTGACTAGTCAGTCTGTTCTTTGTATCAAAGGCCTCTGGGTTATCGGCTGTTTTAGGAGGGAACACATGAATGGAACCTGATATGAGTGTGGTGACTCTAAATCCCGGTGGCAGCTTCAGAAGCAAATGATGTGCAACATTGTGCATCTACCTACCGCAGATGCACCTGCTTAGGGCCAATGTGCCTCTTTTTGCAAACATTTCGCTCTTGATCTGAAAACACCCCGCCTTCCCTGGACGGAAGAAGAACTTGTAGGCCAAAAACAGGCAGTGACAGGTCTTGGCAGCAGCTGCGAAGCAAAGCACTTGGAAGATCGGCTCCATGACTGAGCCGAAACTGAAACCGACCAAACGCACGATGAAGAAACACATCGTCTAAACCGCTTGCTTCGCAAAACACGGCACTGACATCACCCAAACCATACCCTCTTTCGGTATCTTCAAAAACGTGCTTGAGAAAGCTTGGTACCCAACAAATACATCTTCCTTCCACCGCCTTCTTCCACCCTCAACAACCATGCCGGGGCCTAATTAGATGTCTTTCAAGAAATGAAGCATCCCTAGTAGCTCCTTGTTCCTAGTAGCGATGCCCTTGCTACTAGTAGCTTCTTGCTCCTAGTAGTACGGCCAGGAGCCCCTAGCAGCGTCGCTCCTAGCATGCCAGGGCTCTGTTCCCATGGTTTTTCTCGTTTGCATCGGCCTCGCGGGCGACTTCCTCGAAGAGCTCCATGAGCTTCACCGGGACCTCCTCGGCGTGTTCCAACTCCACCGGCCGCAGCGCGGCTTCGGCCACCGCGCGCGTCTCGGCCTGGGAAGGCGGCGTGGCGCCGAAGAGCTTTGGAGTTCTATTTTTTGAAAACGTGTTTGATGCATTTTGAGGATGTTTTACGCTTGTTTTCCAAAAACAAACAGAACCTTCCTTATGCTTTTTACTATTTGTGTGGTTTAAGAGTGGTCAGTGGAAAAGCCAAGCCAAAGGAGTCTTATTTTGTGTGTTTGGAAGCCTGCACGTCTTGGGGATAAAGCTTTCATCATCTGAACCACAACTGATTTCAGCAGCAAGCGTGAGTAGTCGCGCGGTCTCCAAGAAAAACACATTATCCCGGCAAGAGACCCCAAACAGTGTAGAGTGTATATCAAACGTACTTAGGGGTCAAGGGATGCGCGCAGGGGAGGCGGAAGTAGAGAGCAGCGCCCAGCACGAAGTGGTAGGAAGTAGAAGGTGAGGCTTAAACCCGAATAGAGTAGGAGGAAATGGTAGGAGGAGGAGGAGGTGAAGCACCCGCGAGCACCTGGGTGGAACCACGCCAGGCGCCCCTGCAACAGAAAAAGCATAGACAAGTAGAGATTGCTCTAGATAGAAACCGAGTTTGCCAAAAGTAGCTGGGTGGAACCAAACCACGTGCACCGGATAAAAGAATAGCTGGGTGTAACCACGCCAGATCGCTCTAGAAACAAGAGTCTAAAGAAGAGCACACACATTGAGAACAAGCTAGAGGTTCAGAGGTCTACAGAAGTCTAAAGAGCAAACATCTGAGAGCACAGTCACCGGAGCACGCAGCAAGTGAGTGAATGAGCGCGTGAGTGTGAGCGTGAGTGAGAATGAGAACCCATGTCAGGTCTAGATGTCGGGAAAGCAGTTTAGAGAGCATACACATGAGAGTGAGTGTGGGCGTTTTGAGTATGAGTGAGAGCTAGAGTCAGAGTGAGAGTGGGCGCAGTCAGCGTCAGAAGACAAAGGTCCAGATGTCGGGAAACACATCTCCGGTGGACAAACTGAGGCTCCAACACGAGGTTGGAGCTGGCGAACACCACGAGTCTGTCCAAGGAGGTTTAGTGGGAAAAAACAACTCGACGTTGTGGATCACCCTCTGAGCAAGGGCGCTACTAGTAGCTCCTGCCCTTACAAGGACGCTGCTAGTAGCAAAGGCCTACCAGTAGCTCTTTTCACGGTGACGCCTTCTCTGGGTAGGGCATCGCTCGGCGATGCCAGCGACGTGGGTGAAGACCCAAAACCGTGCACGAGAGGTGAACCCCTTCCTGGTAGTCCCATGTGTTTTTTTGGGGGCGAGGGAACCAGTTCATCCATCTCCTCTCGCGTTCTGCGAACGCCGAAGAACGACGAACCACTCGTCCCGGACTCCTGGCTCATGGCGCGCTGCAAGGCGGACGCCGTCTCGGAGACCTGCCGAGCTGAAACGCTCGGTGTCGGAAAGGGTGGAGAGTCGTTCCAGCCGAAGCCGCCGTCTGGGATCAATGGAAAAATCCTTTGATCTGTCAACGTTTTGAAGAGATATGAAGAGTGAATAAGCTGGATAATCCCAAAAGGATCATTCCTTTGAGCTGTCATGATTGCGTTGAGTGTGGATATCTAACAAGGTGAAAGGCCTTTTGTGATCTTGTCAAAACGTCGCACCCTTTTGTGCCACATGTACTTCTTGATGCTACGGTCTGCTTTTTAGTCGATCTTGCTGCATGAACTCAAATTCGAAGCCATTGAGTTCAACAAAGTGATGTTCACACACACATCATATCTTGACAAGTGTTTGTGTAGTGCTCAAGAAAACACACATTAACTGTACTAACCTGTACATCTTTGTGCTGACTTTACTTGTTTCTTTATTGCGTTGATGCTTCCTTTCAGTTCGTCTGTGTTTGACCGATGTTCACCCCCGTTTCACCCCGTCCACGTCCGGCCACAAACAAGCTGGTCGTCTTCTTGCAGCGTCAGCTGGAGCTTGAAGAGCTTGGATTGGATGGTGTGAAGTCCTCTTTGCAAGACCTTTTGGAACACACCTTCTTGGCCTTTGAGTTCACTTCCACTTCCGCAGTCGTCTATCTGGTCGCCAGCACAGCTGTTCGCAGCCTTTCCATCCTCGCATTCTCCCTGTGCGTCGACACCGAGAGCGAAGAGAGCGACCAGTGGCCATCACTCTTTCAGCGACCAACTCACAAAGTGCGATTTTCTCCGCGGAAAGAGTGTTGGCAACACTCCATGACACGCCCTCTGACGCCGACGGCCATCAAAGCCAATAGGATGGACAAAGCTGCAAGAGGCCGTTGGCGAATCCAGTGCACGTGGGAGAACAAATATCGGTTGTAAAAGAGGGTGACAGACATGGGGCCCACTAAAGCTTTTGCTTCTGGACAATGTTCCAACAGCTTTCCAGCGTCACCGAACTGGAGTGCATCCGGCTGGTGGACACCAAAAGGCGTGCCTCGGCTGTGGCCGGTGTTGTGGGGATGGTCATTAAACAACATTAAGAAGAACATCACACAAATGCAGTGCTAACTGCAGCTTAAGCGCCAACAGATTCATTGTAGAGATTGTCAGTTGAAAAACGTTGAGCCTGCTCCAAGGGTGCCCAATGAAAGTGGCTTTGATTCCCAGCCTTTGAGAAGAATAAGTCTTCTGCTTCCGGCTCCACCTTTAACCACTTTCTCTGAGTCAGCTCCAGCATTTTCTTCCTCCGGCGCAAAGATAAGCCGCCGTTGCCTACATGGCCATCTGGCCAAGGAGCCCCAATGTAGTCATATGATAGAAAGTCGTTGATTTCATATGGCGAAGCACCACACAAGACCGAATCAGTTTGGAAGATCAAAATGCTCTCCGCGGCACTACAGCTCCAAAATTCCGGAGACTTCAGCAAGCAGTTGTAAAAACCACGCTTGCTCTGCACCATCTCTTGAAAGCGTCTTGCTGAGTCTCGGAGTGAAACTAGCTCCAGCCGCCCAAGCTGATGGAACTTCTGCAACTCAGGAAGACTCCGGACAAAATGTGAATTCTCATTTCCATGAAACAAGTAGATGATCCAATCATCTGGCAGGGAACTTGCCATGTTGGCCACTACATAAGGAAGCATCTGATGCTCACGAGTCTCAACGATCACTGCAGCATTCCGTGTGTTGCTGGAGATGTTCGTGCATTCCTCGCTCAGCAAAGCCTTCAAGTCCTGCTGTGCACAGGCGAACTTGAGAGCAGAGCCATCAAGACCCTTTCCGACCTTCGAAAGGCCAAGGCGGTTGAATGGGATCTGGTACTGCTGCAGAAATCCCAGTACAACTCCCAGCAAAAGAAGACAAAGCAGCCAGGGCCTCAAACTCATTGCCAGACCTTCTTAGCTCCATGGCTGTATCATGCTACTCCAACCACTTGAGACCTCAAGATCTGTATCAGCTCCATGGTCTCCAGCCACTTGTTGTTCAACATGACAAGTAATCACACAGAATCACGCATCATGACCGGTGACGTTCGTAACTATACTCACTCAGTGACTGCCCAATTTTCGTGTGAACTCGTTGAGCAAATTGAAACCAAACAATACAACTCCATGCGCCAACGAGCGTCAACTTCTTGAGTCCACAACCATTGGACCATGAGCCGAAATAGAAGAAGACACTCTTGAAGTAGGTGGATGATACAGAAGTTTATGGATGAAGAGCGCATGTCATGACATGTTCGTTCATTCTTCTTCCATGCCCGTTTTGAAGATTCGTCCAACGACCCTCGGAGCGCAGACGCGCACCGAAGCATGCAGCAAGAGCTCCTCCACGGCATCCACCAAGACCTCGGTGGCGACCGACGAAGACCTCTCGGAGGCGACGGAAGAAAAAAGGAGAATCGACCGACCATCGCTGTGCCTGTGCGATACACTGCATAGTAGGACTTTGCAAAGGTAAGAACAAGTCAAAGAACGAGGAGAAAAAGAAGGAACAGAAAGGCAAGGGAGGAAGAAAAGGAATAACATTGAAAAAAACAAACATGCATGCAGGTTGAACCAACAAAACACTCAACATCATCCTTGCTGCCTTGCTGAAACGAAGAACTCGATCTCTTGGCACGGCTTCATCTAGGCCTCCGAGCTGAGTATTCACTATCACCCAGGCCCATGACCTCAGCGTCACACGCCTCACTCCAACGCCTTAAACTGAACTGCCCGACCCCACGAAATGGCAGTGCACATGTGCGCGCGCGAAAAGGTCCTAGTAGCGTCCTCTTGTTCCTAGTAGCGATGCCAGGGGCCCCTAGTACAGTAGCGCCCTTGCCTTCTCATGCTTTTTGAGCCCATATTCTTTGAGCCTGAATGAGAGGTTTGCCGTGAAGACCCTTCAGTGACGGCGCTTGACTTTATATAAGGCTCACTCTACGTTGTAATTTCACGTCTTTATGACTCTAAAACAAAGGGTGCAAGAGCGCTCCTCAAATATTGGCAGAACATGGCAGAACGTTCTCTTCGGTGCGTGGGGGGGGGCAACGCCATGTCAACGCCCCCGACTCCTTCCTCACTCAGCACCCCCCGCGTCGACGGACCTTCAGTCTCAGCACCGACTGCACGATCTGCGCGGCTCGCGACATCACCCCCGCTCGCCGCGGTGCCTGAGAGTCTGGACAGGTGTTCAAAAGAGAAAGTATTGCAGGTGGATGGGGAAATGGATGGCCCAGCTCTGGAAGTTACACGAACTTCAGGGAGACTTCCAGGTGGCACTTCGTGGAGATGAGCCTATCACTGGCGGAACGTCGCAGCGGTGCCTGCTCAGAGGCAGGCAAGTTCTTGAGAACCGTCTCGAAGCATTTGATGGCCTTTGAGACGAGCGCCTCCCGAGGTGTTTTGAAGCACATGTTGAAGCCACACGCTTCTGACACAAACCAGGCTGCGTCACCACTTCCACACTCCTGAATTGTTATCCCACAATACGTTACGGGGAGATTGAACCCACAAAAGTCAGCAATATTTTGGCAAGTTCCGTCTTCAGCAAGCTCAGGGCAACGGAATATCAACACTTCACGCCGTGCGCATATCTTGGTGCATCGCATTCGCCTGAAGCATGGCAGGGCTCACCTCCGCCTGGCCGGACGCTCGACTGGAGAGAGTGGAAGCCAACGGAGTCGACGACCAAATACCGATGGCCTCCGCCCTAGTAGCGATGGCCTCGCATTTATTCAGCCCACTGAACCCGTCCCACGTGCCTGCTCGGTCTCATGCAGCTCCAAGAAACGTTGACACAAGTCTTCGTAGACCTCTCACTGGTCAAAATGTTCTCATGACAAAGCCATGATCTTTTCATTGTGGCACTATGGGCCTTGATGATTCCTTGGACAGCGCCAAGCTGCGGACAAACATCAAATCTACAGATCTGCATCTGTGACCTTCTTGAATCCAGGCGGCCAACGTGCGACAGTCTTGACAAAGTATTTCTCAGCACTCAATCCAATCCACTCAAAATCAGGCCAAAGAAAGCACCCATCTATAGCTTTTATGGAAAGAAAATACTTTCCAGTTTCTGTCTCTTTGGATTCAGTCCTACTGCGACAACTGAATTTGACACAGAAACGCACCACGGCGGACGAAAAGCGGATCACCTTGGACAAAAGCGTCAAGGCTTCAAAGGACGTGCCACTCAGTTGGCCGCTGCTTCGCCCTGGGCCATTCGAAGCGCGAGAAAGGCTTCGACTCAGGTGAAGGCTACTGGGTCGTTGTCTGCCATGCCCAATGTCTTGAGCCCGGCTAGTTCTCACCGTCAGGTGAGAATCCTGCATGTCCGATCAACAAGCAACTCGATGCTCACTCTGGGGCTCCGAACCCAGTTCCAAAGGAATCAACCTCATGACAAACTGGAACGGAAGAGCGACGCCAACCACACTAGCGGGCTCAAACGTTGGGGTTTTCGCCCTCCGTGTCAGGGGTTCGGCGCTTGACTTCATCAAACTGAATGTGTGTGCTTAAGGATGTGCCTAAGAGTGCACTCTAATGCTGACCAGCAGCAGCTTCACTGCATCTTCCGCAAAGCCCTTGGCCCCCGTGAGGTCTCCCTTGAAGAAGAGCACCTCAGCGGTTGCGACCTTTCGAACGCATCGGAGATCCTGGGAGATCCTCAAAGGGTACTGTCAGAGCTCAGGACATGTCCGGCACCGGCCCGGCCGTGGAGCCAGCTTGGCCCCCCCCCCTGGGGTTGTCGTGTGCACGCACACGAGTGTGCGCCGTGCGCCGCGCCGCGTGCGTTCCGACTCACCTGGGCCAACTCGAAGGCCAATCTTCCGGTGGTCTTCTCATCGCTGCACACCTGAAGCCGAACGATGCACCGGATCGATGGGATGTCGATCGGATCGACTCCGGTGCGTTTCGTTCCGCCCCGAGCCATGTGATGCCATGACAGGACGATGGCTTTTACTTTTTAAACACTGCGCTAAACAAAGACTTGTATATGACGTCTATCTTTTAGAAATGCGATTTGTGCGATGAACATGTCACGTGATAACTTTTTCAGCTGATGAGGTCAGGCTTGTTCTTTGGAAATCGCCGGAAACCCCACGTCACCGTGAGCAACCTGCGAACGGAAAAAAAAACAAACAAACAAGAAACAGCACACTACGCACACTACGCACCGCCTGAAAACACCACAACCCTCCAGAGGCTGGTCCTACCGTTGGTCGCTGAGGCTGGTACCACCGTGTTTTGCCCCCGATCTTTGCTGATTGGACACACATGGTGACATGTCAAGCCATGTTTTCTCGGAACAATGAACGTCCTTGAAACTTGGATATAATGTAATCGCGTGACTTTCATAAGAATCGAACCTGTCATGTCCCACATGTTCGCAAGACTGGAGAAAAGCTCGAAAAGCTTGATCAAGATGCGGTTCCGTGAGTGCATATGGGCCTGCGCCACCGAGTAAGCTTCTTGATATGCCTGGCACAACTCTTCCGCTCAAAGAGCAGAATTGACTTCCAGGAGCGGAAGGCATGCGGATTTGACCATTTCACATGTTCGAATGAGGAGCAAGAAGCTACTAGGACATCGATCAAAAGAAGTCGACTTTGAGAGAAGCACGCAGGTTTGACAGCAACAGCTTTGTCCCAATCTTCCCTTCTTGACCAAGCCTTGGCAAAGCAATCCGTTAGAGAAACTACAGATCGAAATCCGTTAGAGATTCACTGAGCTCTCTAGATCTTCAGACCGCAAACCTCATGTGGAAGTCAATATGTATTGTCTTTCACTGCCCCTACAGAATCCCCGAAGCGAAAGACAAAGAAGCATTCTAAGTATTCCCTGTTAGTTACAGCCTGTTAGCAGAAACAACACCGGTCTCTTGTCTGTCCGAAGGGGCTCGGACAGCACACATGGGAGCATCCCAGCTTTGACAGGAGAACGGTTTCCAACTTAGAACGAGATGTCTTCACCTTACCACTAACCATAGGATGCTACTAGGAGCAAAGGGCATCGCTACTAGGAGCAAGAACGCTACTAGGGGCTCCTGTCCGAGCCTTCGCACCGCACTTTGATCAGTTGGCACGGTGCTCCAACGGTCCAACGGGCCTCTTCTCTCTTGCTAAAAAACAAGAACCATGACAAAAGAATAACACACATATTAATGGAATTTTATCATGAACTTTACCAACAAAGACACAAAAATAAAATGACATCTTTTTTGCTGACTGTCATGCTGCGGCTCTGAAGATTTCTTAAAGGATTTGTTTAAGATCATGGCCTCCCCCCACGAACTGATCGCCCATCTAGGACGACCTGACGACCTGGTTTACCCCGTCTGATCCGAGTCGCATCTCCCAGTGGTGCGCGGAGTGCAATGGTGGCACCATGGGTGCGGCCAAAGGCGCGCTCCGCCAAGGCGCAACACCTGCGATTGGATGGATCAGGACGTCCCCAAGCAATGTAGGGAAATTGATGAACAAAGTCTTGCATTGTATTACAAAAGTAACTTCTGAGAACAGCTGTTTTAGAGGCCCATGGAATCTTACATATTCTTCCTCCAGCAAAGGGGTACTGCGTTCATTTGGGGAAGGTAGTGCTGCTCCAGGCTTGAGTCCGAACGGAGTCGTGGACCCCCTATTTCATACAATTGTTGTAGCTCCATGCAACTCTTCATTTTGGGAGAGCGGCTGCAAACATTACATTCGTTGAAACTATTTCAGAGACCAACTTGAAATCCCTTGCTTTGACCACCCTCACAATGCTGAAAGTCGAAAGTTCTGGAGCCACAGGCTTCGGCTTTTGAAGTGACAACAACAGGCAAACGAAGCCAAGCTTGCGACCGGCACCTCTCGGTGTGCATAGCAGCAGAAGCCCAATCGCCCTGCCCATCCAGCAGAAAGTTTTGCCACAATTTTCTGCAACCAGGCCACCCAGTGTCATCGCATAATCACCAATGTACTGTATTCCGAATACACAAATTGTTATTTTCTCTCCCAACAGGTTCTAAATTCCTTGTTTGTTCCATCTGAATTAGACCCCTCGCGGCCCTGGCTCCTTCTCGAGTTTTGTCACAAGCCATTGCTAGTAGGTTGGAGGCCATACTAGTAGGTTGAAGGCCATCGCTAGTAATTAGGTTGGAGGCCATGGCTAGTAAGTTCGAGGCCATTTATTGAAAAAAATCATGAACAACGGTCACTGTTTCTATTTTTTCGCTTCCCGTCGACCGTGAGGAATACCCGCCTGCTGAGCATATAGTCGGGCGGCAGTCCCTTCCAAACGCAGCATCAAAACAGGCTGATCTGGACAAAACCTGGCTAACTGGCGGGACTTTAAGTCGACATGTGACACCAATTCCGACAGGTTGTTCTGAGGAAGTTGATGGTGAATGCAGTTTCTGGCGTATCTCTACCGCAATACAACCTTGTCTCAATGGAACATTTAATCTTGTTGCTTGAACGTAATAGAAAGTCTTTCTGTGTGCCGGGACAAATCTCGGCCAAACTTGCTGCACCAAATGCTCGAATATTATTATTGAGGACGAGGACGTTGAGCTGTTGCCATGTAACAAGTAACTGACATGCAAACCAAAACATGATGCTGGACACATTCACACGTAAGCCACATGACCATACACAAATTCAATGGCTTAGCTTGCCTGTCCCAGTCTGTTTGCAGGCGTTGCACTCGCGAATGCGCCTGCAAATCTTCCCAAGACTAACTGACTAGCCAACTCAGTGGAACCTGTCATTTTCTTCGTCGGGTGCGTTTACAGGAAAGTTAAGGGGAGTTGCTTGCCTGAAGGCCTCAAGGTTGACTGCCTCGCTGGAATAGTTTGCCAGGTCAGCTGCTTTAAACAATGTCTTCCCTCAAAGACTACTTTGCACACATACATACCAACTGGAGTCAATGGTGCCTTTGTATCTCACGATCCTGCTCCTTCAACAGGGTTCGCTTAAGCGGATCGAATCATCGCGAGCAAGAAACACGCACAGTCTGAGCTGATGGGGAAGCATTATTTTTTCTTCCTCTGCGCTCTGGCACACTCCGCGACTTTCAAATGTCAAGGGATTGATGTTGCTATATGCTCTGCGCAGGGAACTGCAGTACCGCTGCCATTGCGGGAACCTGAAGCCTACCAATCTCGGAGTCCCTGAGCATAGTTGAGCAGCGCGGTCTCAAAATCAAAGGGTTAAACAAAACTCATCTTGCACCAAGCAACTTGCATCTGAATCTTTATGAGGAAAGCACCGGGAGGCGACAGCCAAGAACTGCATATGAATTCAAGGAAACCAATGTAGACAGCTGCGCAAGGACTTTCTAGGGGCCACACCGGCACCGGCAGCCGTCCAAATCAAACAACGATCCTATGTGCCAAATGGCTGCTGGTAGTTTCAACCTAGCGTCAACAAAAATATCGCTGTCAGCTTTGCTGTGAGCAACCTGGTATATATCATATCCGGTATCTCCACAAAACAACGTCTTACACTTGTGATGTTCAGCGACTATGGCTTGTCAGATCCAAGTGTGTCTGCTCCACTGTGGCCAGCTCCGCTCCAAAACAGCCCCCAACACGACTAAAGTCTGCTTGATTGAGTCGGTAGACATATTGTCATCAGAGACATCCTCCATGTTGATCAGAGATATGAACATTCCTTTTTTGGAACCTGCTTGGTACTACCCACTACTCGTCCAAAGATCCAGCACTACAAAAACGTCAGTCAAATGTATCTCATCTCTCTGTCACTCAAGGCTCTACGCTTCGCTCCGCTCCGCCCCCCTAATGTTGTAGATGTCGGTGGGGTTGTAGAGGTTGAGGGCTCGAGAATAGTCGCATTGGCGTCCGAGATGAAGGGTGCCACGATCTTGCGAGATGGGGCTGGTTGCACATCATTCTCCAGGGCTGGTTGCGCATCATTCTCTCGGCACATCTTGTCATGTCGGTCGACATGCCAGGTCACTTCGAAAGGAGAGCGCTGCTTGTTGTGGCATCAGTTACCGGTTCACGCTATGTGGTGTTGAAACTCTCATACTTCTGGCTGTCCTCATTGACAGTGCGACAGGCCTGTCCACGCACCAGCACTGATGGGTTCAAATCACGAGCAAAAACACCACCATACACCACCCAAGCCATCTGTCAAGATGCCATCCTTCGGTCCAGCAGTTGAGCATGTCCAGTGGAACTCGTGTCTATCCCACTTTCACGTCCTTGCAGTGTTTGAACTCAACTGGTTCCAAAGTAGCAGGTGCTGCTGGAGGGGCATTAGCACGACCGCAGAAATAACCAGGACGAACATTATCTGGAATGGTGCCCTCTGGCTTCTTCATTGCCTCGTTCACCTCTAGGGCGTAGCAGCCGGCATCCACGATCAAATCTTCTGTGCCCAAGTGGACCCATGTCAAATCAAATGCAAAACGTGCAACATCCAGGGAAGTCTCCATGCTTCAACTGCATCAGCACGGAGCCCTCACCTTCCTTGCAGGTCTCCTCTGCCCACATCGGAATCACCATGCCGACCAAGAACGTCGAACACGTCAAACGCAACATGATGAGAGGACGAGATCAAAAGTATAATGCTCCAGTCTCACCATCGAGCCCAAAAACGCTGACGGCATTCCAAATCCAATCTCTACTTTCTGCAAGTCGCAGTCACAATCGCCTTTCAAGCAGGAACACGTGTGATGTACCAATAACTAGCCCCTTCAAAAGAAAATAATCCAACTAATTACCCAGCAACGAAGGTGAGAGGAGAGGGCTTCCAATTTGTCCCAACAAGTCCTGTGAATGCTTGCTTTCCACATGCTTCTCGGGCCTCCACATGCTTTTCTAAAAGCCACTCAGCTTCAAGAGCAGCTAGTTGCGCCCACCAAGAGGATATGGTGCTGGCCAAAGTTTGTTGCGAGCAGCAAATGGTGAGAAGCAAATGCGAGCAGGAAATGTTCAATCGAAATGGCTGTGCTTTCTGCATTCCCCAAATATGGTGTGTTTTCTAATCTAAATCAGGTTGTGAGAAGGCTGCGCACTCCTGGGTGGAAAACTATTGTCTTTCAGCGGACTTCAAAAGGAAGTCCCATGGCATTCCATAGGATGGCGTGTTTCGGATGAACTGCAAAGGGATCTCCTTGGGAGCATCTTTGTGGCTGCATCCGCTGCCCAAAGTGCTTTCTTCAGGCCTCAGAGCTGCCATCAGGTGAAGCCTATGTGTCTAAGTGTCAACTCTGAAGATGAGTTAAACATCTGGACCTGTGATGTGTAACATGTTGAACATCTCAACCCAGGCTTGACTTTCAGATGCCTATGTGCCTATGTTACTCTCTTCAACATCTGAACACATCTGCACACCTTGCGCCTTCGACCGCTCCATGCAGATCCCGGAACACCATGAGCACTAGCTGCCTATTACACGCCGACCAATTGATCCAAAATGGACGTCGGAGCAATCAAGCTCCTGGCATGTTTGATCTGCTTTTGGCCCACGCGACTGCATGGCCTGCGCTGTTTTTCTGGAAGTCCAAAGCACAAACTGCGAACATGGAGCTTCCTGACTCCTGATACAAGAAAGATCATGGAGCTATGCAGTTCTCAGCCGTAACACCTCTGCACTGAGAGCTGACCGCCACTGACTGATCGACCGGTTTTTGGGAATCGACTGGTCGATCGTCCACCGTGGCGATCTCGTCCAGCTCATCGGGCTTTTCAGGCTTTTCGGCCTCGTTCCAAGGGACGAGGGCCCCCGGTTTAAAGGAGAGTAGTGTATACATATGATGATATTATGCAGCAGGACCTGCTGCATGAATTAGTAGTATAAATTATTGTATATGTTATAACATATTATGTTGATGTCACACGTCCGTCTATACATAGTGAGTCTATCTCCGGGATGATTTCAACGAAACCAAGTCACGAACTGGAGATCTTTGGCATCCCAGCAACGACTCACTTGGTGGTCATGTATAGTGGATTGCTTGATATGGCTTTGTGTTGTTGGCAATGTGGCCCGGGTGTCCGCCCGGGGCGCCCGGGCGCTCTGCTTGGCCATTTCCAACAGCGCCACGGCGATGCCCTGGGCGATCGCCCGATCCGGTGCCACGCCGGTACCGCGGAGGTCCGGTCCTGCAAGATGCCGCCCACCGCGGCGGGGGAATCGCCGATGGCCCGCGCAAAGGTCAGTTGCAGCTTCAGGACCTGGTGAAAGTCGCGAGAACGGAGCTGCCAACGGAGCCAGAAGGACAGGTTTCTGTCCCTTTTTTTCCTTTTCTTGAGACCTTTCTAGACTAGATCTTCCTTTTATACCTTCCGATTTGTCTTCTATATATGTCTTCTTCTATAATAATAAACGTTTAATACCCTTCTCTTTTCCCTTCCTTTCTTCCTTTCCTTCCAACACATACCGTGGCCGATGTCACAGCTGTAAAAACAATGATATCCAAGACATATCAACACATGTGCTGTTCACTGCCGTTGCGATCGAAATACCACCTTAGCTTCGTATCGATATATGTTCTATGAGTTATGAGTCATGAGCATCTGAGCCCGAAGACCGGCGAGTGAAGACAAAAAACAGATTGACACTTTCTCCACACACAATGGAATACCATAATTGTTTCGGACGAATTGACATGTTAAAATGGATTTTCACATTGTTGTTTCATGTCCACCTTTTTGTTTCTCATCTGTTTCTCGTGACGATTTTGCCACATCATCTCAGTTCCCACTCGAGTTCCCACACTTGAAGCTAAACAACGGTTCTCCACATCGGTTTCCAGGTCCCACGAGGACAACTGAAGGTGCTTCGGCTTCGAGTGGGCGATTTGGGACCAACGACCGGGACATGGGACCACGAGTTTGGGAAGCAAGTCCACCGAGACACGGACCATTCGATGAAACAGAACATATAAAGACATATAAAAAACAGCGATCAAACCGTTTGTTTTGGAGAACCAAACATGTTCTCGTCAGAAACTGGCATGTTCTCGTCAAAAAACCTGTTCGTTTCTGCCCTCCACTCCTTTCGATCGGATGGAAGGCTCCACCTGAAAGACTCGATCCCAGCGGTTTTCTCGCGTGTGCTTGGTCGGTGCCGAGACCGCCTCACGGCGCCGATCGGTGCCGCGGCGTGTCCGCGCCGTGTCAAGAGGTCAGGAGAAAGGGGTCCTTTAGACAACGACAGGTCGACCTGGTTCCTTCATCTTCATTCCATTTCTTGGACAAGTGAGACACGTGTTTGTCTCAAAGAGACGGTCCGGATTTCATCAGAAGGGATGGGTCCATCCGCGGGTGCCAAGTGAGATCTAAGGCTCAAACAGCAGACCACTCCTCGCCACGTGAACAAATGATGCGCACGTCGGGCCAAAAGCCTTGAAAGCTTGGCTCCTGGAGCATCGCTCTTAGGAGCAAGGACGCTACGATCGGGGCTCCTGGCCTCACTACGAACGGAGCAATGTTCGCTACTAGGAACAAAGGGCATCGCTACTGGGAGCAAGGACGATACTAGGTTGGAGGCCATCGCCCTTAGGGTGGAGGCCATTACTCGTAACAAGAAGCTACTAGCTCCTTACTAGAAAAATCCTCGACCAAATTCAGAGTCCTTCTCGGTCGACCCTTGCGTGAATGGAGTTGCGATTACCTGGTCTGTGGTGAATCTTTTTGGCACTGATTGGCACTGAAGAGACGTTTAGTGAACCGGCCTCGACACCCCCAAAAATGATCCAATTCTTCCGCAAATCGAGGCGACCTCGCGGGCGACCTCGTTGGCTCCTGGAGCAAATGATCTCGGATTTGTCGCGATTCCTCATCGACAGCATCATAGTGCTCCAACCGGCGAATCCAATGATCCTGCGAACACTTGAACTCTCGCGAAGCGTGGTGAATCATGCGTGGCGTCCCGTGTTCTTAAACCTTCAATATCTTTGAGAATCTGACATAAACATTGTACTCTCATTCCAGGGTTTGCCTCTAAAGGGTTTGCCCCAACTAATTGGAGCAACCTCACGATGTTCGGCCCTCCAGGCCGTCCTTCATTGCCGCCAAGTGGGGAAAGTATGGTTGCAACTGGGCGGCCAAGTGGAGTTGGCGTCGCGTCACTTCGGCTGGTGACACAACTGTGAAAGACTGAAAAAAGGACAGCTAGCCGTGGACTATGTGGAGACGTCTATGAAACTTGCTCTACAACGAAAATCCCAACAACAAACAAAGTAAACACGAGAAGAGAGCTAGCAGCTAGTGACTTGCTTGCAGAGTTATAGTCATTCAGTTGCCTTCAGGGTGGGATCTGAAAAACAAGTAAAAATAACGACAACAAGTAAGAGCGTTGCACCTGCAGCATCAAAGCATTATTGAGCCACGCCATCACTCAGGCATTGACGGTGCTGGATGTGAACAATGCCAAATCTTCCTCCACCAAGCTGGACAAAGTATTTGCAACGACACTCACCGCAAGCGCATGCTTGCCACAACATGAATCGCTCTTAAATAGCAGGATTTTTGCATTTTTGCGCCCCATATATATCCATCGCTTAAACGATGCACCCGTCGATGGTGGAGAGATGGCTGGCTCCTCCTTCAAGGGATTGGGATATCCAGCTCTGAAGAACGGCCGGCTGACGGCATCCAATTCAAATTTCACCTGGCTCTCGGCGGCTGCGTACCACACGGTGGTGTGGAATCATCTGAACGAAGCCGAAAGACACAAACATGCTGGGCTTTGCGCGGCAATGGTGTTCCATGGCTTGAAAAAGAGCGTGCGGCTTTACCTGGCACTAGGAGAACGTCGTTCTCGCTATGCCGTTTGTTCTCTGCATTCCACCAGTTCCTATTCTAGGCCTAGAAACACATCTATTCTTTATGTGCTCTTTATGGTTCTGTTTTCCCTGGCTCCTTTTCTTTCTTTTGGTCTCTCTTTTCCTTCCTCTCTCTAAACCATCACTTTAGAGACTCATTTTCAGTTCGCGTCAATGTTACTCCTCTGCGCCCCTAGTAGCGTCCTTGCTCCTAGTAGCGATGCCCTTTGCTCCTAGTGGCGTCCTTGCTCAAACACCCACCAGGCTGCCGCGCATGGTGTCGTTGCAACTGCTTTGCAGCAAAGCCGAATCTCCGGGCGGCTTCTGGCACCTCGTTGAGCATTCGTCGGCGGCACTGTCCGCATCCAGTGTGAGAACTTGGGTTTTGGAATAGCTCTGCACTGGAGCTTTTTACTTCACTTGGAGCAGAACACCTTAGTGATTTTGCTGATTTGGCACTGGTGGCACTCAAAGCAACACCTACTGAAATCGCATGTGCGGTTTTTCTCTTGGGACCCTCAGTTCGCTTCGTTCCGCCGCAAGGCACCAGCTGCTGCTCCCAGAAGTTCTCGGAATCGGCGCCAGATCCCAAAACCAAATTGAAGATCTTCAGCACCTCTAGGGCAGCCGTACCTGGTCATGCGCCAAGCGGAGTAATTTGTTTTGTGTTCGTGAATCAAGAGACCCAACACACAACTTGGAGCTCAAACACTTGAGTTTCCCCCCCGTTTTGGCCGCTTCCAAACAGCTCAAGTCCGCTTCTCATCGACGCCTCGTCCGTCGTCTCGACGAACCCTTTCTCAACGACAAGCCGGAGCGTCGTTCGGGACCCATGTGGACTTCGTGGATCACCTGCGGCGCCTGGGCGAGCACGAGACGGTGTCTCGGATGCAGAGTTCTTAGTCATGTTGGAGGTCACTAGTAGGTTGGAGGCCATTTCTATTCAGTTCCTTATGCTATTAGGAACCAAATCATTAGTGCGAGCACGTCTTCAAGGAAGCTCCCCCCCACTGCCTTTAGGGCGGCGGGGGGAGCTTCGTTGAAGAAGCGCGAGCTATCCTGCGTCCAGTAGGTACTAGCTTAAGCCTACTTAATTAAGTAAGGGCAGGCTATAAAAAGAAACAAGCAAGCACACCAAATGACCATGGGATCATCATGGATGGAGGCTCTACATGAGATGTTTTATACGTCTGAACATTGACCCAAACCCAGACCGAACATCATCCAATAAGCCCTGAAGAAAAAACAAAACACTTTGGCCAGAGAGGACCAGCTTCAAGTTGGATCCACTCTTAAGGCTTTGCTTTGTAATATCTACTCTCAACTACCTTCTTCTACATATCAACTGATTCCTACAACTTTTCATAGGCCACTTGCCTCTGCAACAGGAGGGATTCACCCCAACCATGGAACTGACTCACATTACGGTGCGTCAGTTCAAGACAAACGAACGACGCAGTTCCTCTGTGCCAGGTGGCCACAGTGGCCCAAGGCTTCCTTAGGGCTTCATCGCGTAAGTAGGTTGGAGGCCATCGCAATTAGAAGCAAAGAAAAAGAAGGAAGGTCTTATATTATATTCTATAAACCATTCAGGGTGACACTGATCTGGATTGATCACCCCAGTCTGGCTGCCTGACTGATTATTCAGGGGTTGGCGAAGCAGATCTATACCAAACTCCTGGTTGACCCCAATGTGAAGCACCAAAAAGGCCACAAACGTGCAGGTGTCCTACTGCCCAGGGCTAAGAGTTGATCGGTTCGCACGCGGTTCGCGGTTCCTGAGCGGAGGAAAACGGTCGTGTCCATTCGGCCACTATGGGCTCACTGTTGGAACATGTGGTCAACCCATGGGCTCTTTGGAAACCTATTCAGCCTTTGAAGCTAGGAGCTAAGCTACATAACACAATTGAAAGTGGTTAAAGAAATGACTAGTCTGTACTCAAGGCAGTGTTGAAATCTCTTTGGAGGCAGAAATGGAAGAACACCTTTCACAAAGCTAGCTACATGGGTATCTTAAGTGCCTTTTGTGCCGAAGGAACACCTTGCAGAAGCATATTATAGGTGAAGCCAGTCCAAGAAAGAACATGTACGTGCCACCCCAAAACAACCGTGATTCGAAGATGAGGTTGCCTGATATGGTTTGGTGCAGGGCATCGCTACTAGGAGCAAGGACGCTACTAGGGGCTCCTGGCCTTACTACTAGGAGGAAGCTACTTAGGTGCAGGGGTTCTCGAACCTTGACGAGGGTCTTCTTCCACAGCCTCTTCCTCAGCAGCCATTTGGCACTGCGTGCCAATGCCTCCATCCAAAAGATGCAGCAATTGATTGAAATGTCGATCAAGACGGAATCTAGACTGGCAGTCAATGGCTTGAAACATCACAAGAGCCGCTCTTTTCTCCAGGATCAATGGCACAGGCGGATCAACAACGGCATTCCCCCACGAATTACAATAGCACTCTCTGATTCCATTCCAGTCCGACAGTGATTTTGTGATAGTACGTGAGATTGTAAAGCCATCAAACAGACTGAGTGGCCATTGATGGAACCTTTGGAAGATTGGAGACCGTCAGTCAGCACCAGGAGCTAATCACTTCAACATCCAAACAGCATGTTCAACTAGCAAAAACCATTGGACGCTCTCCATCAGTCCATTTCAGGCGACTCCTACTCCTACTTGCTAGGCAAGATATCTGGACCCCATGGGCCAAGCTGATCTGGGTTGTCACAGCATAGTACGACTCCCTACCATGGTCCAGCTGAGAACCAAATTGGAAAAGGCCATGGAATTCAATCTGATGTCTTGGGCCGTAGACCTGCCCTTCCCTTTCTGAACGACCATTCCCCTTCATCGTTTGTCTGCCATCCGAAAAAATCGATTTTTCTTGGATAGGGTTCGGTTCCATGATCGCTGTCGCCATTGATGTCTTGCCTTGGAAACTAGAAACCCGTTCGCCACCCAAAACAACGCGCGCCACGAAAAGCTGACCGTCCAGCTGATCGTTTGAGGATTTTTCGGGCTCAAAGGTTGACCACCGAGCAATAACTCACACGGACCGTTGCATCGCGATGGCGATAGGTCCTGAGCTTCTCGGCAAACGATCAGTCTATGTATATATAGTATATCATATCAGATCATATCAGTAGGGCAGCCCTTTCGACTAGGTATTGTCTGAGAATGGCCGAAGTTCTGTTAATCACTGACGCATGAAGAAAGCAGCAGTGGGTCAACACCCCAGGAGCTCTCATCGACATTCCCAAGCAGGAAGAGATAAGTCTAACTGGTGGTGTAGATGTTCTTTGGCCCCCATATTCTCCGGAATGATCCCGGATTGAAAGCAGCGACCAAACACCAACACCTCACGCCTTGACGCGCAGCCGCGACGCGTTTCCGTCGCGCGACGAGGTTGCACGTCGCCCAAAGGGTTGCCAAGTATCGAGCAGTCTCAGATTAAATTTAAAGGTGCTCACTTTTTGTGTTCCGCGGATCAACGATCAAACCATCCGGCATGGATATATAGTACGTTTTGCAGCTCGCGACGGACTTGACCCAAGGTCTCCCTGCCATCCAAGATTCCCTGATTGTGCAAAGTTTGCGTGCCATTTGGTGACTTCCTGCGGAGGAATGGGTGATCCAAGGCGCTTTGATGTTGACTCAAACTTGTGTATCTGGGTTGATCTACTTGCAGGCACTTCAAGTACTCATATTTCACACATGCTGCACATGACATGACTTCATCTCATGAAGGGACAAATGACTTCATCTCCAAATCTCTCTGTGTAACATGGAGATGTGATCCAATGGGCGATGTGGTCCCATGCATCTCAGTGGATCCACGCAACAAGAATTTGCCTTCTGAACCTATGACTCATGACCAAGAAAAACAGCTGCGACCTTGGCATGGCTGCAACCCAGCAGGGAGCAAGCGCCACACTTGGTTGTCTGATACAAACCTCAGTGCCGCTACGTGTGGCCAATGTTCCAAGTTCCAACGTGGTGTGCGCTGTGAGTCTATAACGTGGTATCCCGCGAGATGGGCCAAGCAAGGGGTATCTCTCATGAATTGATACATAGCCTGTGGCTAAAGAATGCAAAAAGCCTGGGATAGCAACAGTTGTAACAGCACTTCAACAATGCGCGGTGCTTAGAATTGGGGAACAACTCTCGAGAAAACTGAAGCTAGGCTGCTGCTGGGGCAAACATCTGCATCGATCATCTCGGGCGCGTCCTGGCCAATACCGATGAGAAAGTCTTCGGGTGTGTTGTTTTTCTTCCCAAGTGAATGTGAATGGCTGCATGAACTTGTGCAGATCCGACTTTTTCACATGGCAAACTCAGATGGGACCCGCCGCTTTTCCATGGCTATTTCAGACTTCACACTCTAGATGCCGAGTCATTCACCAACACGGAACCGAAACATGGAGGCACCGAGCTGCAGTCAAGACCTGTCATCTCTGTACCAAACGCACCGGTTTCTTTCACAGCCCAACACGGGCCACGTTCGCCTGTGTGAACAATGGCGGAGCTGCACACACTGGCACGACACACCTTGGTTTGGCCCAAGGCGATGGGCCGGGGCGACCAATCGCATGGATTCACAGCAATCACATCGGCCAATCCCAGGGAGAAATCGCCTGCGACATCGTATTTATATGTCATATATACTAATATGTCATACATCCTGCCCAGTAGCTCCTTCTGTGGCATCGGGAAAGGTGTTGCAGATGGGAAGTCTTCGCTCCAGTGCAGCACATCCTGACGGTCACTGCCCGTCATGTCGGACGGAACGGAGCGGATGCCAACGGACTCATGGAGCGACCAAATCTGCATACACCTGTGCATACATCTGTGGATACCTGCAGGCCGCAGTAGAAAGGATCAGGTGAAACGATTCCCAAGGAAGCTTTGGTCGTTACGAACGAAAGCAAAAGCTCAAGACTCAAACACCCGACCAAAACGATGCCCTTCGCCAACGATGCTCTTTGCGCACTGCATCTTTTTGGGGCCGCTGAATGGTTCTAGCAGCAGAAAGGGAAAGTAAAGGCTGAACGTTCTCATATCTACCACATCCTGGGATTTGAAGTATTTGCATTGTCCATTAGGCAGCACTGTTGCTTCTTGCTGAGTGCATCGTTTTTCCTTCTTACTGAGTTCAGCCTTCCGACCACATGCCTAAAGAAACGCCTCTCCCCAAAGCATCTCAAGCTTCAGGCATCGTGTCCTGCCTCATCGCGGGCAACGAGTGCCGTGTAAAACACCACCGGAGTCATGGCAAGATTGGCAAGCAGATGCAAACTAGTAGCTAGAAGCTACTAGGGGCTCCTGGCCTCGCTGCTAGTAACAAGAAGCTACTAGGGGCTGCTGGCCTTACTACTAGGAGCAAGGACGCTACTAGGGGCTCCTGGCATCGCTACTAGTAGCATTTTTACTACTTGGGGCAAACAGCCAACCTCTTATAGGATCCGAACTTTGCGTTGTTGGAGGCCATCGCTAGCAACGGAGCAATCGGACGCTATGAACGGGGCTCCTGGACTTACTACTAGAATCTAGAACAAGAAGCTAATTACTAGGAACAAAGGGCATCGCTACTAGGAGCAAGGACGCTAGTAGGTTGGAGGCCCTTGTGTTGAAGTAAGCATCGTGTGAAGTAGAAACAGTCGTGACACGCAAAAACGCTCCAGCATGCTCACGGCACTCTGAAAATGATCTCGCTTTAGCTTTGCGAATTGATCTGCCGCTCTCAGCGAATTACGGTGTGCGCTCACTGCCACAGCTGAGAATTGGTGCCGTCTGCGAGTTTCGTGCAGCCTCGTGTCTACGAGTACGTCTACTCATGCGCGACAATGGCAAAGTCACCCAGCGGATTGGCAGGATCAGTCTTCAGCTCCAAATTCTTTTCATTGCATAAATGCAACGCACAAATGAAGCAAACCTCAGCTGGCAGGACCCGCTTTCAGAACAGCACGCACAACAAAAACGGACCCCATGTGCGAGCAAGCGGCTGCAGCGCTCAGATTCTCACACTCTCCCTTCGGCATTGCACTCACGGTTCGCGAGACCACTTCTTGGAAACTCCGTTTCTTCTCAGAGTCCTTCTTGAAATCCTTCTCCAAGCATCCCCACAAATGTTTCTTCACCAGCTTCACATCCTCAGCGATTCCATCTAATCACCGTCTAATCACCGTCTAATCACCGAGGTCACCACCGATCTGCCAAATTCGGGTCACTCCTCTTCCCACAGCTTGATTTCAACATGTGAGCGGTCCGTTTGGTCAAGGTCACACACAAAAGAGTGGCATTGAATTCAGGGCTGTAAAGCAGGTCAACTCTCGAACCTTTCTGGATGAGCGTCCACAAACTTAGAGTTGCGGCTGTACGCAATGTCCACATTCTCTGCGGACGTTGGCTTCTCAGCCAACTCGAAGTCCAAACCATTCGCCTCGGCATTGGACATGTCAAGCATCGAAACAGATGTGAGTCAAACAGCCTCGTCATCCACTCAGCTCGGTTGATGCTCAGAACTTTCTCAAAATGCTCGGCCCTCGTTTCCGCCAAACATGCCAGTCAAGACTCCCCTGATGTCAAAGCTACAAAGATTTAGAAAGGAATAACATGAGATTCCATCTTGTACTCGCATTCGAAAATTCTTCATTTCAATCAATTTTCACCCCATTGCTAGTGGGTTGGAGGAGATCGCTAGTAGGTTGGAGGCCATTGCTAGTAGATTCTTCAAAGTATTCTTTCTATGTTTGGAGGCCATCGCTACTAGGTTGGCTCCTCTCAAGGCCACCCCGCCATGAAGGAGTTTGCCAGATCCTCCATGTCACCACCCAGGTCTTCATCCGCACCAGGCAGAACCTGCGGACATCGCGAGGACATCCCGTGCAAATCGGCGAGACGACGAGGGGAGATGAACTTGGGGCGCGATGCCGTCCGATCGCTCCGTTCGTAGTAAGGCCAGGAGCCCCGAACGTAGCGTCCCTGTTCCTGGTAGCGATGTCTTGGGGAAGGCTTTTCATGGCTTCTTGCTCCGTTCGTAGCGATGCCCTTTGTTACGTTCGTAGTGTCCTCAGAAGCTACCAGTGATGCCAGGAGCTAGTAGTAGCTTCTTGCTACTAGTCGTAATGCCCTTGTTCCTAGTAGCGATGCCCTTGGATGTCTAGAGAGATTCTATAGATCTGTCCTTGGCGTGAAAACGCTGGTTCTCGTGTGAGTGGGTGAGTCAGTGAGTGGGGGGGTGAGGGAACAAGGGAGGGTGTGAGGTAAGAAAGGAGGAAAAGAAGGAGAAGAGGAGAATCAACGTCCTTTGGCAAAACAAAAAAACACACCTACCAACAACTCGTGGTCATATCAATGATAGAGAACCTAGCGGCCGACCTAGACCCAACCTTGCCTTGCGGAACTAACGTAGCCTGCTGGGGGCCCGCTTCTAAACAAACATCCAAAATTGATGTTGTCCAAGAAAAATTACACGTGATTAGTTACTAGGGGGTTTTTGAACCCAATCCACATAGTAATTCTCTTGCTCCCCGCCTTGTCATCTGGCCCGAGGAACAGTTCCTTTTCAGAAACTTCCGTCCGCATTGCAGAAGTACATCAGCAACAAAACACTGCATTTCTGATGATACGGAATTCTCTGCTTCACAGAACGAAATCATCATTGACATCACTTCGTTCTGATGATTTCTCACCCCTCCTGGGGGTCCACCTCCAAGTGTGCAGGCAAACCTCCATCCTCTTCGCCCTCGCCAAGCTCCTCCAAATCCTGCCGCTTTGGGTTTACAGAACTTGTGTTCGGCGGTCATGTCATATCGAGGAACTGATGAGTTCCTAGAAGGATGTTTGGTGCAGTTTGATCAATGCAATTTTGGCAATGCAACATGGACTTCCAGTCGACTGGAACCTGGCAAAATGGAGCTATGTCAGAAGCTATCACATCTAGTCTTAGCAACGAAGAATGCTTTAAGAAGCTCATCCGCATCAAACCCATTCAATCCAACTGTTTCCGTGTCCTCCTCCCGTCGAGTGGCCTTTTCCGAGGCCAACCAGGGGAAGGCCTCGAGAAATGGTGGACTAGCCGCTGCAGCAAGACTTCTATAAAGAAGGCCAGAAGGTAATTCTGCACACCACTACTAGGTATGCAAATCATAACTAATTAATCATATGGAGGAAAGACACAATCAAGTCAGATGATTCAATACCTTCATCATGACCTTGTCCCATGTCGCTTTTTTGAACATGTCTTCTTGTGGCACCTCATTGTTCTCGACCACCACTGTGGAGAACAAATCTGAGAAAGCGTGTGGTCCCTCTGTAGGCGGGGGTGGCTTCCGCACCAGCTTGAGCATCAAATGCGGACGAAGTCCTAGACAAGCGAAGTCCACCTCCAGCGCAGCGTTGGTCGCACGAAAAGCTGTTTCGGCCTCTGTTTAGATCTTTCAGGCCTCATCCGTTTTCCGTCAGTTCTATTCTTGTTTTTTTTCACGAAAAGGATTCTCGGGGGAAACAACATAACACCATCATTTGATGTGGAGCACTTTGAGAAAGAACATGAAGGACGAAATGGAATGAAATGGATTCATGCAAAGGATGGGCTCGTATTTGGGCAGTTCTTAGAACGGTTTGGGTCCCAGCAACACACAACCACAAGCGTGTAACTGTGCTCTTTCCCACAAGATCATACACAATGTCACAATGTAAACACTCCATGGAATCATCCTGGAAGTGGAGTTCACCACTTCTTTGGTATTCGGAAGAGTCATCTCGGGGCCATGCAATCCACGTAATCATGATTCTTCCAGTAATTAAATTCTTATTGTTACTAGTAGTAAGGCACTTGTTCCTAATAGCGAACATGGTTACTACTAGTAAGGCACCTGTTACTACTAGCGTGGCACTTGTTACTACTAGCGGTATACTGTACCCTTCGGAAGAAAACTCCTGCCTTGGACCAGGTCTGCCAACTTGGCATCGTGATGCGATCGATCATGTAAGGAGGTACATCCTTCCTGAGCTGCCATTGACTGGCCTTCTCGTTCATCTGATGCTTTCCAACAGCTTCCGTCTCAATGGGCTTGGCAGCTTTCTCTAAGTTGGTGAGATCAAAAAGCGGCTTCTTGGACTGACGTTCTTTGGGTTCCTTGACTTCTGCGAGGGCATTCTCAGCATCTGCCAGCGCACCCGAGTTTTTCGAGTTCTTGTCACGTGCCAGCTTGGACCAACACTCATCGAAGTAGGCGAATTGGTTGGAACCACCTGCACCACAGAACTTCTCAAAGAGCTCATCAAAGGCCACCACATCATCCTTGCTACTGGCAGGTGCAGCTAAAACCTGTGAAGCTGACATATCTACCAGTGGGACCAGCTTTTGGGTCTTAGGTGGGCTCGCGAGGCTTGGAGCATCTGGTGCATCACTTTCACCAAAGGCTCCCATCTCATCGTCCCCTTCAGGCCCCAGTGCGCAGGGCACATCGGGCAACATGTCGGGTGCAGTCGACTGCGGCGCCTGAGACTGCGGGACTGCCAAGGCTTCATTTCCAGGACCAGATACTGCGACGCCGAGCAGATCTTCCAATGCTTGGGGCATTGTGAAGGACGAAGCTCCCCAAAGCTGGCGCCGGAAGCTATCCAATTCGGGACAAAGCCTGGATTCTTCGATCTTCTTGGTAGCACCTGCAGCATCTCCAAGTCCTAGCAAGTGCAGTGAGACGGACTTGGTGTCTTTGAAGATTGCCTCAGCTCCACTTTGAGCTTTTGAGAGCTGCACATCACCATTGAAGACCAGGGACATGTCCTGCAAACGAACGCGAGCAGCGTGACCAACCTGCAAACGAACCCGACTCGTCTCACGAATCAAAATGTGGCTTTTTCCCACCTCGGCCAGCGGCAAATGGCTCAGCAAGAGGCCTTTGGCACCACCGGCATCAAAGGCGGCGGCCATTCGCCGGAACATGGGATCACTCTGCTCATCCGCCTCGATGCTTTGCTGCACCAAGTTTGCTTCATTCTTCTCCTCACATCCAAAAAGGATCCACGGAAATCTCAGAGAGAGTGTGTGTGTATTCCCTTCTCAGAGAGTAATTATGTGATTTCACAATGTTCAAGAGTCTTGCTCAGTTGAGGTCAAATTGCACACAGTCCTTTGAATATGGTCCTTGCTGTTTGTCCCTTTCGATTTAGATCTTTCCATGTTCCTTCGTTTCTGTCTGCTCTTCTCGATTCTCTTCTCTTATCAGTTCATGTTACATGTCCAACCGACACTTTGTCATTGGCCACCCACAATACGGCAGACGAGCTGCAAGAGTGTTCACGCCACAAATGCGTCGCTTCTTGACGGGCTTCCCATCTTCACCGGGCTGTGCCTCCTCCTCGTTGGCAATGTCCGCCGAGTTCAACCCTCCCAAGACACGGTAAGTGTCGGTGTGCACGCAATCCACGCGACAGGCATAGATCCGGGCAGATGCTTCGATAGTGCAGCTAGCCTCACTAGAGTATACAGTTGCATTGAACTGGGTGTCTCATTGTCTGAGTTCCTCTCAGTGGTCGATGAGAACGTGCCAAAGTGTGCGAAGTGCATGTGTCAAACAAGCCATGAAAACAAAAACATGTGTCAAATCACTCGAACACCAACACTCGAAGAGGTCCAAGTATCCTCATGGAATCTGCTCTCCATCTCTGCTTCTTCCGCAGTAGCGCTGGATTTTCGGACACGTTCCTTCTCTTTGTTCTTGGCCGCCTATGAACATCAGTGGCAACTCATGGCAAACCGTGCAAAAGCCTGTATAGCCAACACCGGCAACTCTAAGATCATATTGCGTAATATACCTCTCCAGCAAAGTACAACCGCTTTCTCACATCGAAAACCGCATCAAACGCTCTATTTCACTGCGCTGGCTGCGCTATGTCGCACCTTTTTGCCGCCCATGAAGGAGTCCACGATGTCGTCCATGTGCTCAATGAGTGGCAACTCAAAGGCATTTTTCGTGGAGATCTTGTTCTCATTCACCTTATTAGGGAACGGATCAAAAACGAAGTCGGACATTCGAACACTCGGGCAGCACGGCACCGCAGCTCAAAGCGACCTTTTCTGCGGTGCAGGGGCGGTGCCTGGTGGTGCCTCATGGAAGGACCTCTTCTATGTTCTGTGTGGCGTGGTGGTTCTCTTGTCTTGACCCACGACCGGTGGTTGCACCACACATGCTGCCCTGCGGATGTGTGAAGGATGCTGTCTCCATTCGCTCTTCTGCCTCAGGAGACGAGGCTTTCCTGCGGAATCGGATTTGTTTGGTGCCAAGTTGCAAGCTGCACACATTTGGAGTAGAGCTCCCCCAGTGAGGAGGATCCGATACTCGACATGGCTCTGGTGTGGCAGTCTTTCTCAGTCTTCCAGCTGTGTTGACCAAAATGGTGGCGGTTTGTTTTGGTTCCATCGCGTGGACCGTTCCATTTCATCGAGCGAGCGAAAGAACATGCCGAAGGTGACGGGAACTCCGAGAGTGGAAGGCTCATAGTTCCCATGGAACCCTTTGCACAAGAAGACTATAAATATAATTACTTCAGCCACTGGGTGGATGGCTGAATAGATGAAGTTCTGCTGTGACTCTAGACGACTGACGACCCTGAAAGACCATTACAATATATTACATCCATGCTCAACTCTTTAGCCCAACCCCTTTACATCATGCTTCACACATGAGCTTCTGCGTAGCCTCCTGCTCCAAAAGGCTCCGAAGACTCATCGACACACGAGACGCGACAGTCCTCGTCATCCGCCAAGCGCGGACGCATGAAGTGCACCCGGATGGACTTGTTGGGCTGCTGTGCATCAGGATGGGGAGCTTCCCTCAGGTCGAAAGTGAAACTGCTTGAGTTGGGTTCGGTCTTCTTTGGGTTTTCGATTCGTGACTGAAGTCTGCGCAAAAACTAAAGTCATTATCTATATCTACTATGCATCTGCCTGCTTCAAACTTTGAGATTGGAATCTCAGGATCTAGCCATGATTGAAGAGTCTGGAGAGTAGAAGCCACTGGCGTGAAGGATTCAAGCTGACGACCACATGACCTCAGCCCATAGCATGCCACAGCACACAAGAATATGTTCATGTCCCTCCCACGCTGTTTCATGTGTTGAATGTGCTTGCCACACAGTAAACCTTGAAAAGAAGTTACACTTCATAGGTCTCTCACGGCCTTGCATAAGGGGAGCCGATTGTCCCTTGTGGCTGTCACAGCATGCTGTTAATTAAGCCAAAGACGCGCCGCAGAACTCTTGGCTAAAACCCCCATACTGTTTTTGGATGTTTTTGGCGAGTCCCTATGTTAAACCACCACTTGGGATTTGATCCAAGAGTCACTTGACTCCCTTGTAACTTCCCCATTCAAAGGGCAGCTCTTAATCACTTGACGCCCCAAAACACAGTGGGAGCCGAGAAGCTCCGAGGTTGTCTTTGAAGAAAGCGACTCCAACTCCACCTGTGAACGACGTGCGACAAACCCACTGGAAGTCAGCTTGTCAGAATGGCAACATGTGCTTCGTTCCCAAAGAAGTGAACTACGGACCACAAGACTCTCGAAGACTCGAAGACCACGGCGTAAGACCGAACGAAAAAAAACTATTTTTCAGACCATGCTCGGCGTGCGGCGCGAAAGAACTCGGACAGACAGGTATGGATCTCCGATCGACGTCCGGTCTCCGTATCCGCGTATGGGCCGAGCTCCAGGCTGCATCCCCACAGTCTCCCGGCTCCGAGTCGTTTTCGGGCCTTGGGTCGTTGGCTCGGTGGGTCGTCATCGAGGATCCAGGTCAACAGGCTGATATGGCTGATATATGGCTTATCTCAGGTTTCAGGTTTTGGATGGATTTGGCTACTACTTCTGGACAGAAAAGCAGGAACTGTCTTTAATTTGTTCTTTGGCCCTTTGCCTCTCACGTCCTTCAACGTCCCCCTTTGCCACGTCCTGAACGTCCTTCAAGCGTCGTCGCGTCCACGACGATCGACGGGCTCTTGGCCCTGATGCCTGATGTCGGTCGAGTGGCAGCATCCGGGGAGCTTTGGGATGCAAGGCCCTCTGCGCCGCCAGGCGGCGATGGTATGACCAGCAAGGCACCTGCCGAAAAGCGCGGCGATGCCATGCGGGCACTCTCTTTTGACCCCTGTTATCCCTGTTTTGATAGGAGAGCTTGCCATAATATATTGGTCCAGTTGATCCAGAAATGGTCATTCAAGGCCTTAGATGGCCTAGGCATCCAATTGATGCGTCCCACTGACTCTCGAACCAGGCACGCAGGCCAATCCCTTTGGGCCCCCCGCCCCCGAGTTGCCTTGAGGTCTCGATCACAGGTTTCGGGCAGCGAAAAGAAGTGAAACCTCGGTCGCAGCGGGGCGATGCATCGGACGAGAGGGACGAACCGGGAAACGGCACCGGGTGATCGACCGGGTGTCGAGCACCGGGTGTGGTGTTTTTGGTTCGTAAGGTGTTTGGTTGACTGAGCGAGTCAGACTTGGAGCTTCCGGTATATATGATGTATCTTCATCTGGTCCAGGTCTCTCTATTCAGACTGCCCATGGCAGAGTCAGAGTAGTCTTTGTGGAACAAAAACACACATAAATTTACTCACGGTCTTGAAAGAGACGTCTCATCAACCTCCAAGAAGAAAACGCACCATATATATATATATATTGCACCATTATAGCAGTGTTCGCTACTAGGAGCAAAGGGCATCGCTACTAGTAACAAGGACGCTACCATCGGCTCCTGGCCTTACTATTGGGAGCAAGGACGCTACGTCCGGAACAAAGGGCATCAGTCACTTATGTGGATGGCATGGCCTCGATTTCGACCGTCAAGGAGCGAAGACCGGTCTATTCGATCTTTTCAGCAGCTTTTCACATGAAGAAGTGAAGACGGCCGCGTGGTCTTAAATAGAGCCGAACAGAGTGTCAACCATGGTGCTGGCGGCCGTCCTTTCTTTTGTGCGGCCAACTGGCATTGGCAGAACAAAGTGTTGCCTTGGCTTCTTGGACAGTGACCATTCAGCTGAACGGGACTGGCCCTTGTCTCCTCTGCCACTAAGTAGCTAGAAGCGATGCCAGGAGCCCCTAGTAGCTTCTTGTTCCTAGTCGTAAGGCCAGGAGCCCCTAGTAGCTTCTAGCTACTAGTAGCGAGGCCAGGAGCCCCTAGTAGCTTCTTGTTCC
>CAXAMN010008890.1:2294855-2335805 GCA_963970005.1 Durusdinium trenchii
GCCAGGAGCCCCTAGTAGCTTCTTGTTCCCAGTAGTAAGGCCAGGAGCCCCTAGTAGCTTCTAGCCTCTAGTAGCGATGCGAGGAGCCCCTAGTAGCTTCTTGTTCCTAGTAGTAAGGCCAGGAGCCCCTATAGTAGCTTCTAGCTACTAGTAGCGAAGGAACCTAAATGCAACTTTGGCACAGATTGCTCAGCAAGCTGCTGTTGTGCCGCCTTAGGATGCATCTTCTTACCGCTTCAAACACTTTTGTTGTTTCTATTTTGGCCCACTAACGCTACGCTGCTACGCATCTCTATCACGTCTTAGATCAACTCAACCGAGTCTCATATCTGCAGGCATGACAAGGAGTTTCCTCGACACCAGCATTTTGAACAGCGTCTTGCTATGATTGCTGCTCACCACCTGTCACCAAGCAATGAGGAAAGGATCAGAAAGGCCAAGAGTGGTTCACCAAAACTCTCTGAAAAGAAAGAGATGTGCAAGCATGTGCAGACTCTTCAACCACCGAAAACCTGAGACCAAAATAGACTGTTCAGCCCCTTCAGGAGGTGGAGGCCACAAATCCAAACAAAAAGCCAAACTGCAGAATCCGTGGCAAAGCGACTTGTTTACACATGAAATGAACCCAACCGAATTTGCATCCCCAAACATGAATTGTCTTTTCATTCTCACAACATTTGCCTCCAATGCCTGGCCTCGTCTGCTTGTCCGTGCAAAATGAAGGTCGGGCACTTCACCTTTGGCGCAGCGTCCTGCAGTTCCGGGCTCCGGCTTTGGCCGCTTTTCGTGCCTGGCCTAAACTCGACATGTCAATGTGGGCACCAAATGCTACTGTAGCGTCCTTGTTACTAGTAATGCCAGGAGCGCCCCGTATGCCGGTTCGCGTCCGATCGCTCCGTTCGGTTCGCGATGCCCCAGGAAAGCTCTCGAAAACGTCTTGTCTCTATTGAATACTCTATTGATCATGATGTCATCCGGGTCCGAGTCGCGCATGGGTTTTATCACCGAGTCGAGTCAACATTGGGGCAGGAGAAGCAACTTCCAACCCGCCGGCAGAACAACTGAAACTAAAACCGGACATCGAACTTCCCGCTTCGCAGCCCCTTCGGTCGGGCGCGCGCTCGGTCGCGCGGCGGCCCCTGCCTTCGCCACAAAAAAATCCTCACAGAATCCGGCGAGGCCGCCGATCCGGTCCTCGGTGAACACGGAGTCACCGCACGCTGACGCACCGGCCCCGCAGCCGGCGGCCGTGGGAGTTTGGAAGAATTCTCCAGAGCATGTGGTGTGTGGAGCACATGACGTTTGACGGTTTTAGGTCAGCTGCGAGAAACGGGCCATGGATTCCTCCAGTCTGGACTGAAATTGACACACCAAGAGACCCGGATGAGCTCCTGGACTGATAGAAACGGTGAAACCAAGATGAGGCCTGCAAGTGGAGGGGGTGACTGAATGCTGATGACTGCAAGTCAACATCACATGCGGGCAAGAAATGCCAAATCGCTTCGCGCTTCCCCTTACTCGTTCTGATGGCCTGTTAGGAAGCTCGTTTCTTGCCCTTTCAAGGAAGCGCTCGGTTGAGCCATGCTTTTCATGCTCACTGAATTGCTTAATTTGACATGAAAAAAGACAAACACATTGAGCTCCTTCCTATTCAAACCACACAACAATTTAAAACCACACGATTCTCAACCCCTCTCCACATGGCTTTCTTGGCGCCCCATGCTGCTCAAACGCGGAGCGCACCTGCCAGGCCTGGGGTGGCCGCAATGGCCATCGCCGGTCCAGTGCCGATGGAGCGCCCAAAGACCATCACCGAGTCCTGCCGGTCGCATCACGTGGATGGGACGTGGGACGAAAACCACGTGGGACGAGGTGCCAGGGCCGCAAACATGTGACTCCTGCGAGTTCGACGGGTTGAAAAATTCGAGTCTCAACTTCATGAGTCTTGCCAGCAGGAATTTCATCCTCGGGAAGTCTTTCTCATGTTCTATTCGGTGGTAGATCTGAGGTGTTTCTCAGTCAAAACTTAAAGACGAAGTATCGGAGGGCCATGCAGGACGGGCGCAAAAGGATGAAGCTGGCAGGGAGAAGCTTCCACCCTAGTAGCGTCCTTGCTCCTAGTAGCGATGCACTTTGCTCCTAGTAGCGAACTTTGCTCCAAGTAGTAAGGCCAGGAGCCCCTAGTAGCGTCCGATGGCTCCTAGGTGTTTCTGCCGATCCCTTGAGGATCACTGGTCACGTGACGTGACTCACATCAAGCACAAAGGCATCGCCTGTGAGTCCAAGACTATATGGATAATATGATTACATCTTTAAACAGGCTGAAACAGGGTGAATTGAGGTGACCCAAGAACAAATTGAATTGACTTCAGTGGTGTCAACTATAGTTGAACTGGGCTTCTAAGGCATATAGAAATACCCAACGCCGCACACAAATCAATGTGTGGTTTCGGTCCACTGGCCACTGCAAATGGTAGAGGATGAAGTCCAAAGCCGAGCGAGCCATTTCCTCGACACGACTCCCTCGTTTCAACAAATGTGGCTGTGGGTCGGAACCCGAGAAAAGGAAAAGGTGACAAGAGATGCTGATATGGCACTACGACTAGGAACAACAAATTACTAGGAGCAAAGGGCATCGCTACGAACGGAGCAAGGATGCTACTAGTAGCTCCTGGCCTTACTACTAGTAGCTTCTTAGCTTCTTGCTACTAGTAGCAATGCCCTTTGTTACTAGCAGATTTTGACTCACAGCGATGAAACAAAACCTGCCAAAATCTTTCGACAAAAGAGGTCTCTCAAGAAGTGCATTCGTGAAATGCGTTGACACATGCATGTTCTTGGACCTTAGATACACTTCCTTCATTGGGGTCGCTGAGCATTGAAAACTCTTACAGTCTCTTGACCGGACTTGATTGAATATGCTGAAGCAAAACTTGGCAAATACATGCAAACAACAGGTCTTCTTAAACATTGCAGATACATAAATATATATATATATTACTGTTGCAAAAACAAACAAGACCAAATGAGCAAACAAAAGCTAAACAACTCCATATAGCAAGCACAAGTGTACGTATTTCCAACGAATAATTTCCATCTCAGACACCTCAATCGACTCTGGATTTGGTGTCCCCTGGTGCAGGCCATAACCAGGATACTCGACGGCAAGCCTCAAAGCAGCAGGATGCTCCACTGCATCGACGAAACGGAGACAGGCTATGGCAAAATAATGCAAACTATGGGAGACCGCCTGCAAAACGGCGTCTTTTTCTAGCACCTGCACCAACCTGCACCTAACATGAACCAAAGAAAAGGGTTAATCTTTGAATTGGGCAAATTCAGAACAGAGATCTGGACAAAAGATGTGCAGAATGCTGCGAGGTGGCGAAAAAGATTTTCTGCAACTGGAACACGCCGGAACATTTTTCCAGCCAAGGCCAAGGGACACATGTACTCGGAACTGTCGTCGTAGCACGTTGCAAAAGCCTCTGCACATCCCAAGGTCCACTCCATTGCAGTGGAAGTACATGATGATGTATCTAGCAGATGCTGACCTGAGGAGTCGCTCGAGAGAACACTTGTGCAACTTGGCGGTCTGTTTCCCCTGCCGACTCGAAGGCGAGGCGTTGGATCGCGAGGCGTTTGAGCCCCCCCGAAAGCGGTCTTCCTGTCTTTCCCGCGCGAAAGCGGTACTAATGTCAACATAGGATTAAGTCACCTCCTCCTCTTTATCAAGCCCAGCTCGAGCCCCCAATACTAAACTAATTTAACACCTTTTACATCACCCTAATAAAACATTTAAATTTTTTGCCAGCTATCCGGGGGTCCAGTTTGTATCTGGGGGTCCAGCTACAGGACATATTGTTAGATGATGTTAGATGCTATAAAATAACTTGCTGTGGTTTGGTGTTTGTTGCACAACTTGCCAGCATTCCTGTAAGCATTTGCGGATCGAACACACGTGCTGGTTGTGCTCATGGCGGGCTTTGTTCACTTTGATGATGTGGAGGAGTTGAGTGAGTGCAAGTCTTATTGTTTGCTTGTAGGTTGCACAGTGGCTTTTGCATGCAGTGCCCAGTTGTTTCTTGTGTCTGCTTATACCAACCTGTGCCACTTGTTGCTTTGGTGCACTAAGTTTGGAGATGGAGATGCCGCCGGCAAAGAGGGGTGGCGGCAAGTATCCAAGTTGTGGTCGTGTTTTTCTAGATGGTGATGTTGTGGCGGTCACACCACCTGGCTTTCCACAACACACCACACAGAATCTTGGCATGGTCATTGTAACTTGTCATGCAACATGATCTGCGCAAACCAAACACAGTTGGCGGAAATATTGCTGTGTGGTTGATGGCTGTTAACAGCTAAACTTAACAAAGCATGTCTTGAGCAATCCAACAAACACTGACAGTTGAGCAAACAATAAACAATTTTGCATGATTTTCGTTGCACCCGCTCAGGTTCCTCCAAGGAAGCCAAAGGTGGACAACAATGTGAAGTTAGTCACGAAGAAGGTGGTTTTGAAATCTTTGGGATGTTTGAGTGCATAGCTCAGGGATGGCTCAAACATGTTTCAACCAATTTGTTGGGTGGCACGGTTTATTGTATCACTTCAATGTTTCAACCTCCCTTTGTACAATTGTGGCACATCTTTGCTACATCACTAGATCACTTGGAGAGCATACCATTTGGCAAGGATGCTTCAGCGCCACGTACACAGCAAACCAGCGGTATGTGTCCCAGCGAGGCAAACAGGACTGACTGTTCATATGTTTCCTACTTCCTCCAAGTCAAGTTGTTTATGGGCAGCGCATGATGGTTGTGCAAGGATTTGGCAACACAGCTCTGGCACTCATCTTTGTTCACCCGTGCCTGCAAGATTGGGAAGGTAAATAAGAGCAAAGCCAAGTTCTTGTCTATTCCAATGGCGGAGCATTTGTCAGGCAAGTTTGGTGAAACTGCTTGGTCTCGGTTGGAATGAAGCAACACCTCATTGTTTTGATTGTTGTTTGTGAGGGCTTCCCCTTGGATGGTCTTCGCCGGAATCCTCCGTGTCACACAAAAAAGTGGTTGCTGCGTGCCCCTGGAAGACCAACCCAGCTACCTAGCTTGCACCTACTTGTCTCCAGCTCATTGTGTTTTTGGCATTTGGGCGTCACTTGCCATGTGCCTTCATTGTCCAAGTCTTGCCCCACTGGTCGTCTCTGCTTGCTGACTGGTCGAGGTGTCAGAGCATTCTTGCATCTCACTGTTTAGTGGTATTGGTGGCCTTGAGCTTGGATTGGCAGCGTCTGAAACTCAGGGGCGTTAACTTGCAGAACAACTTGTGAGTAAAAGCATTGAACTATTTGGCGGAAGTTCATGACTGTCACCACAACCGTTGACAACAGTAGGTTCTGCAAGCCAACAGCCTTTGAACCGACCTCAGAGTAGTTTTTGAACCTTTTGTGTGCTGTCAACACTCACTGCAACTATTAGTAGTTGGTCTAGTATGTGTTGAAACGTTGTATCCAGCTAGGTTGAGATCAATGAGCATTGCCGATCTGTTCTCCACCAACGAATGGCTGATCATGTGATTGAGTTTGCGGAAGTTCACCAAGATGTATGTGATTTTCAGTCCACGAAGCTATTGACTGCAAGTGGAATTACATGTGGATTCCCTTGTCAAGTTGCTTGGTTTCAAACAATGAACACTACCAGCAGGAAGGGTTAGTTACTGTTAGTTCTCAAATTGATGCTTGTCGCTCGTTGTAATGTAATTACTGCTGCAGCTGCATCGTTCTGAGGGGATCTCGAAGGCAGGCCTCATGGCTGGATTAGAGGACCAGCGGAGCTCCTTGATCGGGCAGGTCTGGGCGATAGCAGACAAAATGCCATGTTTGTGCCTTGTGTGCGTTTCAGCGTTCATGATCTACCAACAAGAACTTTCACGAGTTGGAAGCCACTTGAAATTCGAGGAAGTGGATCTTCATGGAAAATGTCTATGCCCTTTTGAGCAAAGACATGGTCGTCTTCATGGATCACATATTAGAGGAGCTGGCAAAATTTGACCATGTACACAGTTACACAAATGCACGTTTGCTTGAAGCATCTTGAAGCCAACTAGACTCTCTGCTTCAAGTTTAAGTTGGTGGCACTGAAGGAGTTGGCTTCTCGTGGTATGCGGGTGAGATGGTGCTCGCTTTGCGGGCATGATGTTGGTGCGCCAGTCCAGGGCTTAAATGTAGATACAACAACACTAATAATGACAACATTTGTTTGCCTTCGTTTGGCCTTGCAGACTTGGCGGAAGCGTGTCTTCATTTTGGCTACAAAGCCAGGGTTTGATTTTGCAGAGGAGCATTTGACACTGACACTGTTGCTTCAATCAATGCTGGTGGTTTTCATTTGCGTTCATTGGAGTAGTACCTATATTGCTACTGCTTGCCAGGACCGCAGCCGCTTGATGACTCGAGATGAGATTCATCGGCTTCCACGGCGTGTGTGGCAACCTCAGTTCAAGCCACAAAACCGTTGATTGGTTGCAGAGCGGTTTGACCAGCTTAGAGCAACAGCAACTTAAATCCATGGGGAACATAGTGATGCCGCAATTAGCCAACCTTGCTGCCCATGTATTGAGTCAGATTTGAGTTGCAAAGCAACTGTGTTGCTGACCTGTTCAAATTAGCAGTAGCAAGCCAATTGGATTGCACGTTGGAACAGTGGTGTTTGCTGCTGAGCTGCTGAGCTTTCTTTGCTGGCACCTCAGATCCAAAAGACACAGGGCGATTTGCTTGCACATGCGATGACAAACAACTCTTAAACACTACATGTTAGCAACCTCATCAAGCATGCATGATGCCATGAACACAGACTTGCACATGACAGTTGCTTGGTTGATTGTTGCAATGTTGCTCTTGTAGTTGTCACAATTCTACATTAACATTTGGCTTGAACAACGCACAGCTTTGAGTGCAGCACGTTGTGCAGCACGTTGACGAGGTCGGCCTGGCTTGTTTGAGTGCGCTTGGCATCAAGCGACAATCTGAAGGCCCCAGAAACATGGAACTCCAGCACCAACCCATGGTGACTACACGTTCACAAAAACACTTTGTGCTCAAAGCATTTTTGGTAGCTGTAGTTAATGGGTTTGCTGGTCGCCCTTGACATATGACTCATGCCACAAGCTCAGTGTGCAAATGCAAAACAAGTCCAGCAAGTATTCCAACATCTTCAAGCCAAATGAACTTGTGGTTACCAACAAGTCTAATTTCCACATTGCTTTAAAGTCTGAACCATGCCACTGCGTCCAAGGCTGAAACTGTCCGCTGCGCAGACTACGCAGACTTGCCCGTCTGAACCTCAGCGCACCGTTGCAGCAGGCAGTGTTGGGGGCGGTTCTTCTTGGAAGGTTGTTGACCCACCACCAATTACTTGTACCGTGCCATATAGCCCCGGGCCCAAGCTAGTGCACAGCTGTTGACTGAACATCCCCACGTGTCGCCATGACAACCCGGGTGCAAGAACTGCGGATCTTGGTGGAAGAGAGGGAAGAAGAATATGACTATGCCTCTTGGAAGTTGACTCAAGCCAGGAAAAGGCTGGAGCAAGCAGAAGCTGAAGAGTGGGCTGAGGAGTTGGAGATGGACGCCGCCAAAAGACAATGTGTGCAAAGGTCTAATGCTCCTGAAGAAGCTGCAGCCTCAGGTCTTCTACTCACCACCAAGAAGGAGGAATTGGGTGACGGTGAAAAGGTGAAGAATGATGATGGGAAGAAGTTGGATGACGGGAAGAAGGATGAGGAACCCATTTCGGTGAAGGAAGAGCCTGAATCAGAACTGTCAGAGGCGGACTATGTGGAAGAGGAAGTTGACCCACATGTGGCTGATGCTGCTGGCGGTGGAGCCAATTCGATGTCATGGAGGGGCCCGCCCAAAGCCAACAAAATCACTGCTGAGAATGTGCTGAACTTCGCAAAGCAGGCTGACCAGCAGAATCCTGGCATGGCGCCTTCAGAGTCTCCGGCTCCACCGGCACCAACGGCTGAGGACTTCCACAAGATGAATCTGCCTGTGCCGCCGCCACCATTGACACCACCAGATGCGGGTCCTGCTCCACTATGCCCTGTCAAATGTCGGTGTGGCCGACCATGCACAAGGGTGGAACGGATGCTTGAACAGCAAGCGAAAAACATGCCCGGTGCACGGACAAGGCTCAGGCACCACAACCACACGTGCAGTAGTTGCCAGGCCGTGTGGTATTATCAAAAGAGCTTGCGTAAGAAACACGCTAGCTAGGGCAGAATTTGGTGGCAAGGAGCTGGGAACATCTAAAATACACAACAGTAGTTTCAAACAAACACAGTTTTGTTCGAACAAGAGCTAAATGAGATTAACCACAACTTTGACGACACTCATTACCTGGTTGTCCAACCAGCTTCAGCTGCCAGATTGCTAGTATCCCACTGGGCTCTATGAAGAAGCTCTTGCGCTTGTTTGATACAAAGAGCAAAAAACTCCCGCTGATTCGGCTGATTCGGTGTTTGTGGAACGGCGTGTTGTCAATCATGTCAACTGCTTGCTGGTGTCCACCAATGTTGTTTGTTGTACCTTCACTGAGCCCGCGGCGCTGAGGAGTCCTTCTGGAGGTTGGAGCAGGTCGTGCTCTCAGAAACTCTCCTGCGAAGCAATCAAGCAAGCGATCAAGCCACTAATATACAATAACTTCTTTATATGTAACATGGAGCCCCAGGATCCTGATCACCCCTTCATGAAAGATATTGATGCATTCTTGGAGCTTGCCCCTGAGTCATTGCACTGCTGTCAGTTTTTTTGTGGACACTACTTGCTGCATGACCTACGTTGAACAAGTGTTGGGTTGCCTAGAGCTTAGGAAGAAGCGGTTGCTTGAGGCTACACAGCTGATGTTGTATTTGCGTTACACGTTCTTCTCACATGTCACTTAGTCAAATCAATAGTTGTATTACTGGTTTAGTTTCAAATTTTGACTTTCTGCCATTCTGGATGGATTGCTGGTAGGAGAATGATCCTGCAGTTGTCGAAGCAAGGGTTTGGGCCCAAGATACAGCGAAGCCGTCAGTTTCAGAGAGTTGGAAACTACAGGTGAAAAGGCAAAAGGTGGAAGAGATAAAGCACGAGCAGGCTGTCCTTTTTCTGAATAAGGTGCCTCATTGTTTGAGTTCTGGTTGTACTTGGCTTGTTGTCTTGTTTTTCTTACATCGACAAACACTCAGTTCAGAAAGCACTGACAGATTGCCACTCTTATCAACACGGAGAAGGACAAGGGTGAACACTTTGACCCCACCTGGACAGCTTACAAGGTGCACCAAACAACAAGCGTTTGGCATGATGAGCAATCACTGAATTAACGTATTTCTTGGTGCAGGTAGCTGCCATCGCTGCAAAGGCTACACGAAGATGGGACCGATTGTGCTGAGTTGAGGTCCATAGTCCTAGCGTTGCAGTGCCAGCTTTTAATTCAAGTTGACACATCCGTGTAGGTTAACACAAATGTGTTGGTTGAATCTATTGGATGAACTGAATTGGGAAAACTGGTGTTGCGTGCACTGTAGTTTTGAACCTTTGATGCAGTTGTGCGCACCATTGCTTGTTACACATTTACGAACATTGTATTCATGAAATTTGCGGAGCATTTGGGTTCACCAGTCACTGACACTACTGTGCTGGCATCCATGTTTGATGCAGTTGATGAGCTGTCCGATGCAAGTGAGAAGGACTCTGCACATGTCACTCCTGCTAGGGTTCCTTTAAAGCAACCTGGCTCGTCGACTGTCAAGCATGTGAAACCTCTTCTGGGAAAGCGGTTGTTCACACAGACTCTGCCTTCGTCGAAGCCACAGGCACGCAAGGCGCTCCTGAGATCGGACTTGATCAGCAGGACTAGGGCCATCGTTCACAGCAAGTGCCGGTGTGCAAGGCGCTCCCAATCACGCAATTGCTTTGAACCGTTCAGATGTCCCAATCGCTTCACAGAATTGGTCAATCATCTTCGGTACTTGGCAAAGATGGACAAGATGGAAGTTGATAAGGAGGCCCTACTGTTGAAACAAGCGCATGGTTGGAACAAAAACTAAATAATGGTTCAACTCTTTTCTTGCCAGGTATGGTCAGCACTGCGGGCATCTCATGGTGGATCAAAGATTGCAAGGTTGAGCTTGCTGAGTCGTCCTGTGTGTCAGAATGCCTTCAAGCGCTTACTTCGTTTGGGGTCAGCAAGGATGGTGCGTTTGATCACTTCAGTTCGCGCTGGAGATGCCTCATGCCCCATGGACATGCGATATGTTCCCAAGAAGTTTGGTCCCACCATGCACTCATCGAAACGGCAGCTTGTTCACGACTTTTTGCATGAACTACATCAGAGCCTGGCTGAACCTATGCCAGAGGGGACTGGTGCTTCCAAACGACCCAGAAACTTCAAGAAGCGAGACGACAAGCAGATGATGCATCGAACCAACCTGATTGAGAAAGCACTGCCACCAGGATCTTTCCACGAATATTTGTCCATGCTCCGGAGACGCTACCTACAGCAAACGTTCAGCTATAAGCTCTTCACTAGCGTGCTAGCCTCAGTGCGTCTTCTTGACAATTGACTTACTTCAATCAACTGCGCAATAACATAGGTTGTGACTTGCCAGGTTTGGGAGCACAACTTTGGGGACTTGTTGAAGCTTAGGTCGGCCTCTGCACACGTCAAATGCAGCATATGCGTGCGTTACAAACTTATGGTAAGAAAGCTTGCCCGTTGTAGCGTTGCTCGCGAGAGACAAGTCAAGTTGCTTGAAATGCACAGGGAGAAGCAGTACCTGGATCGTGTCACCTACTGGCACTCCCGGAACATCGCCAGGGGCTTTTCGGGGAACGCTACACCTGAGACTGTGGTCATGATCTGTGATTCAATGGACTGCGCCAAGTACACTTGGCCCAGGGACCAGGCCCTTTACGCCAAGGAATACAACCGCTTCATTGCTCCCAAACTCACGGCGACAGCTATCATCGCACATGGACATGACGTATTTCTTGCCCTTTCATTGCCAGGTGTGCCCGCTGATAGCAGTCGGACCATCGACATAGTGGCCAGGACACTTGAGAGGTTCCGGGAGCGTGGCACTGATTTACGCAACACAGAGATACTGATCCAGGGCGACAACGGGCCCAAAGAAATTAAGAACAATGGCCTCGTCAGGTATCTGTCGCTTTTGGTGGCACACCAAAAGATTAGGAGGGCTGAGATCAGGACGTTGATGACAGGGCACACACACGAGGACATAGACAGTTTGTTCTCAAACTTGTCTTCAGTCCTCAAACAGGGTGGACAGTGTTTGCACACGCCCCATGACTATGTCCGATGTCTTCGAGACTACCTGCAACGCCCTGACGTGCGTCCAACAGAGGCCCACTCCGATGTCCAACTTGTAGACCAAGTACGTGACTGGTTGCTCAGTGATCGCATTGGTAATTTTTTGTGATGGGGGCATTATGGAGGCCTACTGTCTACTGTTGTTCCATTTGTTGATGCACTGGTGCATGCAAACGGGGGTCACATGTCTCATCAGGAAAACGTTCTTGCAGCTGCAGTGCGGCAACAACACTATTGTTGGAATTGGCGGACCCGCTGCGCCACACGTGTTCAGTCTGGACAGAGTGGATGACTTGCGCGCCATGTCGTACATTAGTCACACCACCAGCAACTTTCCGTCGGGGAGACCGGTTTCTGAAGCCCTCAATGAATTTGTTCTTGACAGGTGTTCGTATTGAAGACCTCAACACCAAGTTCTGGCGCCGGCGTGGTGCCACCTTCAGTGGTCGTGATGTGGTCCTAAGGAGTACTGTAATTCAATAATGGGTGATGCATAGTTCAGTCGTGGTCGTGAACTGCAGGACAAAGCAAAACATGTCTGATGCTCATTGGCGGGGTAGCCAACTGCTTTACTTGCCAGCGTGCGTGGCTGATCTCACACGGGGACTGAGTGTTCCAGGTGACACTTACATGTCATGTTGCTGTATGAACATTTGTGAGCAAAGCTCCCCACATAAACAGAAGGGTAGTGCCACCATCGCCAGTTGCGCCATCGGATCTTTCCCAACCAGTTGCTCATCGAGATGATGTGTTCAAATATGCATCTATGATGCGTGTAGGTCTCAGCATTGAAACCTGAGTGAAATTTGGCACATTTGAGTGTTGCCAAATTCACGCAGTTGGTTGACCGAGGAAACCATCCTTACTGTATGACCAGGGCAGCAGACTGTTTGGAGAAGTGGGCGGATGGTACTTGGGAATTGCAGCCGCCCTTGAAAGTAAGCTGGCTAGGGTCCCAACTATGACATGACTTCACACACCGTTTCTTCAACGCAATCCTGTGGCCTAGGTCATTGCCTGCCTTCGGGCCTGCTGTTGGCCCAGGCCCCAACACTGAGGGTCTTGACCTGGTGCAGAATTTGGATCCTGTGCCCTTCAAAGTAAACGATGTTGTCCAGGTCCAAATAGTTTGATTATTTGGCTTGTCCACACTAAGCAACTCTGACAGGTACACGCAGAAGTGAGGTTGCTTGCTAGCAATCCCCTGGGTCGTTGTGAGATTGCCAGATTTAGATCCCTTCACGCTCGGTCCGTGATTTACAGGGCTGCTGCTCGCCTGTGGGCTGCAGGGTTGGACTGGGAGACCGCCTATGGAGTGGCCAATGATGCCTTTCAGACTGCACAAGTGGTTTGCCCGTGATCACCAAAGCCACATTCGTTGGGACATTGCTAGTAACTTTATGGGGACATGTTAGTAAAGGTTCAAGCCAACACCATCCGTATTGAATGACATGCCAAAAGTTAGTGGTACTTGGTGATCATGAAGGTGCTTAAGTGTTTGACCTCTGATTGCACACTCTAAGATTCTAGATTGAGAGGACCATAGTCTTCTTAAACTTGACTAGTGCCAATCACTGTGATATTGTGAAGGTCTGGGACCAGCCTCTGCTGAAACATCGTTGCCCGGAGGTCAACACAGTAGATTTGGGGATGCCATGGTTGTGAGAACATAGCCATGCCCACCAGGGGAAGGAGTTTTGTGATCAGCTGGGACCCAAGCCGGCTGAAACTGGCAGGGCTTGGTAGGACCCGGATTTGTGAAGAGTCGGGACCGAACTCGTCGCAAAATGATGTCAGGGGAGTTCAAGGTCGTCACATTTCCATCTTCTACGGGGCTGAGATCGTCACAAACGGTTACCCCACCAGGTCAAGGTCGTCACAAAAAGGCACTATACAACCCCGAGGTCGTCACAATTTCCGGGATGTGAGATGTGGGATCGCCACAAACCAGCTTTGAAGTAGTCGTCACCGATTGTTTTTGGTCAGTCAGTTGATGTTGGGCGATTACTCGTGAATCCTTGTTGAGGCTCATGCACAAACACTGCTACTACCACTGTTGCTCACTGTGTGTGTGACATCTGTTTTTTTGCACGCCAGGTCATTCACCATAGTACCATAGGCCCGGCCGTTGTTTATTCTTCACTCTGTGATGTCACACCATGTGCTTTTGGTCTCATTTCACTTGACTGAACTTGCACGTGTGTGTCTTGCTACAACCACTTGTGTTACACTTAGTGTTGCTTGCTGACTTGGTGTGTGGGACCAGGCATGGCACCGAGAAAGCGTTCGAATGCGGGCTCGGGAAACGGCACCCCTGGTCCTGCAAAGCCGGCAAAGGCCAAGCGGACCTCTGAAGACCTGGAAAAGCTTAGCCAGGAAGCTGTTGCTCGAAACCCTCACGTCAAAATGATGGATGTGTGGTTGCACCTTTGAACAAAGTACACAAACTGCTGCAGCAAAGCACATGCATGATCACACAAAAACTGAAGTTGGGTTGGGTTGGGCGCATGCTACACCGTCTGTTGATGTCATTGGATTTGATTGGATTGATTAGTGACGTCGCCGGCTAGTTGTTGTACAACAGTTCGTTTAACCCTGTTTGAATTGACACTTTGGTTGGTTGTTGTTGTTGGCTTCACTAGCTTGGCACTTTCTGATACATGTGTGTCACAACAAGTTCACATCTACTCTTAGCGTCTAATGGTCGTAAGTAGGTTTCACAGCTATGGTCCATGGTTGGATGCGTGTTGAGCCAAGGCAAGAGAAGGTGACCTCACATGGCAGCCTGGACAAGTACTTGCAAGAAACACTCCAGGCAAAACCAAAAATGCTTATATTGTAGAACACGACATACTACCCAGCGGTTGTTTTCACAAACGTGGCAACTAGGCTGACATGAAGGACTTCTACACCTTTGTGGAGGAAAACTTCCCGTCAGCCCCTGCGGTGTTATTTGGAAGTAATTGGATTTGGATTGAACATGAACCTCTTGAGCATAACCACCCGCGACATGTTTCTTGCTACTGCTGGTTGTGTGTTGAATGATGCAACCAAGGACATACGCAACACCACAGGATCTGAACCAAAGTGGACCTGTCTACCTAAGACCATGGCAGTTGAATTGGCATCCAGAGGCAGGCCTGCGAGGCTATTGCGATCCCGTCAGAACCTTAGTGGGGCTGCTGTGTGTGGGGACCTTGGCTACTGTCAAATCAAATTACATGTCAGTGACCATTGGTGTGGTGCGAGGATGTGGTGTCCAACCTGGTGCAAGTGGTTTGCCTCAACGGGTTTCTTCTCTTCAATCTTGCGTGTGCTTCTGAATCAACATGATTTAAGACTACTTGACTACTACTAACTACCCCCATTCAAGGATGAATGTGTCTGAGGTTCATCACAAACCCGGACGTTCCCGGGACTGAGAAGCTGGCCGTATGTCGTGACTTTCGACCTCGGGACTTTCGATGTCCACTCAAAAGCCGAGACATCACGGCCGTTGGAGATTTGGCCCCTCCTATGTGTGTGTTCAACGTCAAAGGGTGGACACGAAGCTTGGCGGCGACAGCGGTTCTACGACTGGCTTATGAGAAGAATGAGTTCATGCAGGCTGGGATCGTAATGTCCACTGCTAGTGCATTGTTGATTCCAAAGGGCGACTTGTTGATTCCAAAGCCGTGACAGGCCCTACCGTTTGATGTGGTGGAGTTCAAACCTTAGATGATAATGTTGAAAGCAAACCAGTCCTGTTAGCGTTGTCACAAACAGTTCAAGTGTTTGATGTCATTGTTTCCTAGCACACCATGCAAACAAGCCAGGTCTCTGAGAACAATCCACTGCGCATGCCAGCTTGTCAAAAGCGAAGAGGAGGTTGTCAACACCAACCGCGGCACCATGACTGCATAATCTGATATAAAACATTTGATGCCAAGAAATCGGAGATGTGCGTTCAGTCCAACTATGTGTGAGGCATTACGCTCACAAGTACTGCAACACGCCGACGTCCAAATGCCCTGAACTTGTTCCACCAGTTGAAGATGTTGCAAGCCGCTGGCAAATCAGCTGATGAAAACCTGGAGGCAACAAGCATCCTGGGGCTTCGGCACTTGTCCAAACTTGTTTTGTGCTTCCTGCCAAGACAACAACTGGGACGCTTGCACTTCCACATGCCAGGTTGGCTACACCGCTGGAAGCCTAGCACAGGCGTACCAGATAGGAGAGAAGGAGACCGCGGCTGCTTTGAACCTGCTGTATCACATTCCGCCGGTGGTTTCTGACACCCTGTTCGCTTTGTCCAGGCTGCCCGAATTGAGACAACATAGCTATTACAATATAGTTGCCATTGTGTTGCTCATGATCGCTTCATTGTAATGCCATCATGATCATCATGGTAGTTGGACTATAGTTTGCTTTCTTAACATGCTGCGCTGGTAGGCAGTACTCTATGCACCGTGTGATTCAACACGATACAATTGCTTCTGGTATCCTCAACAATGACTACAGTGGGGGAACATCTCAGTATGCAGTATGGAAGGATGACCTTTGCAACACTCCCGCTTTGCTAGAGCTCCTCAGCAAACGGTTGGCCAGTGACTACGTCAATCTCAACGCCAAAATGAGGAAGGCCGTTTCTCCAAAGGACTTGGATGCTTGGTTGCGGACTGCGTGGTGTTGACTTCATGCGCTGGGAGTTTTGTTGTGGGTATGGTATGGGGGTGCTGCATACGCCCAATCTCACGCAGTCCTGGCCCAGGAGCTGCTTCAGCGTGTTTGTGCAGCCTACCACGCCTGCCTGGCTGAGTTTCGGAGGAAGGTTCCAACAGACTTCTACACCAAAGAGGTCGCCGTGATCGAGAAGGGGAACCTCGTCTGCAAGTTTAGTTGCAACTAGCTGGACAAGGGTGAGAGTTGCAAGCAGCAATCACATCACTATGTCAAACACACTGCACGCGTCAATACTACTTTTGTCAGATTCATGAGCAAGCACGCGGACGTCGACTTGCAATCACTCTTGGACTCCACAGTACCACCAATTGATATTGGAAGAGTATCCTTGTTTGATGCAGCCCTGAGAAAATTCGATAAACAGGCCCGTAGGGTGTTATTGCAGTCGCCGTTCTTGCTTTACTCTTTTGTCTTTTGTGCTACGCATCAGCAATTGGCGTGACCAGTTGAAGTAAATCTGACTGCGGAGGCTCAAACAGAGCAGGTGGCCAAGGATCAAGAGTCTCTTGTCTGACTATTCCAATTTCACTGGACTGCATTTGACTTGAATGAGCTTACAACCGGATGGGTTTGCCCTTGGTTTTCACAGCATGGGATGAGGAAGACAACTGCATCGTGTCAGTTTTAAAGTATGGTGTGTAACAGTTGAGGCTTTCAGCAAAGATGGCTGCTCTCAAGTTTGAGGAAGCTCAACTCAATGTCACAAAGGATATCGACCTGATCACGAAGTGGAGTGAAAAATTTGATTCCTTTGCATCCAGACAGGCCCAATTCCAGCTTACTGTTACATGTCCCCAAAAGGAGTCCAACTCACCATGTACCCCATCGCAGTTGGCTGCCTTGCGCAGGGAAACCTCGATGTGAAGTACCTCAGCGACAGGTACCAGAAAGGGCTTGATGCCGTGGATGCCATGCTCCATGAATCGCAGCGTTTCATACATGTGGATGATTTGACTGAAGCTGCCAACGACGTGGTTTCCCACATGGCGAAGACTGGACACCAATCGTAGCTAGTCTTGTTTTCATGAAATCGTAGCTAGTATTGTCTTCATGGAAGTTCACAGCATGAACAAATAATTTGACTGACCGTGTTATTGTTGCTGGTATGCACACACACTGAGGTTGGCACTGCTGCTGATTGATGCGACAATCTGGCCGTCGAGTATCTCGTCCTCAAACAGTGCTTCATTTTTCCGGGTGCCACATACAAATTGACAATATCAATCAATACTAACTTCAGTTGTTGCGCTACTGCCAGTGGTGCTTGAGGGCCTACTATCATCGATGAAGGCATCAAGTTGGCTTCTTTTGTCACTGCTGGTAGTGATAAGTCCATGCTGCTGGTGCTGGAACCACAGTATCATGGAAGCATGGAAAAGCAAACAATCGTGAAACACCGACGGCTCCTTGAAGACAAGATCTATGCGATACTAGTTTGCACTGGTTGACCTTTCAAGTGCTGCCAAAGACTCATGTTGCTAACTGGTTTGTTTGCTCCACCAACTTCCCAGAACCATGGATTATTGGGAATTCAGCGTCAACTTTGTGGATGACAACCCTCATGGTAATGACAGGAGGCGCACATCTCAACAAGGCATCTGCTCTGAAGTTGTACGCGTGCTGTTGGCTTGTTGACAATCGTTTCACCGTTTGCACCAACGTGTTTGTTGCTTGCTCTCGGTTATTGAGTTAGTTATCGCCATGTTTCATGCCAATTGCTTGCAGCTTGTTGTTTCATGTTGAGGCCTGGTAGCAATTGCATCGAGTCAACGATCCTCTTGGTGGTTGAAAAGCAAAATTTTGCTTGGCACTCTTGGTCCTGTTCCGAGGGCCAAAGTCAATGAGCTTGTCCAAGTTGACCCTGATGCTCCTATGGCGCCCAACCACAGGGTGCCGTACCTACCAGTTGCTGTTCCCACTGTCTCTAGCTATAACTCAGGTGTGCTGTAACTCCCGTGTGATTTTGTGTTCATAACATGTCTGGACCTAGGTGCAGCAGCGTGGTGTGCAAGCAGCAGTTGCCATGTTGCAGCAAACACTGCAGGGCATCACTGTTCCAACTGGTGCAAAGGTCAATGTCTTCGACTTGACACCCAATCGCTTCGCAGAGTGGAGCCGTGCTGTTTGGGACCGCCAGTTGAGCCAACTCAAGGCTCCCGACAGTGCAGCTGTGTCCTTCACATACACAGGCTACTTCACCGACATGGATGAGGTGGAGCAACAGCGCAAAACCATGCATGGTCGCTGCATGTCGGACAGGGTTGCTGTTGTGGTGTGGCACTTGTGGCGTGAGTCATGAATCACAAAATGTTCAACCACATACAAGTTTACAAGTGCCATCTAACATGGACGTCAATGCGTCAGTGTCAACATGTAGCACAAACCATAGCAATGTCAACCTCTCAAACCTACCACTACACGTTAGTGACAACATTTTGTATCAGAGGTATTTGAGTCTTGTGCAGGATTGGTGGGACAGTTCTTCAGAAGCTGGGCCGAAAACCCGACCCGCCTCAGAGTTTGGAGAAGCTCCGCCAGGCTTGAGTTCGTTGAGTACTGCGGACGGATGCCTCCAGCCACGCGTTGTTGATTAACAATGTTCTTAGTAGTAGTCTTGTGTGCCATATGTGCTGGTCATGTGAGTGGCAAAATCAACACTTCAACACCTAGCTAACCACAATAACTGTTGCATGTATGCCGCACTAAGGATTCCTGATGCGCTTAAGACTCGCTTTTGCGTTGATGCCTGTCATGCTGCGAAGTTCAAGGATTTGGAGAAGCAGGTTGCTGACGCTAACACTGCTGTTGTGTTGAGGGCTCTGAAGGGATCAGCAGCATCAGCTGCTGCGACACCTTCCACTACCTGCGCTGGTGCTCCTCCACAAGCCCCACCCCGCACCTCATGCCAACCTGCTTTCAGTGATAGCGACCAACCTGTGGATGTGAACCGTGTGGTGGATCTGGCGACCATTCCATCACAAGACTTTCACAGCACACACACGTGGTTTGGTGAAAAATAGTCATACAACAAGTTGTGTCAACCGTTGAGTTGTGTCAACCGTTGAACTACACCGTGGTTGGGGTTTGAACATTAGGTCCACTCAAGCACACAAGGATCAAAGCTGCTGCACAATACCCTCGTTCTCCATCTTTGAAGATTTGTGTGACCAATGACCTGGATATTTGGCTGGTGAACGACAGCGACACAATGATTGAGGTCAAGGCTGGGGAGCTGATGGGCTTCAATGTTGGCGGCTTTAAGGAGATTGCCTTAGGTAACGTGGCTGACGCTTCAAGGTTTTTGTTTGGTGACAACCGTGGTTTTGTGACAAGATTCAAGTGTGAACTAAGGCATGGCAAGTTCAGTGAAAAATGTCAAGTGTTCTTATTTCACCAAGTTGATTGATGCTTGTTGAAGGGGTCTTTAGCAAACCAGTGTAAATCAACCATCAACATAATTGCATCTCACCGTTCCAATCAAGAATGCTGCAACCGCCATGCCAGAACTAAGTGCCAGACCCAAGCCTCCAAGAACTAAGGTGTTGCGACGGCACCTCCCAACGATTCCTTGCCTTTCCTTGTCACCAGTGACACACAAATGTTGAATTGGGTGAAGGACGATGGCAAAGTGACCATTTGCCTTGCAGACATGCTGTGCCAGCTTGCCTCCAACCAGGGGGTGATGCAGGTTGGTTTGGCAGACCATGATTTGGAACAGAAGACGCAGGATTGAGTCGTTGTGGCGATTGACAATAACAGTGGTGTGTCAAATTCTCGTTGTGCCTAATACCTAGTTTTGGATTAAATTACCACCAACCATTATTGTTTGAGAGTGTGTGTTTCTTGTATGCAGTGGCCCTAAATGCTCCAGGACAATGGTGAAGTCTTGAATTTCCGGTACAGTGTTCAGCCGAAGCAACGTGTCCACACCTTTGAACCCAAGATGTTGCCGCCAAACACTGACTTGATGCAGCTACGACATTCCCAGCTTGGTGTAGTCTTTGCAGTGGACAAGCAGCTGGGAAAGCTCCCTTCCAAGAAGTATTGTGGACTGGCTTGGGACGTGCTTTCCTAAGTGTTGTTTACTGCTGTCAGACTTGGTTGCACACAGTTGTCATCTTGTACAAATGTGACAGTGACTATGGCCACTGAAACACCGCGTGAACCAGTTTATTGTTCGAATGTCTTTGCCTGCGGAGGTCCGTGTTGACAATGGAGCTCCAGCCTGCATCGTCGGCGTGAAGCCAAAGCTGTCGTTGTTGGCCATTGTACAGGTCAATGCCAAGTCAGCGTGCAAGGTGTAAAGCCTTTTTTTGGACTCGGGGTTTCAACAATGATGCTTAAACCGCTGCCAGGGCCAGTCAGGGTTGTCATTCTCCCAACAAATGTAAATGTGCTTGGACTGACTGACTCAAAAGTCATGACTGTTTCAGTTGGATGGCCTGGCAGCGACTGCACTCATTGTTGGTTGTTTGAAGCAGCGTGCCTTCTTGATACGCCCTCTTTGGCTACCACCTTCTTGTGTGCCTTGGATCTCTGAAAAGGTTGGGGTTTTCACTCTGTGTTGTTCCATGATTGATACTACTGCGTTGCTCACTTGTGTTAGCATGCTTCACATTGATGTCAGATTGGACGTTTTGTATGTCAGTGCAGTTTGTGGGCTTAGTCAGCTGTTGCTTGTCGGCCGTTGATGTTTTTAGCAAACGTGTCACTCATGTTTCGCGACGTGGACCAACTGTCAGATGAGGAAGCACCAGCCCAAAAGAAAGAGAAATCCAAGAAGCAGCAACAAGCAGTGGGCAATGAAGAGAACCAACAAGGTCAACCCAAAGCCAAAGCAGAGCCAAAAAAGGAGGCAAAGGAAGAGGAAAAGGAAGAGGCAAAGGAAGAGGCAAAGGGTCGCACCCAAAGAACACACCAAAGGTGAAACCAGCCCCTAAGAAGAGACCTGCTGCTGCAAAGGTCCAGGAGAAGGATCAAACACAAGGATCAACACAGGTCCAGGAGCATGCTGATGAGGAAACGCCCATCGAGGAGGGTGATTCCAAGCGGCCACGTGCTTCAGCTTTGAAGAAACCAGCCGCCCGACCTAGTGCCAGTGGGGCTTCTGAGAAGCCTCTTTCCATCTACAAGTACCAGTACCAGAACGGTACCTATGGCTTCAAGACCAACGTTCCTCCCCAGTCAGAAATCATGAGGGTCGGGGCTTTGAAAACAATTGGTCCTAAGTTGTCAAACATGTAACATAAGTGGTTTTCGATTTAAGTGGCACCAGCCTGAATGTGTTTTCTGTTCATCTCATCCGGTGACCATGTATCTTGTGCTGTGCCCTGAAAGATGAAGCCCCGAGATGGAGTGCCAGAAGCAAAATTCCATGAAATTGCAGCTACTTGTTGGAAATGTGATTGCAAAACAACACCCACCAAGTATATAAATGTAATGTGCCTTTGTTGGTTGTACTTGGTGTTGTGAACACAAAGATTCACAGACTCAACATTATGTGCCAAGTTGCCTGCAGCTCAATGTTGCTGCTTTTATGTGAGGAACTGCTGAAGGCAGAGCTGCTCCAGAACAAGGGCGATACAGCTTCAGCACTGACAATGAGGGTTCGGGTGCATGTGTTAAGTTGTCTTGTTTTTGGGCTTGCTTGGCACACAGCATTGGTTGAACTAGCACAATTCTTTGACATACTTTCTAACTGGCAGGATGCATTGCTCGATGCTGCTGCAAAGGAGGAATTGAGCCGCGCTAAGCGTGATGTGAAGGAGGCTGAGATGGAGGCTGAGCGGGAAGCTGAGGGATGTGAAGAGGGTGAAGGAGAGGAAGAGGCTCTCCTGGAGCAGGATGAGGAGGTTGAGGGCGCCCCTTAGTTGTGTGAGCTTAATGGTTCACGGCGCCGGCCCTCGGTAGTTTTGTGAGCTTGGACTTGGAACATGTGCACACCAGCCCAGCAGTGAAAAAAATTGCACGATCTTGTGCGTCCCGTCAGTGATCGTCAGTGTGGGGTGTTGTTTGGACTGCTATTGATGATTCTTGGTTACGCTTGTCCATTGTCATTGTCCAGGGTGTGCCTTATACCTTTGCTAGAATGTGTCCTGTGCTCGTGATGTTTCTATTGTTAAAAGCTGGACCCCCAGATACAAACTGGACCCCCGGATAGCTGGCAAATTTTTTATTTTTCCTATAGCAGAAACCTCCCCCTATTAATCAAGCCCAGCTGCCCCAGAAAAGAAGTAGTTTATATTAGTTTACTATTAATAACTATACAGTATTATTCTTTACTATCAAGCCCAGCAATACCTTCTGGTCAGCATCCATTGTTCCACAATCCCTAAAAACCTCTCTAGCAAAATTTGTTCATTTTCCCTCATTAAAACTCTATCAAAATCTTAACGTGTTCTGGCTCACAAAGGGTACCCCTCTCACAGGCCTCAGTGTTCACACAGAATCATATCAACCATCATCCATCCTCAGGTCATCTTTATTAGGGGAATGTGGTCTCCAATACCTTCAATCCCAAACCTTGTTGACCTGGTTGACCTTGAAGGGGAGGGTTTATTAATCCTACGCCGACATTAGCAACAAGAAGCCAGCGAGAAGCTACGAACGGGGCGCTCTTAGCCCAACGCTCTTAGCCCATGGGCGCGGTTGGGCGAAGGGATTCGATGGCCTGACCGGCCGCCTTCGATGGCCCGCATCTGACCGGCAGTATGAAGACATCATCATCTTGTTTGTTTTCGCCAAAAAAGAAAGAAAACAGAGTTCCACGGTGCAGGTCATGAGTCATGCTCCATTCATGGACATTTTGTGCATCCAATGTTTGGGAAAAACGGCACTGCAGTCGCGGCACTGCATCAACAATGCAGGGATCGCATTGTTCTCCGGTGAGTTCGACCTGGACAAAGGTCAGGCTGTTGGGAAGCAAAATCATGGATCACCGAGCATGAAATCGACTTCAGAGGAACTTACAGGATCAATTTATGGCGATGTTTAATGAATGAATTCAATGGCTCGACCTTTGATGTTCAGGATGTCGCATGCAACAGCTTATCATTCTAAACTAAACACCAAAAAAGCAGCCACACTGAATCGGACCTAGCTGGTGATCCCAAAGAACAGAATCACCATGAATAACCAGTCACCACTGGTTCCGGTGGGAACATGTTTTTTTTTTTTGGGCAGGCTCCCTCTGTGAGCCTCTGTCTCTTTCATCATCTGAACCGGCAACGCCGCCGCAACCTGGCCTGATCCCATGTGTCCGTGGAATCCAAACCAACTCATCCAGGTCGGCGGCATACGAAGGTGCTGGTGCTTGGAATAGAATCCTGGTGCTGGTGACGGCGGATCATACCACAACTCCTAACATCTCGCAACTGCAATCTCCAGGCGTCGCGGAAATGACCTTTCTGAAGCATGTCCATGATTTCTTTGGGAAGGTGCAACTTGGTGACGATGCAAAACACATATCCCAAAAAATCTTCCAGTCGGGTGAACCGGGGTGAGCGACCGTCGCATCTGGTCGCTGACCGTTCTCCGCTCCTGGAGACGCTTTGCTTTAGCATCGCTGCCTGTGTTTCGCGGTGCCCCTTTGGGACGGAGGAGTCATGCGATGTCGTATTGGGAAGCCAAGCATGGGGTAGGAGCGATCGGACGCTACGATCGGGGCTCCTGGCCATACTAGTAACAATGTTTGCTACTAGAAACAAGAATTAAAATAGAAAGCCACCAAGAGAAAGGGTCGCAAGGTCGAGGCAGTACTCTGTCAAGCCCTTTCAAGCGACGAGTCGGCTTGGACACGCCTTGGTTCTCAATTGAAAGAGCTTGTCAACGACCAATGGGACGACATTGATCTTTCAACATGGTGGTTGATCTAAATTCCTTTCATCTGGAAAGTGCCTCTTCGCGAGAAAAAAAAGATTACTTTCGCGAACCCCATGTTTAACTTTCGCGAACTTTCGCGAAGTATGATCTTACATATTCAGAAGAAGTTCGGGTACATGGGTATATATAGTAGTTAAAGGAAAACTATATATAGGTATGCATGATGTAGCCCCTAACTCAACTTTGCAACCCCTAACTGACTTCTCACCTGGAGCCCCATTGCGTATCCATTCCCGAAAAGTTCCGACTATATCCATCCTACAATCTTTCTGTCTGACTTGAACCTAAAGAGACATGAGGCAACCCCTTCTCAGGACAACCCGTCTTTCGCGAAGACTTTCGCGAACTTTCGCGAAACTTTCGCGAAAAACCGGACATGTTTTGGACAAATTCCCAAGTGTCTTCAGCAATGGATCGAACCTTTCCATTGGCGTACCGAGTTTCCTCTAAGACGAAACCCGTCATTTGAGCAGCAAAAGCTCGTGAAGACAAGGCTTGGTCACAATTGCACAAAGACTCTGATTTCCTTCTGAGCTGGTGCTCTGAAAAGATCACAGTAAGCAAACAAATAAGGGTCCCTTTACCTACAAATAACATTCATGGTTGCATGAACTTTCGCGAAAAAAAAGATTACTTTCGCGAACCCTGTGTTTAACTTTCGCGATCTTTCGCCCGGTTGGTACTTAGTAACCGAAATGGCTGTTCCATATGAAACTCCTTTCATGGACCTTTAGATCGATGCCCACATACCCTTCAAGTGATGGATTCGACGTAGACACCCAATTGACTCCACATGTGGCAGCGTGGTGTGAGGTCATTGGGCCGACATTGAACACGCGTGCTACCAAGACGCATCAAGTTGCTCAAATGGAATACAGCCATGCTCAGGTTTCCGCCCGAGTGTTGTGGATTCAACACAACCCCATGGGTGTTGGCATTGCTTTGCTGAATGACTGCTGAAGGTGTTGCTTGCTGAAGGTCCAAAAGCAAAGGACTGCAAAAGAAGTGCGTGCCCTGGTGCCTTGACTAGTTTGACTAGTTCCTCACTCCAAATGCTCCTCTTGTGTGTCAAGCTTCTTTGACCTACTGAACGTGAATTGGTTATGTCACTGTTTGATGTTATTGATTCTCCACTGGAAAGCATCCCGAATGTTTTCGAGTAATCTCTTCCTTTCGAGCCAAGTGTGGGCCAGTTCCAGCTTCCTTGTTGAAAGCCACGACTTTCTGTCTGTGATCACCTTGCTAAAGTATCTGCAAGGTGCACTGCCTGCAAGATTTGGAAATTGAGAAGCAAGGAATTCTTTTCTCCAGACCGTGCTCAACCTGAAAATGGGTGCCTTGACAGGCCTTGACTATCTCTGCAAAAAAGAACGACTAGGAACAAGAAGCTACTAGTAACAAGGTGCCACGCTAGTAGTAACAGGTGCCTTACTAGTAGTAACCAGAAGCTACTAGGTGGAGGCGCGCCATTAGGTTGGAGGCCATCGCTACAAGCTCCTAATAGCTTCTTTGTTACTACTAGTAAGGCACCTGTTACTACTAGCGTGGCACTTGTTTCTACTCCTCAAAGCCGAAGGCCTCGTCTCAAAGGACCCGTCTGACGTCTGACGTCTTCGCCGTTGCCTCTCGATGAAGGGAGGCTGCTGCCGAAGAACCTGCCGTCGACGTTCTTTCTCGCCCTCGGTGTTGGGTTTTGGCAGAAAAAAGAATGGAGCTTTGGATGACGTGCAAAGTGAAATTCCGTCGAGTGGCTTGGAGTTTGGAGGTCTTTTCCTTCGAAACATTAAGCAACACAAACACCTTAAGACTGCCACCCCAAAGCAAATCCAAATTATATCGGCCGAAAAGGCACCATGCTGAACATACCAACACAAGCAACCACAAGCAAGGCAGGTCGGCTTGCCAAGGATGCGACGCGAGACATATGCCGAATGTTGACACCTGACAAGTTGACAACGATTCCGATGGGATTTGAAACAGGAGAATCCCAAACAATGTCCCCGGCGAACAACAGCATGCCACGCAGGACATGTCCGGAAAACCTGCAACAGCCGGAAAACCTGCAGGACATACCTCGCCTGAGGCATGTAGCACTTCGGTCCAACCTGAGGCCGGTGTCACTAAGCTTCGAGGCCGATTTTCGAAGCTTCGAGGTAGGACCAAGGCAGCCCAATCATGAGGTTGTTAATGTTGACTGATACGGAGTCAGAGCCCTTGCAGATGAGTGATACGTGGCACAAGTTAGAGTCTCCACAAAACCGATAACTGTAACAAGCAATCAAGGGAGTTCTCCAGCTATCGCGCCCTCCTCAACAGCACCAATCATTCGTCACACACGCACAAAGCGCTCGGGCTTCTGACATTCATCTGCACTTTTCTGAGCCCGTTGAGGGAAAACAATATTGAACAACAATATTGAAACACACATCAGAAATTGCATTTTGCTGGTGTCCAAAACAAACATGACACCTTGTGGGAGGTCTTTGAGAAAGGTAAGGGAAAAAAAGAAAGAATAGCAGAAACAAAACAGAAAAAAGACATGAAACAGAAAACCTCAAGATGCACAAAAAGAAGGAAGGCATGGTCTAATTGAAAGAAAGGAAGGAATGAGTGAAAAAACACCCCACCTCGACTGTCCAATGGAGGGCCCTCAGAGCTGATCCTGCTATGTGGATGGACGTCCCATCAAAGACCTTCTCTTTCATGTTTGGTTCCTTCCTCAGACCTGTCGCTCTTACTTCTTGAGCGTTCTTCCTTTCTTTTGCAAAAGCCGATTGATGTCATTGAGGCCTTTGCCAAATATTAATATACATAACAGTGTCTACAGTCCTGACCCATCTATGTGTTTGCTGCTTTTCGCACCTGACTTTGGAGTTCTGGTGACACACAAAATGACTAGTCCCGGCAACTGTTCTTCCTCCTTCTTTCCTTCTAACCTGTTCTGAAACGTCTCATGTACTTACTCACGCTTACTCACCAGCCGTGTCTGGGTGAGTCCCCGATAAGTGAAATGTCCAGGTCCTGAAAGGGTCCTGCTTCTTGTTCCTAGTAGCGATGCCAGGAGCCCCTAGTAGCTTCTTGTTCCTAGTAGTAAGGCCAGTAGCGTCCTTGTTCCTAGTAGCGATGCCCTTTGTTACTAGTAGCTTCGTGTTCCTAGTAGAGTCCTTGCTCCTAGTACGGCCAGGAGCCCCTAGTAGTGTCCTCTACCCCCCAAACTCGCATCAGCCACCAAGTTTCTGGGTGGTACGTCACTTTATTTTTCCAGTGATAGGATAGGGGTGTGCAGAAAGGGAACACTGCACCCATCCCGAGCATGTGAGCAGTTCGGCATCTCTGAAAATGTGTGGATCTCCTATCAAGCACCTGCTGAGGAAGCTCTCGCTCTGCTCGGTTCGAGACATCCTGCCACTCGTCTTCGGACGCGATGCCGTGCGGCGTCTCTTCGGACGTTCCAAGACGAACGGAGCGAGAAGCGGACGCGAAGCGATCGGGGCTTCGTTCGCCTTACGAACAAGAAACGACGAACGTTAACAAAAAGGGCATCGCTACTAGGAACAAGTGCCTCACTACTAGGAACAAGAAGCTACTAGGGGCTCCTGACCTTACTAGTAGTAACAAGAAGCTACTAGGAGCAAAGGGCATCGCTTAGGAACCGAAGAGGATCGCCGACGACATACAGCCGCGCACGGCTGCACGCTCAAGTCGTGGTAAGTCGTGATCACTTACGCGTCGTCTGCACGACTTTCATGGCGATCAGTTACTCATCTTATTGAGAGTCCTCCAAGAACACTCGTCTGCATAATCAGGGTTGAATTTAGGGTGTCAAAAAACAAACATTAGCATCTTAACCAATAACATCTAGGATTTTATAGGGTCCAACTTCTGGAGAGTCGCTGCTGGTGGACATTTCCAGGTGTGTCCGTTGCATCGGCTCGGCCAATACCGAGGTGCGTCCGGGATGTCGATTTCTGCCGCCAAAAACCTCCATCGTGTAGAGTCTTGATTGATCAACCACCCTCATATGAAGAGGGGGCGGTTAATGCACCAAACGCGTGAAATGAGGAGACCTCCAAGTTCGACCCCTTGGAGGAAGATAAACCCAAACCATCCCAAACCCGGTTGAGTGTCTAGCTATTAGTCAAAATACACAGCCACATGGAGTTTGCAAACATGCATATTTTTTCCCATGTTGTCTTTGTCGCTATTAGGTTGGAGGCCATCGCAAGTAGGTTGGAGGCCATCGCTACTAAGGCCATCGCCACTTCTTGTTCCTAGTAGCGATGGCCTCCACCTAGTAGCGTCCTTGTTAACCTGTAATATATATATATATATGTTAATATATATCTATTATGCTTTTTGTTCCCATGTCCTAATCTGCGAGATGCCCCACCTTTAACGGCTCGCTGGAGACTCGTTGCCCCACATTCGCGGCAGCAGTGACCTCAAAGGTGCAACGAGTGAGGCGTGTGTTGTCCGACCCTCACACTTAGTGGAAAAAGCGCAGTCGTCTTCTTTTGCGACCTTGCTACATTAATAGGCAAACACCCAACCAATGGGTCTGTGTCTACTTTCCTTCTTCCAAAAAAGTTTTGGGGAAGTCTCCTCATTTTCATACACACCGATGTCTTTATCGCTATTAGGTTGGAGGCCATGGCTATTGGGTGGTCCTTCTGTTGAGACCCTGTTGGAGCCCAACACCGAGACCGGAGAGGCTTCGACGGGAGAGCGATTCGTGCCTCCACAACCAAGCAAGCTGGGACCCCTGGGATGGGGTAGATCATGTTGTATATGTTGGAGTTTGGTGGATCATGTGTTTCATGTGACCAGTGGAGCATTTTCCCTGTTACCTGCTGTATGGTCTTTTGTTTGGTAAAACCATGGGACGCTTTACTTCCTGGTTGTATCGTGTTTGCTTAACGCAGAATCACTTCCAACCCATACAGCCGTGCAAATGGGAGTTCTTGAAGACTACTGACCACTGTTGAAGTCCATTCTGCGGCTCAACTTCTGCTTGGAGCCCAACTGCATGTGTGGGAGGCAAAGGAGGGACGCTCAAGGACCAAAGCGCCTGACAACCCCAGTCGCCCTGAAAGATAGCAATGGCCTCCACCCTAGTAGCGATGGCCTCCAACCTACTTGCGATGGCCTCTACCCTAGTAGCGATGGCCTCCAACCTACTTGCGGCCTCCAACCTACCTGGGAGACTTCGAACCGTCAAGTCTTTCTGAGATTTCGAGGTTTGGTCTTCGAACGGAAAATAACATGTCCCTGTGTCAGGCATCGCCACCACTTCGACTATCGCGTAGCTCTTAGCACACAAACAAGTCCCTGGCAAACAAGTCCGTGGTTCTCACCAAGCTTAGCAAAGTCATGGCTGACAAAAGGAGCTTCCCTGGGTGTGCCTCGCGCCGGAGACGCTTCACCGGATCCACAATGCGGGAGTTGTTGGGCTTGGGATCCAAGTTGATCTGGCGGATCGGACGCATGTCGGATCTCCTTCGGATCCAAAAAGGACAAAGATGTGACTTTTTCTATCGACTATATACATAGAAAAGTGGATCCCACGAAAATGTATTGGACACCGTTTCTATCTATTTGGGGGCCACGTTATGTCATAAACCTCGATATTCGAAACGATTTGACCATGATGTCACAGAAAACGACCCTTCTCCGTGTCTCAGGTGGTTGCCCCAATTGATGAAGATACAATAGGACTAAAGGGTTGAAGGGCTCTCAACCAGATCACAAATTGAGCAGAAACTTAGTATAGGTGTTCCCAATTTTTGTCTGCAATCTCCTGTACTCCATGATACTCCATGTATACGTTGGCGTACTAACGCTTTTGGGAGCGACCTGTCGGTCTGGAGCGACCGGGAGAGCCGACACTTCGACCGTCTCGACCGTCGCGACACCTCTGGTGGCAGGACTTCTGCGGGGCTTCGGAAGTGAAGCTCCTCGCCCTGCCAGAGCTGAACAAAAGACATTCGGAAGAATGATTGAATTCTTATTTTCTAATAGCTTCTTGTTACTAGTAGCGATGCCAGGAGCCCCTAGTAGCGTCCGTGCTCCGTTCGTAGCGATGCCCTGTGCTCCTAGTAGCGTCCTTGTTCGAACTGCCTCCGGGTTCTCCGGATCCCGGGCTCCCGGGATGGAATGGGAGCGCCTCAGTCGCAGGAATCGGCCGCCGAGGTCGGACGATGAGCCCAGCTAACGTCACAAGGAATCACAGCTCAAGTGCTGCTGCTGATGAGCGCTTTTGGACGCACGAAAGCGCAGCTGCTGCTGCTAATACATCATCTGTGATCATAGCCCATAGTGGAATGCAGCTTTAAAGAGTTCTTGAGTGCTCGTTTTCCGTCAGGTTTCCGTCGTATTCCTGGGCATTGCACAAGCGCAAGAGGGAGGTGCTTGCGAGGGGCTTCGGTAGGTCGCTCATGAGGCACACAGGATAGCCCTGAGACGCACAGACCATGATGGGGAGAGCTTAGGTATATCCCATTACCAGGGCCCAGTGGATGATGATGGTTGGTCACCTGTGGCGGAGTAACACGCTCCTTCCACGTCTCACGCGTGGATGTGGAAGCGAGAGAGGTCAGGAAAGGATAGTAAAGGCATTCCTTTAAAAAAAAGTGATATATACTCTTTACATCTCTTTAAAACTCTTTTACTGACTGTTATTGGAAATCGAGTTCCAGAAGGCGTCAGTCAGTCTCATTCAAATCCTCTAAGTCTCATTGTTCCATGAGGAAAGCTGATCTCTTCTTTTTTCACCATGGATGAAATCATCCAATTCTCACTCGCTCATGACCTTCAAATAGTGACCCTTCCCTTCACAGACCTCGTTGGCTGCGGTTTTCACGTTCGTTCACGACGATCCGTCGGACTGGGATCTACCCTGCCTTCAGCCGTGTCAATGTGTTTTAAGCAATGGACCTTTGGGTGGTTGTTACACCAGGGCTCCTCATCCAGTGGATGTGGAGGTTCGCACCAGTCCCTTCTCTTCCTCCATGGATAGTACCCCGACATGTGTCAAGCAATGCCATCCATTTTGGTGTCATCTTTCCAGAACGTTCCTTCTCTTCCTAGAAGCAAGGACACTACTAGGGGCTCCTGGCATCGCTACGAACGGAGCGATCGGACGCTACTACCTTCCTTCTCTTCCTTCCTCCCACCGACGCCGCCGCCTGAAGGCCCAAATCACTGGCCATTTCCGCCAGCTCCTGTCGGAGTTCCGGGTGCCGTCGGTCCTTGGGGCCACCGGTCAAACGGCCACCGGCGCTGTCGGTCAGGGCCAGGTAGGGTTTTGAAAGACTGGGGGTGAGTCCTTGCCAAGAGAAATGCCTCTTCCCATGCCAAACACACCACAGCAAACAAAGAAAGGAGCCATGGCATGATGCTTGGAGGAAGATCAAAAGAATCACAGGAAGAATCGTCATGATGAAATACTTCTCCGAATGTCTATGACTTTTGTGTGTGTTGTGTCCAAATCTCGGGAAGTGGCATGAAGTGGCGAAGCTTAAAGGTCGCTTTTGGTTGGTGCTACAAGCGACAGTCCAACAGTCTGCTCCTTGCAAAGCCTTGTTAAACAAGGATCAGCTCCTCAGTATTCCTTCAAGTCGTTGGTCTTCCGCAAGCTGATGCGATTGGAGGGGAACATAGGGGAACGCCCCAAAAATGACCAGCCGCTGATGTGAGTGTGTATGAAAAAAACGTGTAGATCCCCAACCAATTTGAGTTCCTGAACCTCCCAGCAAGGTCGGAACGCCTGGCAGGGAGACACCTATGGGAGACACACACACACACACACACACCGTAAGGCCAGCCCCGATCGTAGCGTCCGCTGCTCCTAGTAGTACGGCCAGGAACCCCTAGTTCATTGGAGATCAAGTTCCTTTCTGCCCATCGCTCGACCGACTCGACCTGAGACCTCTGAGGTCTCCTGACCCACTCATGGAGAACCAAGCTGGCGAATTGAGCCCTGCTCCGCGTCCTGCGAGCATCTCCGTGACTGCAAAACGACTCTGAGTGAAACTGAACCAGACATAACATAACCAAACAAACCAGTTTGCAACCTTGCGCATCAATGAGCCAAGCAATATAACACAGGAGTGTTTATTCGATTGATGCTGAGATTCACATGCACGTCATGCACAAAGAACCTCACTTCAGGCATTCAGGGCCAAGGAGTTGATTTACTATTAGTGGCAATAAGCTAATAGGGGCTCCTGGCCTTACTACTAAGAGCAAGGACGCTACTAGGGGCTCCTGGCCTTACTACTATAGGAGCAAGGACGCTCCTGGCATCGCTACTAGTAGCATTGGAACAAGAAGCTACTAGTAGCTCCTGGCCTTACAAACGGAGATTCACATGCACTGCATTCAGGGCCAAGGTGTTGATTTAGGTTTAATTCGTCGATGTTTGTTCATATTGGGGCATTCCGTTTTCTCAGCTGCTCGGAGAAGCACGCGAACTCTCTGGGAACCATGAGTTATTCCATGAGTGCCCATTTGGGATCATTGCTATCTACCACCATTGTCCAAAACGAAACACATTCTTGTTACTAGTAGCTTCTTGCTACTAGTAGCGATGCACTTGTTCCTAGTAGCGATGCACCTTGCCACTAGTAGCTTCTTGTTTGGAGCAAAAGTTTGCGTAAGAAAACACCGCAAAACAAGTCTCATGGGACATCGACACTGAGCTCCCGGCTGCAGTTGCCTCGCAAGCGCGGCTAGGCGGATCCGCTTCAAAACAGTCAATCGTGGGGGTTGATGATTGAAAAGGCGGTGGTTCTGCTCCACCCCGGCCCACCACTGGTGAAAAGGGCCCACTACTTACCCTTTCGGACATGGACCTTCCCAAAACAAGTCATTGCAAAATGGTCCCGACCGTGTTGACATTGACGCCCAGATGCTGACGCCAGCGGTTTTCCGCAGAGTCTCCAGGATATGCCACTGGATTCGTTGCCTCTGAGGGAGTGACGTAAACGGTGCGTGTTTTGTCACGGTGAGTGGGATGCGTCAGGGACATGGACCTGATTAGGGCCTCCATGGATGAGTGGACTGCTTTCACAGTGGAAAAAGGCTGTCGGATTCGAAGGCACCTGCTCCTGCTGCGCTGCATCAATGGAACTCGTGGCCTGCGACTTCTGCGATCGGATCGCCAGTGTTTCTGGGCAAAGGAAGCATGCAAAAGCATGGCATTCTATGGCACCATATAGTAGGACAACTCCGGACATGCGTCTACTCATCTTGTATGATCCCGAGCCGCTCTTGCACTATCTTCTGACCCACCGAACAAGTAATATAACGAAGCAAAGTTTCTCCGGATCCTCTCGCCACAGTTCTGGCAAATCTCCAGGAGCACCATAAGCCACCTCTGCCTCTGCCTGAGTCTGACATTGAATACTTTTGTTGAAATGGGAATTCTAATTCAACGAACAAGGATGAAATCATGTATTTCCAAACACTGCAATAATGTAGACTGTTGATCCATAGAATGCCTCATGTTACGGAGATCTACAGCCACTACACTATGTGGGGGGTCTGTTTGAATGTCGTGCAGATTCAGGATATCTATATGACATCTTAACGTAGGATCGTTCGTAGGATTCAGTCTCAAGGCTTCATCCTGGCCTAATGTTTCATCCTGTCGAAGGCATTCTTTTAAATGTATCATATACTTAGAGAGAGATATTCCAACATATTCCAACGGTGCAAAATGTTCCCTTGTTCAGCCAGAAGGCAGAACTGTTACTGTTGCATGGAAGACATGGATGAATGTTTCCTACATGCAAGCTCCTTACAAAACCCAACTCCACAACTTGGAGAAAAGACGGAGAAGGCCTTGAGAGCAAGGACGCTACTAGGAGCAAAGGGCATCGCTACTAGGAGCAAGGACGCTACTAGGGGCTCGTGGCCTTACTACTAGGAGCAAGAAGCTACTGGGAGCAACGCCGCTACTAGCACCTCCATGTCGAGGAGGACTGAGAGCAGGACAAAGGGCCCGAGGACCATCTCTGCTGGCGGATCTCCGATTGCCAGAATCTGGCAATCGTGAAATGGCCGGATGCAAGGAAGGCGCAGGTCTATAGGACAATCGTGACTTGCTAAGATACTATAAGATCTCACGGTTTGTAGCTGATTCTCACGCTTGAACCTCGCACATCCGAGTGCAAAGGAACACATGAAAGAGAACCCAGAACGTGCACGAACCTGTGGTCGGCAAAGCACTCTGAAGCCCAAATAGTCCACCAGCACCGCCACCGGCAAGGCCCAGTGGTGAGACTGCGACGACTTCGCGTCCGGATCGCTTCGAAAGGAGATGTCGGCATGTGCGGCGTTGAAGGCGGAAGAATGGTGTGGGAAAGAGTCATGGGGCGCCAAAAAAGGCTCAAAGGTAGGCTGGAGGCCATCGCTATTAGGTTGGAGGCCATTGCTATTATGTTGGAGGCCTGTGTCTTCAGCACCTCCTACCCATCTGAGTCGTCTCATCGCACATCATCTGAGATTGACACCTTGGACCAGATTTGGATGTTCCGTTTGGCAAAACAAATAGGTTTGAACGACCTTTCGAAACGGCCATGGAACGACCTGCGAGTTGCTGGAGATGGCATCTGCAAGCGCCTCCAGTGCCGTGCCAAGAAATCTTAAAGCTCTAACACTCCGACTCACTCACATGGAAGTGGAAACCACCCTGTTCGTTTTACAGACCATCGTCTTCCTTGAGGGTCCATACCACTTCCATGTTGGTGAATGAATTTCGTCCGCGCGAATTAGTATCGCTTGTTTGGTGTTCGCCTGCACAAGGCGAACCATGTGAGGGGAGTTGAACCCAGATATGCCTGGAATCCTTTCACATCGTGCTGATAAAGCCGCCAAGCAAATTCTTGGGAAGACTCCTGGCTGTGGCAACGGCAGCAATCTGGTCAACTGTCTGCGAACAGCACAATGACAGCATCCCATCCGAGTATCAAAAGAGCATCTAAAGCCTCTAGTATTCGAGTCTTAAACAAAAATAAGGCGGCCGTGTCATGTCCGTCCAAGAAAATCTGATGAACCGCAAGCGTGCCCCCGGTGACGTGGCTGTTGCCGCCAATCACCGTGAGCACAATCGAGTCGTGCACGTAGACGCGATCGCCGTCGAAGCGCGGGCGTACCTTGTGCATCGTGAACATGTGGACAGCCGCATCAAGGTCAAATGAACCGCAACGAAGCATAGTTTGAGCTAGCTTCAGACTGCACTAAGGAACACAAAAGGAACTTCAAGAACAACTTGTTCCCACGTTTTGTTCTCGGTCGAGCGGAATTGATGTTTTTCAGAACATGCGTCATGAGTAATTAATCATGTTAGAGAGAGAGAGAGTAATCTCATGTAGTCTTTCTAGTCATTGTGTTTTTCCTCTTCTTGCAAGCATGCTGCCAAAGGCCACAGTGGGTCATCTTTGGTGACGAGCTGTGGTGGCTTAAAGCGGTCTCCGTCCTGTTCGCTAGAAGAAATCAGGTCTGGTATCTTGCACTCAAAAAGAGCAATCCTCATAAACGATAAGTACTAGACTCTTCTCTCACCTGGCAAAACTTCAGGCGTGGTTTAATTGGTTCACTCTGATCGTCAACCCTTCTTCGAAACATGGTATTCCTTGACCTAGCTTGTTGCAGCTTCAAACATCAAGCATTCAAGGTAGTAGGTTGGAGGCCATCGCTATTAGGAGCAAGGACGCTACTAGGGGCTCCTGGCCTTACTACTAGGAACAAGAGGCTACTAGGGGCTCCTGGCATCGCTACTAGTAGCAAGGACGCTAGTAGGTTGGAGGCCATCGCTAGTACTGTGCCACTTGCTGGGCAAAGGCCGCCTCAGCCAGGCGGCCTCTGTCTATCCAACCAAGCCTCTCGAGGCGAATCTGGGCCATGGTGCTTGCTGTGCTTCTGAGTGTCCATGCCGTAGGGATGCAACAACACCTGCAACAACACCGGAAGTGGATCAAAAAGTTGCACCACCCCCAACAACCCATTTGATGATGAAAGACGATCTTCATCACAACACAAAGAAGTGAGGTGCTAAACTCCTTGGTGCGTTCGAACCTTTGGCACGAATGCAGGTGTTGACTCACTTTCTCACCACTCCGGCCTCATGCACGGCCAAGACGGCAGCAGCGCGACAGGCAGCAGCAAATCGACCAACCTCACCTGCGAAAGACGGAGAAAGGACGAGGAAGGCATGAAATCATATCGATGGTAACGAGATCTGAGTCTGATGCCAGTGGATCTACGCAGCAAACTCAACGCAATGGATATGAAGATATGTATGACACAAGCCTTGAAAAAGAGACATGTGATTCATGCAAAAACATGCGACCTATGGAAATGGCATTTTCAGCTTGTCCAACTGCTGCTGAGCTGCTCAGGTAGGACAAAGCTATCGCGATCCGGTTTGGCTCACCGCTGCCATCGCCTTCGGAGATACGACTGGCCTTAGAGGAAGCTCATGTCTAGCTGTCAGGCTGTCAGACGCTCAACGGTTTCAGTATGACTTACTAGGAGCGATCGGACGCTACGAACGGGGCTCCTGGCCTTACTACTAGGAGCAAGAAGCTAGTAGGAGCAAGGGCATCGCTACTAGACTTGTCCGTAGAGATCAGCTCCACAAAGTCTATATCCTCCAAGGGTCAAGGACCGGCAACTACGGCCTGACTCGGACTCCGAAAACCAACTCCACCACCTCTCCACCATCTCTCAGGCACACTGCGAGGTGTTCGACTTCGTGTTCGAACTGGTGTTCGATTGGTTTAGAATGAAAGGCTTCCGAATCAGAATCCAAGGAGCACGGAGCGCATCGTGCCAGGCAGTGACCGGATCCCGACCAGACCTGGTGAATCCGACGCCAATCCGACGCCGCTGACTTCGTGGGAGAAAGGATCCAGTGTTGACATCCAAGATGCTGAATGCCCACTGGGATTTGTTGGTCGCCTTCCAAAGCACAAAAGCATGTTGAGCTGCAAGAAATCAGTACTCCAATAGCAATCTTTCAGAAATAACACATCCCAAAACAGTCGCAGCCCTTGAATTACCTCACACAGCACTTGAGTTGCTGTGCTTTTCTCCAACCTGGATGTTCTGGAAGCTGAACTGGGTGAGTCTTTCTCCCCAGGTCGAACCAACCTCATCGAACCAAGCTGCTTCGAACCGAGCTGCTTCGAACGAGTCGTCCGACAGTTCGCACGGTTCCGCGGAATTCTTCCGCGAGAAGCTTCGAAGGATTCGAGGGTTCTTGTGCAGGCCTAAAGTCGTAAAGTTGTGGATTAATATATCTTTTAACAATATGTACTTTAACAATATGGATTCTTCGAGGGTTCTTATTGTTAAAAGTTGTGGAAAAATGACCAAGGAGCGATATTTCTTGAAGCGATAGAACCTCTGCAAGACCCGCACAGCTTTCACCATGTCCTCACAAAGCGCCAAGGACCCTCTGCGAAAATGACATGGGAGCGTGTTGGACAAAACAAAGGAACAATTTACATTGTAACAAGGGCATCGCTATGAGTAGCAAGGGCATCGCTACTAGTAACAAGGGCATGACTACTATAGTAGCAAGAAGCTACTAGGTTGGAGACCATCACTAGTAGGTTGGAGGTCATTACAGACTATAGTAGCAAGAAGCTACGAACGTAGCTCCTGGCATTGCTACTAATACTAGTAACCGTCTGTGCCGTGGCGGACCTCTGCACCCTTTCCGATGTGCAAATCCTCCGCCTTCATCTCTGTTTCCTTCTCAGCTGCCTCACTGCATGGTCTCACGGAATGGTTTCCAAGTCTTGTTACCTGACTGGCGACCTGTTCGGATGTTCTGGTTCTTGTGGGAACTCATAGTGTCTCATAACTCGCAGTGTGATCTGTCTAAGTCTCTTCATGACAAGGCCCTTAACCCATTATTTTTTGAGTGCAAAAGCGAAACTTAGCACAGCTTGCTTACTACAACGTGCCACATACCAAGCGTCGCATGGTCTGGAGGTCTCCGTGCTTTCTAGGCGACACATGATGTCTCCTGACATATGGGCTGTCAGCTAGGCATAGACCACATGCCTCGCCTCAAGCGCTGAACTTTGCGCCTCTTGGCTTTGCCGAGCGCCTTGGAGCGGTGGCTTTGCATCGAGCTCTTCTTGAGGGGCTTCTTCGACTTCTTGTCTTCCTTCTCCTTCACCTTCTGCCCCTTCCTCACCTGCTTCTTCACCACCTTCTCCTTCTCCTTCTTCCTCCACATTGTCTGCTTCCCTTGCTTCGGCTGGTGAACCCTTCAAGAGACGCTCTTCCAAACGTTCTTCTTCCTGGGGGAGCTAGACATTTGAAAGCAGCTGCACAGCCTCTTCACTGATGGATTCGCCCACCCAAATGCCATGAGATGATGCAATGTGGCACCTGTGACGACTCTCAACCCAAAGATCAGGCCTTGATCACCTCCTTTTCATCTTCCCTGCATGGGGACAACAAGTTAACAAGTCACGTGCCATGTTTCCTACACTTTTTGGCGACTCAAACGCAGAATGTGTATCACTGCCGCCCTGAAAAGGCCTGATCATTCACGAGCCGCACGAGCCCAAAAGCATCTCCGACGAGCCACACGAGCCTCGTTCGGACATCGACACGTGCATCGACATCCATTCGCCCGTCGATCGACACACCATCGACACAACATGCCATTTCACGAATCAAAGCCTTTATAGGAACAGCCTGGAACACTTCATCCACCAACACCGAAATGAGAATGCCGAAGTCAGGCTTGGTGACCGCATGTAATTTATACTGGGTGTTTTTTAAGACGTCAGGATTGTCAACGTCAACACAACATGGATTGCCGGCAGCGACGACCTCAACGTGTGGACCGGCTGAGCCACCACCGAGCCGCTCACGGCATGGCTGAGTCACCGATCCACTTGGCTGTTGGGTGTCGTGCGCTGGCTTTGGGTGTTCCGCAGGAAGCTGGTGAAACAAACGGTTTGAATAAATGCTCCGATGCCCTTGTTACGTTCGTAGCGAGCCTTGTTACTAGTAGAAATGCCAGGAGCTACTAGTAGCTTCTTGCTCCTAGTAGCGATGCCCTTTGTTCCTAGTAGCTGGTCAATCTACAAGCAAACAAGTTTGAAGTCTCGAGTTGAATCTAGTAAGGCAAACATAGCCGCTTTGGCAGTAATATCAGCATCCTTCTGCACAAACAACTGTTCATAAAGGACGTTGGTGAATCCAACCGTTGTACCTGCCGTTGTGCCTGTCCACTACATCTTCCATGTTCAGAATCCAAGGATCCTTTTCTTCAAGAATGGTCTTTCGTCCAGGATCCATGTGCCTTTTTACGTGCTTGAACCTTGTACAAAGCGTCCGGAATTGAAGCCGTCACCGAAGCCCTCATGCTATCCTAAGCCTATCTGACTCATCATGACTCATCTGACATCCCAACCTTAGGTCAAGGTCTAGAGTGAATTTTCAGGAAAGCAGTTCTGCTCAAACACATCTGAATCAGAACAAGCAAACGCAAGCAAGAACAGGTTTTGCCTTGGCAGGCCGTTAGATTCATGAAAGCAAAGACCATTTCTAGGCGTCATAAAGCGCCTTAGGCTTGGATGTCAGATTTGTGTAGACTAGTTGGTCATGGACGATGCAGAAAGGCCTTTTGGTCACCATTCAACTTCTAAAGCGCAAAGCCACCTTTGTGGCTCCAGCAAAAGAGTCAGCTATCAGTCTTGTTAGATGTTGTCACTTGTTGGTTTCTTCTGTCTCTGCAAACTACGCAGTTCTTCTATAGGCTACGTGCGACACGACATTCAAAGTTCATCCGCTCTCTCCGTCTGGCTCGGACTCTTTCAGAATCAATGCAGCAGAAGGAACCAGGTCCAGCTCCTTCAATTGCATCATACTTGTTACTACTAGTAACAGGTGCCACGCTAGTAGTAACAAGTGCCTTACTAGTAGAAACAAAAAACTATTAGAATTGATTTAAAATTAAAGCTTCTTGTTACTACTAGTAAGGCACCTGTTACTAGTAGCGATGCACTTGTTACTACTTGCATCTCTTTTTGGAACTCGTTTCAGAACCAAGCCTCAAAGTTTCTGCAACTGCATGCAGCACGTCCAATATCATGCACACAACAAGGTCCATCTGCGCAACGGCAACATGCCGTAACCAGGAGGTCTCTCCCTTCGCCCATGTCTTGCCGTGTCAGTCTGTCCCGATCCCACTTGGAACTCCACCGACCGCGTGGCGAGCTCGCGCGCTCCTTCAAGGTCTTGGACCTCAACGGGGCGGTCGTTGGGAGGTCCAACGGACATTCGTTCGGGCTGCGCTGTTGGGCGCATCCGACAAGGATGGATGCTTAAAGAGTTCCATTGAGGATCATCCCGGGTGTGTGATTTTCGGTTGACAGGTTGCCCAACTTCTTCAAGTCGTGGAATTGACCGACGAAGGTCGGGAATCAGGTTCTATAGTCTATAGTGGTAAAATGAAAAAAACAACCTAACCTCTTTAAAATATGGTGCATGTTCATGCCTTCTCTATAAAATGGAATAGCTCCACCTATTGGGCATCATGAAAAAGCAACTTGTAAATGCACAGGTTCTTAGGCTATAGCTTTTTTCAGGTAGGTTGATATCTCATTCCGGAGGAAAAGTGTCTAATAAAAGCTCGACCTCCCAGATTCCATAGGGTTTATTCAGCAGGGGATTATATATATATATATATATATATGATGATTTAGTATGATGATATATCAATATCGTCAGATCATCATCACTACCGGCAAAGCATGACAGCAAGTACATGTCTTTGTCCGGCGCGAATCGCGCCAAGAACTGCAAGCAGTTCTGGGCTTCCCAACGAATCCTTGAGGCTTCGGGCTGGAAAGTTGATGCAAAGTCTCAGTCGGTCACGTCGATGGGCAACGAGAAGCTACTAGGAGCAAGAACGCTACTAGGGGCTCCTGGCCTTACTACTAG
>CAXAMN010008890.1:2337503-2376143 GCA_963970005.1 Durusdinium trenchii
GTTACAACATTCACTAACGCATACTAACGCTAGCGATAGCGAATTTGTACTCCTTACAACAGTCCAGGGCGTTAGCGAATGAGTTGTGGAACCCTGTCACCATCTAAAAATGAAAGGAGGCTGCAGATATTAGTGACAAGCCGCTTTCAAGATATTTAGTGCTGTAAGGGCTTGAGATTTCCTCAACCTCTTGAACCATTCACTAACGCTAGCGAATTGTGTAGTAAACTTAGGATTCCTCAGGATCACTCAAAAAGTTATGTTTTCCGCAAAAGTTTTTCTTACAGCAAATCTTTTAGGCTGCTCCAGAGAGTTCAAAAGCTTGTTACAAGTGTCACTAACGCTAGCGATCATTTTAAGAGCTTGAGATGTTCTCAAGTCACTACAACACTAAATATCTTAACTGCGCATGAGCGAACGGCCATATTTATTCTATCACAAAATGTTATCGCCTTTGGTTCTTCCCCGCAACATTTTCCAGTGTTTCCGATAAAGTCCACAAGCATATGACAGTGTTGTATATCGCCCATGCAGGTTTCATGGCCCTAGGACCTCCGATGTGATACTTTCATCAACGACCTTTTTGGTTGCTCACATCCTTTGCAATATGTTTTGAACCCCACTTCAGATCAGTTCTTGACAGATCACTATGCTAGATCATTTGCTCCCTCACATATTTTTCAATTTAGCAGTGTGAAACTAAGCCATGGAAGCCAAGAAAACCTTGTTGCTCGTTGTACACAAAGGGTTGCTAGAAGGATTTTCAACCAACCATCAAAACAAAGCGATCGACTTTCTGCTTTAAAATCCCACAAAGTGTGAATCCGAATCTAATTGACTCAGCTCATCAAGCATCAACCCAACCAACCAACCTAAACCAACAACAAATTAACAACATGTATGGAGTGCAGAGGTTTCTATGAAATCCAGTTTGGGCTCACAGCTACAACACCAATATTTTTTTTCAAATCAACTATTCAAATATGTTAAATACACCATAGTATACTTATAGGCTTAGGATGGCTTAGGGGATGAAGGGCGTGAGTTCTGGACCCTTTCGCATGATGAATTAAGGACACTTAACGCTTGAAAGCTGCCAAGAATGGATAATGATGGACGATTCGTCAGCTCATTGAGCGACTGACATGAAAGGAAAACTTGCTTTTGCGAGCGAAGTTCCATGAGGCGTGTTTGACAATGTTTGCGGCGTGTTTCTGGGAATGCAGCGTGTTTCTGGCAAAGCGGTGTGTTTCTTCAATTGCCGCAAAAAATCAGTGTTTTGTCATGATGTCGGAAATAAACGCTGCAAGATTCTCTAGGTGTGCCCAGGCCACGCTTGAAGAAATCGTGAGCATTTCAAGTGGCAATTGACATCAAGAAACAATGTGCGATTCTGTCCCAACTTCGCTCCTTGCAGTGGCACTGGAGGCCTGAGGCATCAAAAAGAAGCGTCCAGAAGGCACATCTAAAATCATCTAAATGGGCCATGACACGTGAAACATCTAAAGAGAATCAAGACTCAGCGCATTATTCTGAATATTCTGCTTAAGCAATGTTCTGCTTAAAGAAGTACGAAGACTTGAGAAGCTTCGACTTCTTCCCCCAACCGTCATGAATCTGGTCCTCTCAGGGTGCCCCACCGGTGGCTCCGGTTGCGCGAGGATTTCGTCCTTTCGTTTTTGACGTTGAGCCTCCTGAGCTGTGCCACCACGCTGTGCGCCCACGCCGTGAATCGGTGGCGCGTTTCCCCTGGTGCCGAATAGAATTCGTCATGGCCAGTGACACAACTGAAACAAACCGAAAGCATCCCGAAACCAGTTGACCACTGACTCTGACTTGGTCTCCTCGGCCCGCTCTTGGGCCTCTTCCGCTTCCTTGGCGGCCTTCTCCTTCTCTTCGGCCTTTTGAGACTTCTCATCGACCTGCAAAAGCGTCCAGCCTCTAGCCTAGTAGCAAAGGTCCCTCCCTGAATTCTTGAGCTAAGTTTCAGAATTAATGCATTGCTATGCACAACTGCGCCAGTAGTACACAAAGAAAAAGACGACCACAATCGGAGCACTGAAATTGATGGCACCATATGACACCTCCCCGCCTGCGACGGGCCTGCATCATTTGGAAGGCTGCTGTCCTGTTTCAAAACCCGAACAGGGATCGATGGGGATCGAGTAAGTTGCCGAAAGAATGATGTCTTCCAAATCGATTTTTTGGAGGAGGAATCACCAGGATCATGTTTTCCTAGAAACTGGATCTTCCATCACTTTTGCTTTGTACACCAGTCCAATCTCCCAAAAGATCAAACGCCTCGGCGCGTCGGAGGGCGGCGAGCTGGTCTGCGAGCAAGGCCTCTTCATACTCTCTGTCCTGCCATCGCTTCTAGGAGCGATCGGACGCTACTAGGGGCTCCTGGCATCGCTACTAGGAACAAGAAGCTACTAGGGGCTCCTGGCCTTACTAGGAGTCTGTCCTGCCACTCCGACATGGTCAGACTTTGGGACCGCCATTCTCCCTCCCCAATCGTTGCTCGGTCGGGTGTTTGGAACGGTCCGCGCGGGCGCGATCGGTCTCACGGTGTTTCTTCGTTTTTTCGCAGCCAGGCGGTCGGTGTGTTTTTGGCGCTTGTGTAAGGCCATATTGGGTGGGTTTCTACACATTGGGGATGACCGCAATCGAGGTCCTGTGCTGGAAGAAGCGACGCTGGCAACATCCACATTCTTCGATGTGACAGTTATATGGCCGTTGTGAGATCCAGGCCTTACTAGGAGCAAGAAGCTAGATTCTGCTAGATACACCTCCCCAAAAAGTCCAGTCAAGGTCACTGTAATTCTATCCAGCATCTCACTGACCTTCACAACCCGCTCATCCCGCATACGTGTCAGCAGTCCTGTTGCTCACGCAAACGCCGGTCTTCCGCTAATTGCACGTCCCGACGCTGCATTTCCTCCTGACAGATCCGTTGCCTTCAAAGCCACATGCGTCACGCGTGTATGTTTGCTCCCAAACCTTGGAGACAACGTCTGAAGAAATTGAATTAGCCGACAACGCGCGTTCAATGACATGTACAAGTCACCGGTCACATCCTTCAATTGGAACCATCTATACTACAGCATGGCATGCAGATTCTCTTCAGCCATGCACTCTTTGAGAAGGAAAAGGACCGTGTTTAAAGTGGTTGGGAGCTGAAACAGTTATCAAGTTTTACATCTTGTCTATCGTAACAACAGCAAAAATACAAAGCCATATTAGGCTCAATCCTTGGCTCGCATGTTTCCGTTCGCCCAGACCAACGGCAAAACCGGTTCCGCGCTTCGCTTTGCTTCGCTTCGCGGCGTAAGAGAATCCATCGCCGTCCTGGACATGTTGCACCTCCTCTCGGAAGTCCTGAAGACCGGAGTCGAAGACGTCCACGGTCCCCCTTTTTGTGTCGTCGCTCGAATGCATGGCCCTTTTCCGGCATCAACTGAATCCTCTATAGCTACTAGTAGCTTCTTGTTACTAGTAAGGCCAGGAGCTACTAATAGCTTCTTGCTCCATTCATAGCGATGCCCTTTCTTCGCTTTGTTACTATATAGTAGCGTCCTCTTGTTCGTAATGCCAGGAGCTACTAGTAGCGTCTTTGCTCAAAAAGATAATTGTCACCAAGCATGGAGTCTTTGATGTCAGGTCATCACCCTCATTTCTCCTGTGCCGTGGTCTCGACCATTGCAATCACCTGCACGACCACAATGCACAATGGCAAGTTCCAAATTCCCCATACTTCCAACATGTGTCAAGAGACTCAAATGAAACATGTCGGATTCCACCGCGAGTGTTGCGCTGTCGCCCCCCGCCCCGCGAGTGTTGTGCTGTCGCCCCCCCCGCCATTTCCGGGTCCACGGTCGAACCATCCGCACCCATCGAAAACCTGGGCGACGCGTCGGACGAACGGCTCCGAACGGTCGGGTCTTTGCATCGCGGCGATGGTCTGCACATGTCAAACAAGACGCTACGATCGGGGCTCCTGGCCGTACTAGGAAGAAGGACGCTACTAGGGCTGTTGGTTGGATAAAAGAATCTGCGACCCTTCGCACTGGCACGAACTCCACCTACCTTCGCCACGAACTCCATGTGTTGGGCGAGCGTCCGAGCCGATCCGTTTCGTGTCGTTGGGCTCGCCATCTCACCGTCTAAGCGCTCGGACTGACAGCTGTGCAAGGGCACGCAAAAGGTGCCCAAAGGCCATTCCACGCAGTGACTCAGTGACCATCGCACGAGGCATGTGACCATGTGAAGGTTGAAGGAGTCGATTGTGTGAGATGTCTGTGGGTACTTAGGATAATTTAAAAAAAATGTTGAACTTGAAACCCATTCTATAAATCGTGTGTTTGTCTCATGTTTGACATGGTTGAACTAACTGGTTCCAGATTGACAAAACATGACGACACACTACCAATCGAACAATGAAACGTGGCAAAACCAAAGGGGCGCCAAATCATGCATCATCCTTCCAAGTTGGAAACTGGAGTGTCTCTGTAACAAGGGCATTACTAGTACTCCTGGCAATTACTACTAGTAACAAGAAGCTACTATAGTAGCGATGCTCTCAGAGCCGCACAAGTCGACATTGGCATGATAGTTGACGTCATTGGCGACGGGCTGAAGCAGCACCAATGCAGGGAAGCGCTGCAAACCCAGCAGCCTGGCAAAACGTCCTTCCTGGTCCAACAAACAATGGATGCAGAAAACAACTTGTGTGGAGAACAAAGGGCATTCAAACACCCAAGGAATTCCCGAATGGCAATCAGATCGACCTTTTCGTTGTCATCTTCGGACGTGTTCTTTTCTGTTTTCGAACAGGACTCGCCCGCGCCTGGCCACTTGCGAGGGCTCGAAGCGAGACACATCACCCGCCCATAGCAGGAGATCTTCCTAGAGAGCATGCTGAGCACGCGGGTGATGCCAAGCAGTCGCGTTTTCCCATCGATGCTTAGCCGTTCACGTTTTCTTTCCTCTTCGAACCGGAATCCGTGGACGCAAACAGCCCCGCCTTCACACATGCCACATGCTCAAAAAAAAATGACATTTCGAGGGTAGCCGCCAGTGAGTTTCAATCGAATCACTAAGGGACCTCTCATTGAGGTCAGAAGCACGTCTTTGAAGAACGTCTCCCTGGTACGAACCCCTGTAATTAAGAATGGTAAGAGGATGCTGAGTCTTCTGTTGTTCAGTCCTTCCTTAGTATGTTTTGCCTCTGCGTTCTCTGAGGGACTGTTGTTTGTCGGAACGTTTCCTCTTCAGCTTTCCCACGATTTTTGTTATCCTCTTTTAACATTTTGGTTCGGTCGAGGTTTGGATGCATATCGTGCTTGTGCGACAAGACCGCATGCGAGTAGAGCACCTGCCAATCTCCCTCAACTTCTCTTCCCCACAGGGCCCCACACAACTGTGATATTCTTCGCCCTCGGACCCTGGTCTCTGTCTCACTCGGAGAATTCGCCGGGAAAGAAGATCACTCCGGTCGCGAACCCGGTTTAGAGATGTCCGAAACGTCGCTTCCTATTCGCCTCTTCGCGATGGCCTCCGATTCTGAGTGACGTCGGAAAGGTCCGTGGCCGACTGAAACAGACAGTCCTCGAGTCGGTCCAAGACCCAGCGAGTCTGAAGCACCTCCCTGGCGACGAACGAGAACCAAAACTCAGAAACCAATTCCTCTCTTTGACAAGCTCAGACTTGAAGAGACCAGTGGAGCTCCAAATCGGTCCGGCCTTTACTTGAAGACTTGAAGACCAGCTTTCGGAGAAAATCTGTCTTGAGAACAAGACTGTTGTGCGAGCCCTTTGTTGTGTGGATTCTTTTAAGATTTGGGACTCCTCTTGATGACAAAACAGCAACAAAGGAGGAGGGTGCGCCTGCAAAACTTCTGAGAGGCTGCATTATCTTCCTGCAAAGACTCTTCCACATTGAAGAAAGCCTGCTGGACGTGACTCTTTGAAGTTTCGTTCACAATCCAAGTCGTTCGCAAGTCAGCCTGACACCGTCGGTCCTGGTGAAACCAAGCCATCAGCAACCTCCGCTGTCCAAGGGCTTCTTGCACCGCATCACCAAAGGTTACCTAGCGGAAGATAGCGGAAGCATGCGCTTCCGCAGAATATGTTTCCGCAGAGATGTTCTCTGAACAGCAGGGTTCTTGGGGGTGCTTGCAAAATGGTGCCACATGAGCGCTCCAAGCTTCTTAGTCTTAGTCGTTTCCTTGAGCTTTCTCTTTTTTCAGAAAGTCAGGTCCAAGGGCTCAAAGGCACTCTCAAAGGCATAGGAAAAATTGTCAGCTTCTCAAAAGAGATAGTAACCAGCGCATCGCTACTAGTAACAAGGGCAGTACTATCCAAGGGCAGAATCCCGTTTACCATCACCGGCATTCTGTTGAAGTCGCCTTCACGAAGACAGGCGTTGGCGGACCATAGCGATCCTGGAACCACTGCTCGAAATCCTGGGGCGAACCGATCCGATCGTGCGCCATCTTCGCACAGACAGCGTGCAGATTCTAGGGTCCATAGTGAAGTGGAAAAAGCCAAAGCGAAGCAAAGACAGAAGTGATCAGTGATACCAGACAATTATACCTTTTTTGTGATCACATGAATCACAAGTGGACCTTTTTTGTGCACAAAAAAGAAAAGAAAGCAACATGACTTGAACCTGCAAGGTGACACTTCCTTCCTGTCAGGATAACAATCTCGCCTCGGAAGCCACACCCAATAGTGCCTTGCTTGTGCTTTTAGCGCTACGACGCCCGCGTGCTCTGCGAAAAACCAACGCGGGGGCTGCTAAGGAGGAAAGAGGTGCATATCATGCTGGAGAGTGAAGACATGAAAAGGAAAAGGCCGTGGTTTTGGGCCAAACCCTACTAGCAATGGCCTTCAACCTACAAGCGATGGCCTCCAACCTAAGAACAATGCCTCATAATATCTCCAACCTAAACGAAAAGGAAAAGGCCGTGGTTCCCTCAATCAATAAACTGATCTCTAACCACCCGTTTTAAGGCGGGCCGTTTGCTGAAACTGGACCTGACCGGAGCTTCCACCTTTTGGGCGTTCCCAAAGAGTTAGGGGAGCTTGGTGCGGTTGCACAACAACCGGCAACCAGCAACCACCACAACAACCCTGTTGTGTCCTGTCGTGCGAATCAAAGCGGCACCTGGTGGGCGGTAGTCCACACTTTGGACATGGTGCCAAGAAAGGACTTGTCCTGTGAAGAATTTGAACCGCACCAGCCAAGCAAGCCGAGCAAGGTCGTCTTCAAGGACATCTGTGAATCAAAAAGCCGATGTGAGCTTGTGGGAGGACAGCAATTTGTTGGTTTACGTCATGCAAATGAATGCAATTTAGTGGAAAAAATCGAAAATCCAAACAAGCAGTACTCCACAAATTGCTCCTGGGGCTGTGCTGGCACCTCCGATGGTGTCCTCGGGTGAGGTTTCGCGGGGCGCCATGGACCCACTGACTGCCGTCTTGCACGTCTGCCATCCACCCAAGCGAGATAAGTTCATAACTGAACATTATACTATTTATTATCCCACTGCCAAGACTTCTTGTTCGCGGTCACCTGAAAAACTGTATTCAGTAGATGCGCAAGAAAGTGTGGCTAGAGGAACAATGAGGAACAACGCACATGGTGGGAGTAGCCACTCCTTCCATCCTCTGTCTGTGGATAGTGATTTCTACTCCCCTCGAAGTGGGATCTCAAGTTACCAAGCAGTCCAACAAACATCACTGAACCATGGAGGACTCATAAGGAACCCATGGCCTTTTTTCGGCATTCAACTGAATCCTCTATAGCTACTAGCTTCTTGTTAGTAGTAAGGCCAGGAGCTACTAATAGCTTCTTGCTCCATTCATAGCGATGCCCTTTGTTCGCTTTGATACTATATAGTAGCGTCCTCTTGTTCCAAAGAAAAACTTCGACCCCAAGGAGTCCTGGGGCTCAAAAGGAGTCCTTCGGTCGACGCGCCGTCGATCGACGCATCGTCGAGACGGCTCGGATGTCCTGGCTGCCGCCGCATAGCCATTGGCACCCGCTGCGCGCGGCGCGCGCTGCGTGCGCTGGGCTCCGGCCACCGGAATCACGCCGCCCAGATGCGCCGTGAAACCGGTGAAGGAATCCTGCAGCAAGGGTTCTTCGCCTTCTCGGCTGCTGAAGCTCGGAACCTGTCGGAATCAACACGAATTAGCCCGGTGGGTCGGAGCACAGCCCGAAATCGTGACGTCACCTCGGTGACATTTCATGGTACCGAAGACCCACCATCGAAATCCATCGAACATCGACCTCGACCGGAGAAAACCGCGCCGCTTTTGGCGCGTAGCGAACGGTGCTCACCGACGTGTGACATGTTCAGATTCAAAAGGTCCAGGGCCCCCGAAGAGGCCCCGAAGACGCCTGCTGTCCCTCAGCGAAGAAGAGGTGGAGGGCTTCCTGCAGATCAGAGATGAATCTGCTTTGACCCAAAGAACCAAGTTCAGGCCAACCTGACCCCACGAGCAGGTCGGTTTTATTTCAAGAGCATGATCAAAGGAGCGGGTGCTCAGAAACGTGGAGCATCGTGGAGCGTTCTTCATGCTGCCACAGTTTAAATCAAGCAAGATCTTTTTCACCCAAAATGGGCGTACATCAAGCCAAGCTCGATTGTCAATCAATCGATGGGCAATGATGGGCAGACTTCCACAGATCAGCTGAGCGACAACTGTAAGCTCTTGTCTTTGTCTTCATTTGAAGCTCAGCGATGGCCTCCACCTAATGGCGATGGCCTCCACCCTAGTAGCTTCTTGCTACCAGTAGCAATGGCCTCCAACCTACAAGCGATGGCCTCCCCTAAGGGCCTCCACCTAGCTCGTTTAGAGCTTCATTGGGAAATTTAGTTCAAAGCCACGGAGCACCACAAGTTTCAAATCTCAAGGCTGCGAGCATGTTTACCCCTCCCACGCGCTTAGGACATGTAAAACACATGTGTTTGCTTTTGCTGCTAACCTACTACTGTAACCTTGCCCTCGCATGTGGTAGCTAAACGAGATGCCTTCAGCCGAGCCCTCTCGCCGCTCTCCGCCAAGTCGGTCCTCCACATTCCACTGGCTTGCCTCCAGCAAGTTCCTTGCAGCCTGTGGTGGTAAAGAACTGCAAAGCGGTAAAGAGCTGGACCAGCATGGCTGGTTGGTGAACAAATGCACCATCCCTGAACATCTTGTTCGACATCTGTTGCACGTTGAATCCGTTCACTGACCACACTCCGCAGGCTGAAATGGTCCACACCTCCTCATCGATGCCAACAACCTCGACCAGCTGGTGCACCTTCTCCTACAACACAACAAGCGGTTTGGGCTACCTGACTCTTCCTAGCTACCCTGGGCTACCGAGTGTAATATACACGAAACCGAAAATTAAAAGGCAAACGTGAACCCTTTCACTAATACGCAGCCATCCCTGTGCCTCTTCTGACATTGCTCAACGGTTCAGCGATGCGCGATGAGACATTGCTTGCACGTCTCACAGTTCTGTGGGAATCGACTTGTTCTGACTGGGAAAACGTTTTGCGCCGTGTTGTTCTCCGATGCCCGGTCGGACTGTGGTTCATGTGCTCATGTCTGTCCGATGAAAACTAACAGTCTTTACTTGTCCCTTTTCTCGTCTCTTTTGCACGTTTCTCGAACTCGACATCTGTCATCTGCTCCGAAGGCTTGGGTATGAACGAGGCGTGAAACGAAGAAATGGATCAACTGAGAGGCCCTTGTGCAGCCTGGAAACCCTTTTTTGCAGTCCGGCCGGCCGCGCTTGGTCTGTCTGAGGCCCAAACTAACTTGTGACAAAACCACTGCTCGAGTAAGGACCACATGACGAAGCTCGACAAGAATAAACATCCATCAACGTGTGATTGGTCCAATTGCAAGAATCACCATGAGCAGCACAAGTTAAAACGGTGCTGGCTTGAAAGCGTTCTTGGCCAGTGTTTTGCTCTTCATAAGACTTGTTCCACAACGCGTCGCAACGCGTCTTCTCCAGTTGCTTTTTTGAGCGCGCACGGCAGTGAACTGCGTCAGCTGGATGGACGACAGACTCAGAAGTCGCGCATCATGTCCTCCAGCATTCGCCTCCATTCGGAGCAGCAAACAAATCTTCCGTGACAATCTGGAGAGAAAAGGGCTCAAGCACTGAGACTGCGTTGCGTGAGACTGCGAGCTCCAAGAAATGGGGGCACCATCCACGCATGGTGGTTTTCTGTTGGGAGTGGTCAGAAAACACTCGACTGTGACATCGAAGACGACAGAACTTGGTCTGTAATTTGGAACAGAACTTGCCGTATCAAAGTCATGCAGATGATGTCACCAATGGGGGGCGCTCCCTGGTCTCTGAACGGCGCAATGAGCAGCGCCTTCAAGTGAAGAAAAACATCGAAGATCGTTCATTCAAGTTCTAAGCCCAGGGCTTGTAGAGCGGTGGCAATATAACCTGAGGCGAAGGGACAACAAAGATCGCCATGTCACGTTCTCTCTGCATGCCGGATTATTAGGTCAAATCTAAGAAGCCCCGATGGTCATATTGGGGTCAAAGAAACATGATTTCTTCGTGGTTGTCGCGACGTGACTCCCTTCTAATATTTGTTCAGATTCCCTGTGGACAAACACAAATATGACAGTTGCAATTCTCAACCAATGCATGATGCAAAAATGAACGTCCGATTGTAAACAAAGGAGGGTTCTAAGGATATTGAATCAATTTCGAATATGATCCATGTGATCTAGGCGAGTGTGGCCACAAGTATCCACAGAAAAGGAGGGGAGGCTTCCAAGGCTGCCGCCTGTTGAAGCCCACAATGCTCGAAGGTCATCAGCAGCTGGTACAGACTGTGCTGTGCCTCTTTGTACGGAACACTGGAAGACCGGCTTCGCTTTGAGCAGGGAAGCTATCATATATGTTCCGAAAGCTTACTAACCTGTTATACTGCCGCTACTGTTCCTGTCACAACTCAACTCTACAGGGAAAAACAACATGGAGCTCCGATGAGCCCCGTTCAGCCGCGTCGTTCGATCATTCTTCGGCCTCCTCGAAGGAACTTTGCGCTCCCCGCACCGTCGGTGGAGCGAAATCCAGAAGGCCACGGAGTGAAATCAAACCTCGGTTGGGAGACTCAGAGAAGTTCCGTGTTTCCCCAAGAAAGGCCAGTGATTCACAAACATGAAAACGGACACACGCAAGAAAAATCAAGAAAAGATCCAAACTTCTCCGAAACACTTATTCCATGATCATATGCAAGATCGGTTTGATTTGGCCTCCTGCTTTTAGCTTCAGTGCACAAGCAAAGCCATGCTCTCACAGTATCAATATGTCAAGTTTGAAGAAGTGCTTGACAAGTTGCGCTTCAGAGCCTGCAGCGCGCCGCAAAGCTCATAGATGACCTCTTCGTTCGAGTCAGGATCTTCGGAATACCCTTCTTCTCACCCCTCTCACACCCTCCAAACGGAAAGACGAGGGTGCGACTTCCAACTGTAAAAGCTGAATCTGGACGACGGCGTCGTGTTGTTTTTTGTTTGTGTTCGCTGAGGGGTTCCAATCTTTTTTTTTGGTAAGCTTCGCCCAATGGACCGTGTTCGGTGGTCATTCGTGGTCCAGATCATTCCTAGTCGGAAAAGGCCCGGCCCTCAGGCGCACAAAATCGCCAAGAGTGATGGGACTTTTCCCCCTACTTGCCGCCCCCGCTCAACTTCGTTCCCAGTGCTTGAACTCTCTGGAACTTGTGCGTTTCGTCCTTGACTTGAACGGCACGTGCCTAGATTTCTGTCATGTTCGGCCAAGACATGGGCGAGCGAAGCACGTCCCACGTCAGTCCGCCCGCACCGTCCACGTCCGTCCGCCTTGCTCAAGGCATCTTCTCGCTGCACCTTCCCCAGGTCGTCCATGTCACGGCCTCACCGAAGCATGTCACGGGGACAAGGCCCTTTGGCAAGGCTTCCAGGGGAAACATGCATGCTAAGCATGCTTAAGCATGCTTAAGCATGCAATATGATGGAATCTGTTCACGACTGGTCTGAGTGAACCAGCACTCAGTACGTCCAAACTGCATTGATTCAGTACGTCTCGGCTGAGAATTCCGACTGAGACAAATCCAGCCACAGAGTCCAGCGGCAGCGATCCTGCCGGTCTGCGGTCGAATTTTTGGCATCTGCGCCCACTGTGTCTCACTCACGAGAATGTGGTGTTGGTTTGGTCGAGTCCATGTGAAACAGGGCAAACGGAACAGAAATGAAAGTTGACAAGAAGGAATCAAGACATGTCTCGAGAAATGTCAATTGCCTTTCAGCTGCAAGCCCTCCTCATCAATGGTGCTAGCTGTAAAACATCAGCCTCTAGCACCTTCCGACTGTCAGACTGTTGCAAGCGTGTCAGGTCGTCATGCTTCGCCATGCTTCGCCGTGTTTCACAACACGACTGGATTTCACCAACGATTCACAGAATCAAGGATCGATCTACGGAGGCCATCGCTCTTAGGTTGGAGGCCGAAGAGGCACAAGGCCCTTTGGCAAGGCTTGCAGGGGAAAATGCATGCTATAAGCATGCTAAGCATGCATGCTTTCCTCAGGCTTTCAGTTCTGTGCAAACTCCATGTGACGGTCCATGACTCATCGTTTTCCCGTCTCCGACTCCATCCGTTTTTGATCACGGAGGGGCTGTCTGAGAGGGGAAAACCATGTCTTCGCAGTGGGCAAAATCTTGGAAAATGTTTTCTGAAAAAGGCACCTGCAACTGTGACAGGTCAAGGGCTTTTGCTCCCTTATGCCTCAGCGGATGGCTCAAATGGCTCAAAGCCATGATGATCGAGCAGGCACGTGCCTGTGATCGAGAAGTATCATGTTTGGTGGAATCGCTTCATGTTGCTCTGGGGCCAATGAACACCAGTTTTGAGCACCGGCTAAATACTGCAGACACCGAACAGTGCACTGGTGACTGCTGGTCTTCCGCCGCGGCTCAGCTTCTGACCGAGAAGCGGCCACGATACACTGCACGCGGATGGTAAACTCTCTCAGGACCTGCAACTGATCTCACTCAGCGGTCAAGCCATGTCAAGCCTCTTCACCCAAATGGACTACATGTTTGTGGAGAAAAATCACGAACGCATCACAGATGCAAAAACCATCCCATGAGTCATCTTCCCAAGGGGGAAGATGTTCACCGTACAGCGCCATGCTGTCCATTTTCCTCATTTTTCCTGCCATGCGAGTTAGGTTGGAGGCCATTGCTAGTAGGTTGGTGGCCATGGCTATTTGAGCGACCGGCAAAACCTCCTTGCAAACTGGGTTCCATTTTGACAAGGTTATCGATTTTGGTAGTTCACCATATCGTTTTACAGGGTTTGGTATAATCCTTTTTGACTTCGCACATGCGTGTGAGGGTTCTGTCACAACCACAAGCTGAGTCTAGCAGCTGCCAAAAGACACCCAGATGAGTGCCATTGTTCTTTTGAAAGCCTAGAAGATAACCAAACTCAAACAAAGAAAATGAACAGTAACAATGGAACAAGGTCTGATAGTTCAGAGTATCGGTTTTGGTAGTTCGCTATATCGTTTTACATGGTTTGGAGACACTCACATCATATAGTTCGCTATATCGTTTTACACGGCATAGGCAACTCGCATCATAAAGTGGAACCTCGAAGATCAAACACTTACATGAACTGTTTCGCCTCTAGCTCATTTGGTTCCTTATAAAGTCGTTTCCTTAAAGTATGTGTCCTCCTTCTTCCTCCCAAACCTCGCAGACCGCCTCCAAGCCGCTCTGCAGGTAGACCGCGAAGAAGCTACGTCCGTCCGGCGCCTGGCGCTCCGGTGGGTTCCCACCAGTCGATGTCAGGTGACACAGGTGCAAATATGAAGTGCGTGCCAGCACCACCCCAAGGTGGTTTATGGACCCCCCTGACTATCTATGTTCCATCTAATAACCACCCTTTGGGTGGTGCTGGTGATGTGGGATAATAAAAGTTGCATTTGGTTGCAAGTATGAAGGCCTGAAGACCAGAGGTTGACATGGACACGGCTTTGCCTTGTCAGCGTGGCAGCCAGGCCATTGCAAAATCTGATCATGTAACATATGTGTGTGTGTGCTGTGTGTGTGTATGCGTGTCAAAAGTGCCATTCTTCAACTTACAAGACACATACACCATCGTGAATCATGAACCTCACTCAGATCGTATTGCACAGATGTTTCTGTGCTCGACTCCGCCCAAGGCAAGCACTTCTCGTCCCAAACACCTCCAGGGCAACAACGACCGTCAGCACTGCTGTGACACGACACACTCACAACATGTCCAAGAATTACTGTGACACGGCTCGGCGCCTGGGCGGCAAAGGCAGGCGGTTGAATGTCCATGGGGTAGCCAAAGGCTGTGGTTTTGGAAAGCATCTGTCCCTGGAAAACCGACAGACGCCCAACCGCCAGCCGGAGGCCAAAGGTGTCGGCGTTTGTAGGCCGCAGTCAAACACACGGCTAATGATGCAAAGGAGCTACTTGTTCTCTTGTTCCTAGTAAAAGGGTGCAAACGGACCAGGTGGTGAAAGACATCTCACCATGGTCTTGAAAAGACTTATTGGCTGTAAACCACATCGCCTGATGCCTGTAAACCACCGCATGGGCTAAGGCTGCCAGGGCCAGCCACCTGGAAGAGTCACATGACGCTTCGAAGACAAAAGAAGAACCCTGTCATAAGATGTTTGTCATGGCAGGGTTCTTCTTTTGCAAAAGAAAAGGACAAACATCTGTCATAAGATGAAGATGATCTCCTGTGTCATAAGATGTTTGTCCTCATCAAGATCTGCTGAAATGGAATGAAGTCCCTTTTTTTCAACCCCAGTTGGTTTTGTCTATGTAGCTCAAGTTCTTGAAATCGACTCCTCATCCGAACTATGGGCGTCTCACGCACCAAATCCGCCTGGAAAGTCCAGGACCCTCGCAGCTCAGCGGCTGGACGAGGGCCTCCCAGCTGAAGAAGACAGGATACCGCAAGACAGTCCCCGAGCTATGATTTCGAAGCCAGGTGTAATATAATCACCCACCCTCTTCCACCCCAATCACCCCATGAATATACCATGCCCTGGTAATTCTGGCGATGTCCTTCAGAAGTTCTCTGTCTTTAAGGGCCTATATGTCTTTCTCGCTGTTGGTCTAGGATACATTATGCTATAGATACAATCTGACTGCACCAAGGAATAGGCTTCACCAAGAAGTTCGCACTGACTAGCACCCAGCGATGTCAGTGTAAAACACAGCACACCTGGAGATGTCGACATCCTGTGACGACCCCAAAGGAGCAATTATCCTTCCCTAGAGACTCCGGACTGGAATCAATATGCCTACATTGATCCCCCTAAACATCCTAAACCACCCCCAATGTAACCATAGCCATAGCCATCTAAATGCCAGTCCCGGAGTCGAAGACTTAGTAGATCAGTCCCCGCGGGCCGCGGGCCTCCAGGAGCTCCGAACCCTCTGCCGAGCTGGGCCCAACGATGCCCTCCGGCGATTCACGGCGAGCGACGCCGAGAACCGGCGGCGAAGCCCAAAAGGGCACGAGCTGGGCCCATCTCCGACGGGTCAAAAGGCACGAGGGCCCAAGACTGACTGCAGGTCTCAGCTTCGGCTGGAAGGTTTCTCTTGTGATGAGGATGAAGGTGTATACGATGACACAGCTGTCTCATCAGCTGTCGAAAGGTGACATGACATCCGCCCATGGACATGGGCCTCCAGGAAGATTTCTTGCAGCTCCACAGAGGCAAAAACCTTCCAGCTTTCGTCAATCTAAAGGCAAGCACATCACAACAAGCTTCTTCTATATATAACTCGGCCGTTACAGGTGGAGAACGTCGCGGTCTCTTGTTTGTTGAGACACAATCGCCAATGAACGCATGTGAACACCCGGTCTGGCTGGCATGGAGGAAATGAATGTGGAGCATAGACCTTAGCAGCCTAATCGACAGATCAATGGTCAATGGTGCCAACTCAAACCCCGGCCCGAGTAGATAACATACCAAAAGAGGTTGAAGGACCCTATATAGTACTGTAGGTACCCCGGTCGAGTTCGTTTGAGGTCACTTAACCTTTTTGTTGGCAGTCGATGTCCATTTGGACATCCATGAAACACAGTCTTGTCTTGATCACGTGAGGGGGAAGCCATGGGAGGCCCTGCTGGCTGAGGATGATACTACCAGGCCGGTACAAAGCCAGGAGCCGAAGCTGAAACTGGAGGTTGCCCTGGGTAGACAGAAGTTGATCAGTGCTAGTCTTGGTGGAAAGGCATTCCTATTAAAGCATCTATCAAACACATACACATATATATATATAGATGAAACAACTGCCTGGTATTTTCTGGGAACGGAAATTGCTTTCTGAGACCGGAGATCCCAAGATGTTCGATTATGTGGTAGTATGTGTGTTCAAGCACTGGTCACACAAGAAGAAACCCATGTCAAATGGTTATAACAAACATTCGGGCCAAAAAATGTAAGTGCGGCACATCATCAGCACCATGCAGAACAGCGTGAGCATCAAGCTAGAAGCGACTATCCTGGCCCAAACGAATCCAGCATTCCAGGGTGCCGTCCAGGCTGTCGTCCAAGGAAAGCGAAGCTGAGCCCAAGACACAATGGCTTACTTGACAAACACCCCACCTTTTCCTGTCACGTTGTCCCCCCTTTCCTGTCCCCGACATGAACTCCCACCCGTTGTCCAAAGCCCAACTCCCTTGGATAGCTCTGAAGGTGGCCTGCTTCATCCATTTAACAGCCCTCTCCTGGTGGGCTCCCAACCTCTTTTCCTGTCACGTTGTCCCCCTTTCCTGCCCTCGTGAACGCCCACCCCTTGTCGAAAGACTGCCCAAACTCCTGAGCCCCTGATGATAATGATGCCCTTAGAACACCCCAAAAGCCATACATGTTCACTATTTTTCGTGACGCCTCTTTTTTCTCTCTCCCCCACCAGGCTCTGGGTTCGCCCTACCCTGCCAGGCTACCTAAGTAACCAACCCCCCCCCACACCCCCTATACTCACTTCGTTCGCCCATCGACAACTCTAGCCTAGCCTATAGCCTATCGGCTGGCTTTCTAAATAATTGTAATTGAATTGCCTACTAGCTTCTTGTTACTACTAGTAAGGCACTTGTTACTAGAAGCGATGCACTTGTTTCTACTCGTTTTTTTTCTACCTACATTGGGGATCATTGGGGGTGATTGAGCGGCTTTTACTGCCCTTCATGGAGTGTGCTTTGACCGAGTCCGAGTCCACGAGTCTCGTCGTGTGTCGTCACTCGTCCAAGGCATGCCAGCTTTTACCAAGGCAGCTGCGCTTTCACCTCAGCTGAGCTGGAGCAAAGAAGAGCATGAGTAGCACTGACATGATTCACTTCAAAGAAACATGAGTAGCACTGTCAGCTGGTAGCTATGGCGGAATGCCCACAAATGCCGCCTCTTTTCTAAATCATGACATGTCAATTGATGCCTCGTCTTAACCCAAACAGCTCGTGTTTCGGCATCCTTTCGTCGAGCTCCACACCCTCCGATGGGTCGCTGTTGGGGGGAAGTAGACCCAAGAAAGCCCTTGCCTGGACAGCGGCGACGGCGACCCACCGTGGCGTAAGATCCGTGTCGAACGATCCGACTGTGTCGAACGACCGCGACGACGCGCACGACGTTCGTAGTCGAACGCAAAGACGGATTGCACAGTGGACAGTGGACTTCACAAGGGAGACGTGTGCTTGCAGTGCCAAAGGAACTCGTTCTGAAAACGTTCTCTTGCGCAATAAGCGGATGTGAAAGCATTGCACATCAACTCAGTCTTTAGATATCGGCACCGGATCAAAATATGTTCTTCATCGATCTGCCCCCTTCACCAAGATCACCAAGCCCTGCCTCCCGAGCTGCCTCATCTGGGACACCGTGGCCAGGGCCAGACTCATGATCTCAGCGATTTGATGGGCATACACATGCAACATCTTCACACCCAAGAGAGATATCTCACACTACTAGCGATGGCATCCAACCTAGAAGCATATCATATAGATGCATGATTTCTTGTGAATCACAACATTCAGGGATTCCTACAATTCAATGCTGTTGCAGGATCAATGCATCTCCGCAAATTCTTCTCTTAGCTGTCTTAGCTTCTGCTCAGATCCAACACCGGCGATTTGATTGCTCGACTTCCAACACCGGCGATGAGAATGCTTCGGCTTCACACCTCACAGTTCCTCACAGTTCCTTCACCGGCTCCACCGATCCACATGTCTTCGGAACCGAATCCGAATCCGTCCCATCGAATTAGATGCATCCGTGGTGCCACGAATTGATCGAACTATAATTGAGTAGGCAGAATCAGCGTCGCGAACATTCTTTCAGACTCCTGGATCCACCCCCGCTGTTGGACTGACTTGGCTCACTTCTCCTCTTTCCGCCGCGGCAACGGCGGAGTAGTTCCTGCAAGTCCATTGCCCGGTCCTTTCCATGTCATCTCCTCCCGCTGTGGGGATTTCCTCGGGGAGGGCGACGGCACTGCGCCACGCGGTCGCAAGCGACCCTTCTGGACACTGGTGGCCACACGGGAGGCAAAGGTGAGAGTGGAATAGCTCTCATTCGCGTCCAGTGCATCGGGTGAGACCTGGGCAAAGAGAAAGGTCTTGCAACCAGGGCCACCCAAAGCATCCTGAAGAAGATAGGTGAGCTTGGAATTTCGGTAAGGCACATGAGCCGAACTGGTGGAGTCTCCCAATGCAAAGAGGACATCTGCCAAGGCAGACAAAGAGCGATTGATGCAATTCGCCTCTTTCATTTGAATCCCTTCGGCTTGTGAGATTTTCGTGCGTTCACTTCCGGCCAAATCGACAATATGTAAGACACCGACAGGAACACCGTTCACTTCAGCGCCAGATCTCCGAAGCACGCTCAATGAAATCACTGTATGAGATCGTGAGGATCTTTCATTCAGTGCCGTGCTGGCCACGTGTCGTTTGTTTCTCACTCTTTGCAAAGCATCCTCCACGTCTGCTAAGTTCTGGATGCTCCATGACTTCAATCCAGGAACTCTCATCGAGCCAAAGGGTGAATACTTGGAGCTCCCGGTCTGGTTGGCATCGGCCGAGTTGGCACCCGTTCCATCCTGTGCCGGGTGAAGATCGGCCACGTCGGAGATGGCACCCGCCGATTGCCGCACTTCCAGCCGTTCATCTCGGCTCTCAGCTTCACTCGTTGCATCAGAGAGAAGATCCTGACGTTTCCAACGTGCAAAAAGTCACGCAGAAAGCATCTAGAGTATCTAGAGTATCTGCATTGCCCCTGCTCTTGAAACCAATTCAAAGCAGCATGCAAAGATGTTCAACACATATGGAAACGCCACCCTTTCAGAAAGCATCCTGAATGGACTCGTTGTAGATCTCCAGTGCTGTGAGCCTCACTTCAAAGCTCTCTGCCAAGCGCAGCAAATCAGCAATCGCCAAGTCCTGAATCCCTGGATCCCCCGAGCTCCGTTGACCCGCCAAGGTGTAGGTCTTTCCAGCTCCTGCAGCTTCACGCAGCTTCACGGGTCCATCGGGTCAGGGGGGTTACGGATGGGCGCTTCCGGGGCTCAGCTCAAACAGAGCAGCTCGGGCGCATGGGGCGGAGTTATTTATGACCGGAGTGATTTCTGGGAAGACCCGGTCGTTCCAAACACCCACCGGGTCATGTCTCTCATGACCGGGTCCATGACCAGATGACCGGATGACCGGCCCAGTCCTGTCTGACCATAGGCGAAAATGCAAAGGTGAATCCCTTCCAGAATCCCCGGCAGCAAAGGTCCCACTTCCTCGTACAGTTCTCCTCAGCTGTCGCCGAAAGCATGGCGCCCGAATCAACTTGGAGGAGTGAAAGAGAGCGAAAGCGCCAACTTCTCGTCACAGCATGTCTGAGGTGAGAGTGAAAAGAAAGAGAGAGAGAGAGAGAGTTAGAGTTGCTGTAAACCGCTCTTCGCTGTGCGTTTCCGCCAATGCCCCAAATGTCATATTGTTTTTTGTGTCTTTTTCAGGAAACAAACGGTGAAGTTGGGGTCTCAGAAGAGCTCACCCTGCAGATGGCCGACCATGTTTTTGCTCGGGAGACTGCACATGTCAGACTCTGAGACGAGGAGCTTTGGCCAGCTTGCTGGCTGAAAACACGATCAAAGTTGAAGTCATGCCGCCGTTCACCTTAGACTCGGCGCCATCGGCTTCGATATGACCATCATGTGGTGCTCTAAGCGGCGTTTCTCTTGGAGGTTCCGAGAACATTCAGATGGTCTTCCTGCGGTACTTCGGTCTTTCTCGAGTTCCGGTTGATGTTCACGTCGCACAGTCTGGCTTTGAAGTGTTCCATTTCGACCGCTTCAAAGACTGAACAGAAGGAAACTCAGACTGAACACATGGAAGATGCTTGAGAGAGTGTTTTCGACTCTAAAGCCTCCAAGTTGCCTGGAGGTTTCCTCAAACAAACACTCCTGGAGCCTTCTGCTTTAACACCAAATGCGCCAGAAGCATCTGCCTTCTGCTTGGGTGGGCGGATGCGGCAGAAGACACGGATGCTTCCACGAAGCTCCTGCCAACCCCACACTTGCGCAGTGTGACCAAGTTGATCATCTCTATACCGGTCAGGTTGGGGGTGTCGGGTTTCACCATGGAGACAGCACCAGTGGAGCTCTACAGATGTTCTTCAGCTCTACCCTCGTCTACACTCCCTCCCTCTCGAGACACTCCTGCACCGTGTTCTGCAACGTTCTCACCTCTGATCGCAAGCTGCGCTTGTCCTGAATGGCATGCGAGAAGAGTGGGGACCTCCAGCCGTGGTTCTGTCAGACTTACAACACGCGACTCTGAGGTCTGTGCGGAACATGGCCGAAGGATGTAGCATGTGCAGCCATGGAGTGGTTTCGAAGTCTCAAATGGTGTATAGAAACACATGGACCGCACAAGTACTCCCAAACCCAAACAGCCCTTAGGGACAGAGTGAAGCCGAGTCTACTCATCCTGAGGTGAAAACGCACCCTGACAATACTCTCCAAATCCAGCGAAGAGGCTTGCTCCAAAGTAGCCAGTGAGATCTCTTTTTGGGCCAGTTGACGTTCAAGTTGCGCCACGCGATCATCCACTTCAGCCTGTTGAGGGAAGTCCATGGCGTATCTTGGTGCAAAATCTGCAACCTAATCCATATGGCATGACTTTAAGGAATCAGCAACATTCAGCAACCCTTGGCGATAAACAAAATGGTACAAATGGGTCAAAGGACGCTCCTAGGTGCTCCTGGCCTTACTACTAGGAGCAATGGACGCTACTAGGGTCTCCTGGCATCGCTACTAGGAGCAATGTTCGCTACTAGGAACAAAGGGCATCGCTGCGAACGGAGCAATGCCGTGAAGTATCATATCGCAGTATCATCATGGCCGCTGGTAGTGCCCACATGGCCGGCCTGAGCTTGTGCCTTTTGGAAACCTGCATCCTGAGCCCTCACACCACTCAAGGCTTCTGCCAAGCTTTCGTAAAGCGCTGGCATCTTGGCTAAGAGTTCTGGCTGCAAGGACCTCTGGAAGCAAATGATGTGGAAAGGTGAGAAGTCTCTGTGGATGTCTGTAGTCAGCACTCATGTCTACTCATATCTCTTGTACACCAGTCATGAAGACGGCGGTGACTACTATCATAGTTGAACGAATGACATGTTATTGGCACCAACGCCACAACCCTTCGCCCCCAACAAAAAGACTCCAAGCCACCCTCAAACAGCCTAAAACACTCCCCAAATGTGGCACCTTTCTGCGGTCTTCAGGTGCTTCAGCGTGATCTCGGCTGCCTTCATCGCTGCCTCGTCCCTCTCGTCGCGGAGAAGAAGCTCCAAGAAGCTTCGGAGCCAAGCTCTCCAGGCGACGGCCTCCTCGCTTTCTTCGAAAACAAAAAGAACGAACGCTACTGGGTTGGAGGCCATCGCTACTAGAAACAAGAAAAAGGAAAAGGAAGAAGTCTCAATATATGTTTGCTATTAGTTTGGAGGCTGGCGGCTGGAGGTACTGAGGGATTGTAATTCTCTTCAAAGGCTTTTGATTGAACACAGATCGCTTAGAAAGCTACATGAGCCGCTTGGCGCATGGCCGTACGGTCATCGCGGTCCTCGCGCGCGGCTTGCTCCGAGCTTTTGGCCTGATGTGCCAGGCGCTGCAAGCTTTCACGCTCCTGGCAGCGCAGCGCAGCGGAGCGACGGAGCGCAGCGACGTGTCGTCTAAGGGGTCAGACTGACAGACTGAAGAAGTCAGAAGCAAGGACTGCTTGCTTTGGGGGTCAAATCTACTTGTCATCTTGGTGCCTTTTGGCATCTGAAATCTTTCAGAGTGGATTCTGCAAATCCGGCCATATCAAGTCCACAAAATGTTCGCGACTGTCTTCACAATGCGTGAAAAGGGTCGTATGTAATGTAAGCAGCCCCGGTTTCTGACGGTTATCATGGTAAGCTGCTCCTGGTCAAGGATGCACCAGCGGTGGTGGTGATGCTCTTTGCTCCTGAATCTGTGCATCTCAATCTGCAAGTGGGTATTCACCAGCTGCACTTGAAAAGACAAAAGGCGATCTTAGGGGTATATCAGTATATCCCATTAGCAGTAACAGTAGACGATGATGGTTAGTGAAAGCATTTCTCAAGAATAGTGACAATGCTTGCCGACTGTTGCTGGTTTGCTGGGACACGCCCTAGCGATCATGCAATCTTGCTTCAAAGTGGTGTTATGTTGCTCTTGTTGTCTTCTCAACCTAGATCCAGTTGCCGACGCTGCGGCTCAGAGAGAACTGCAGCGCTCAGTGAATGGAATAAGAGTTGCCGCACAGCAATTTAGCTTGCTGATTATCTTCATCGTGAACAACATTGCAACATTGTACCGGCAAAACCAACGACCTACATAAAATACAGATACAATATCTGCACTCAAGAAGCCTATTGTAAGGGAAGACATCACAGGGTAGCATGCAAGTAGTTAGACTGTTAGACTGTTAGAGATGGTTTTGGATCACAATCAGATCTACTATCTGGTTCATTAGTCGGCTTAGTGCAATCTGGACCAACCTCTCTTGACATGGAGGTGCTTCGACTTGTTACATCCATTTGCTTCTGAATACAAATGTGTAGAATTGCGCACTAGCACTGATTGAACTTGGACTGTTTCTCGGCTGAGTTGTGAGCTCATAAACACAGGACGCTATATGTATAATACATGTCACATGAATTCACATGTCTTTTATTGTCAATATTGTTCAGAAAGCCATGCCGGCCATGCCTTTGTTGCTCAACAGACCAAAAAGTCACATGAACTACACACTACACACCGCGGTTGACTCGTCGATGCTTCGGATGCTCGGACCTTTGGGCATCTGCCGCTTCCACTTTAAGGCTTTCGCATCGATCCAAGGCTTGCGACAGCATCGTTTGCATCTCTGCCTGAGTACAAAACACCGAGAAAACACCGGAACAAGGACGCTACTAGAGGCTCCGGTGTTCTGGCATGTGTTCGGGGCAGAATGCATTCGGTATGAAGGTCGAAGATGGTAGGACGACTTGAAAGGTCCATCATGGAGCGACCATCGCTACCACCAAGTCTGTACAAACCTCCATCCTTCTACTTCAGAATCCATTTATGACAGAATCAACCTCCATCGGAGTCGGTCGTTTTTCAAACCACGTCGGTCCGTTTTTTTAAACGTCGCCCGTCTCCTGCTGTGTGTTGCTCCGCTGCAATGCGCCTCTGATGGCACGGACTTTCTGTCGAAGGTCCTCCAAGCCTCCACTTGGACGCTCCTCATCCATGCGCACCTGAAGGAAAACGCCGGATCGAGGAATCCACTGTGTTCCGTTTTTCTTGGATCCAGGTCAACATGTGTGAACATGTCGTGTGAACATGTCGTGTGAACATGTCGTGTGAACAACGTGTTGGTGCTTATGAATTTGATCAGCAGCAACTCCGCGTTTCAAGACGCGACGCCTCTCCATCCGAGGTGGGAGAAGTGAAGTGCGGCGTCCATGAGAGAATCTCACTGCTACAGGGCAGAGATGTCTCGGGACTCAAAGGAACTTGGGCGAAGGCGACCCGAGACTTCTCGTCTTTCTCGACGCCCTCTCGACATCGAGACGGAGGGGTGCCGCGAGACTGGCGGAGTCGGTCACCGAGACTCTTCAGTCGGTTGCAGGTCTCATTCTCCTTGGACTTTGGACTTCGAAGCATCGCGAGAAGTAAGGTCCCATCACAGATTGAAAGGAAATCCTTATGGTTGTTTGTCGCAGTGGAAGAAGACTTGTGAGAGCTTCCCACTTTCATTTGACACCTTTTCTGATGTTGTGCTGCAAAAACCTAGCTTTTGGCTCTTTGTCCTGGGACAACAGCTGTTGCAACCTCATTTCTTCACTTGTTTTGTCAGCTCAGTCGTGGGCTCATGGGCTCATGTAGTGCCCAAACGCTGCAGGTGAGTCAAAAGAAGGCGAAAGAGCCAAAGATCGGAAGTAAAACCCAGTCCAACCCATCGCGAGCGGACGCAAGGACGCTACAGGCCATCGCCATTAAGTTGGAGGCCATGACTAGTAACAAGAAGGCTACGAACATAGCAAGGTGCATCGCTACTAGGAGCAAGAATGCTACTAGGGGCTCCTGGCCTTACTACTAGGAGCGATCGGACGCTACTAGTAGCAAGGTGCATCGCTACGAACGTAGCAAGAAGCTATTGATCCGGCGCTCCTGTTTTCGCCGGTGGTTCACCAGGCTGCCGCACCCATGACTCGCTCTCTCCCAGGCTTGCTGCGAAGAGGCAGCAGGAGACCAGGGTGCATAAGAATGACAGGATCTCTAGGATCACTTGACCTAAGATGCAAAAGCACCTGTTGGAGCTCTTTTTCCAACATTCCTAGGCTGCAAGATGCATGAATTTCAACGACCTGAAACATTCTTGGAACGCTTTTTCTATTGAAATGAAGATACGATGCCCGACATGTCGTTCATTTTTCTTCCTTTCCCACTGCAGATCCAGTCGCGAAGGCTGATGCCTCTCCTCCGTGTGCTGCGCATGACCACGGCTGACAGCCCAAAGAGCCGCCCCAAGGGCAGCAGGACCGAGGCAGCCAGGGCAGCACCCAATGGAAGGATCTTGGAATGGCGACACGCATGGCAAGATGGCATGAAAACATATGTCTTTTTTTCTTTCCTTCTTTCTTCATTATGTGTTTCTTTCTTTCTTCCTTTCTTTTTTTCTTTCTCTATTTGTGTCTTTCTTTCTTAAGCTAGCATTTATTCCAACCGCGAGACTTTGCAACGAAGAGAAACTTGCGCATAAAAAGACTTAGTCTGAAACTTCGAGGTGTAGCGCGCGGGAAACATGTTCGCCTAGACCCTCATCTCCCCACTCAAAGAAATCCATCTATCCCAGCCCCACCACCCACATCCAGCCCGCAATGTCCTGAGCATGCCAGCCATCAGCCTTCCGATAGTTCCATATGGTGCTGACATCTACCCATCCATCTATCCATCTCTCCTTCCATTCAAACTCACAAGCTTCTAACCAAACATCACCACTATCACCTTGCGGTAAGTCGATCACCTTGCGGATATGACTTGCATCACCATCATCCACTCTCCCATCGTTCCACAAGGCCTGGCCCGGACCGCACCTGCCCCCCCCAAATCAACCACTACTCACGTTCTGAGACGGTGAAGTGAAGGAGAGAGAATGCCGCCGGTCTTCCAGATGGGGTGAGAGGTCGTGCAGATCTTGTAAGAAATGGGGGCAGACGATGAACTTCAGCCCAGCCTGCTTTTGTCAGATCTTCGAAAAGCCCACCTCAGGTGGTTTTCCATGGTCTTCACGTGAAGCTTTGACCTTGCCTCATCGGAGGAGCACACCGCCAGCAGCAGCGCGACGCCTCTCAATCGGCGTGCAAGACGTTGCTTTCTTGGCAAAATGTGTCTGAAAACAAAGCTTCTTGGGGGATGGTTCTTGCAAATGTTTCACCACTGTGCTACAGGATGTAGTGCAGGCTACTCCAGATTCTGTTTCTCTTCTTCTGCCTCCAGTACTGCCAGACAACAAAGCTGAGGTCGCTAAACGTGCATGAAGCGCAGCATCTAGCGACATGGCCGTTCAGTGTGTATTGACTCGTTTTGTCTGACTTGGACGAGCAAAACAAATCTATGCCTCACATTGGCTCGCTATGTCTCATGGGTTATCAGAGTTGCACACTACGTCTGCATCAAGAAAGCACGAGTTTTGTCTTTTCTCTATTAGCACTCATGATCCACATATGGTTCTGAATCTTTAGGTAATATGCTGCAACTGGATTTCCATGTGTTTTTTTGACTGCATGGCTTCAGATCAGCAGAATTCATGAAGTAATGCAACGCAGCAACCTAACCAGCAAAATGATCTACCAATGTTCCAGAGTGTATCTGCTTCTACCTTTGTCCAGTGGGACTCTACATGTTCAACTCTAACGCATTCCAACACGCAGCTTTACTTCCCTGATCAGCCTTTCGAGAATCACATGAAGAGTTACACAAACGCTACATACTGATTTGTTCACATGGGAAGTGAGCCATTGCATATATAATGATATATAATGCACTCACCCTGCCTCCCTCCGACATACATAACTAAGAACAATGACTCTGACGCACTGGAGCTGTTTCTGATCTGGAAACAAATGAGAAAGAATCTACTAGGAGCAAAGGGCATCACTACTAGGAGCAAGGACGCTACTAGTAGCTCCTGGCCTTGCTACTAGGAACGATGTTCGCTACTAGGAGCAAGGATTGTACTAGTACACCTACGTGTGGGTATCAGTCACTTAGCGAAGAAGGGAGACCCGGCTACTTATACTTAAGCCCTTCATAAAGCCTTAAAGACAAACCACAGTCACCAGTTTGAAGTTGAAAGACATGAGCTGCAAATCAACTGTTCATGCCAAATCATAAGTAGCCTCCCATCACAGTCCATACGAGACAAACCACCCCGCTCCACGCTCTTTTGATCTCTGTTGACACTGTTCTTCCCCAGACTGCACTGGGAACTAGCTGATGCCAAGAACACCGCTACCAGCCCGCCCACAGCTGCCTGAAAGTTCCGTCAGACATTGATCGATCCGCATTCCGCATGGCTTGACAAGCACAGCCAAGGCAATTCCATTCTGAAGGGAACCCTCCCAACATTGGACATGGCCAAGCTCTGGACCTCTTCAACATCACTTCCCACGTCGTCTCGTGGTCCTGTTCGGTGGTCCATTGCAGGTCTGCGTCTCGTGTGTTCCGTCCCGTCTTCGACGACGTCTTCTCCCAAACCGCTGTGCGCGGAGCAAATGTGCAAAACGCCGCAGGTTGAATTAAACGATCTGACAACACTTCAGGTATATATCAAGGCCTTGTGGCCTTTCCCGAATTTTTCGGGCCTGGCACGTGCCTAGCTCAACATATAACCGTATATATTGTTGGCAAGAACCTCATCTTTCTACCTGAAGTCTCAAGGAATCAATCCTCACTCCGTGTCCACGGTGCAAAATGGTGCAAGCTGTACAAATGGATCATCAAAAACGCGAAGAAGATGCACGTTGAGTAGCGCTATGCGCCGATTTTTGTCATGAACATGTCATCGGTGCCTCATGGTGTTTGATCATCCAGGATGCACCGGGTCCAAATAGGTGTGGTGAGATTCTGCAGCACCATGGATACTCAGCGCTGTCTCGTACGGCCAAAGTCTTTGGCCAAAACCATGCCAGCAATGCATCCAAAACCATGACAAAACGCTGCCCTGAAACACCACCCTCTAACACCTGCAAACCATATGCGAACCGTAACGTGCATGTCCACAGAGCTGGACAGTGTTGGAAAGTAGAGCTCTTCTCCGACGATCACGAGCACTTGCTGCCATGGAGATTCCCAAAGCTATTTTGTCGCAGCACAGCAGCGAAGCTCTATTCACAGCTCTATTCCCCTGGTTCTGGGATGCACCACAGAACCTTCGGCATGCGATGAACATGGGTTTTTGGTGAGATGACCCAAACATTGTCCATGAAAATAAAGCACAGGAGAATCATGGCACCTCTTTCTTTGGAAAACATATCTACCTACATCATGCTCCTTGCATTTTTTCTGCCTCTACTGCTGTGGATTGCAGAAACAACCCCTCCAAAAGATTTCAGCCTGCGAATTGCAAGATACGCCTCTGCCCCCCAGCCCTGCAGCTGTTTTTTGATCACTCAGCTACCACTGTTCTTGATCTGGCGTCCTGGCCTTAGAGACTTGTTCTTTGAGAACTTGTCCAAGCAAAACTTGGCTTTGATTTGGTAAGCCTGAAGGATTGTGCGTTCAATGTTTTTGAAACTCAATCTACGTGATTGGCGGGCTACACGCCCAATGAAATCTTCACTCATTGAATTGTCAAAGACTGCAGGGTTGAGAGCAAAGTTGCGTTCAGCATCCTTCAGCATATCATCCAGATCCGTCCGGAAGTGCATATAGGCATGCAATTTGGGCACCATGCCAAACAAGCAATACCCCACACTAAGGCTGTGTTGGGCCAATTGCGCGTATGCTCCTCCGAACTTTTGCACAGCACGCCGCAAATGCACAGCACATGAACGGGTCAACCATACACCGTGGCGATGGATTCCTTGTGTGAACATGAGGGCACATGTTGCCCCTTGTAACATCCACTCAAGGACCTGTTGGTCAGTCGCGGACCAGGAGCTCTCTTGAAGGTGAAGCTTGAGCAGGAAGGCCAACCACTTCAAAATCACCACGGTGTCGGAGCCTTTGCACCCAACCCACGGGAATGCAGACTTTTCTGCATGGAAGTTGGCAGGCGTGAATCCCCTGATTCCACCTAGGTGTAGCTTGTTAACAAAGCAAAACAAGGATAGATTTCCGAAGGCACGCTTCAAACAATCCGCTGTACTATTTCCACCATCTGGATCTGGAAAGCCTAGGCTGGCTTGGCCATACAAAGAACCTGTATGATCTGTATGCTCCTTTCATTAGAGGGACCGTTTGAGAAACCTAACTGACTAAACACAGATATTAATTACACAGAAAACTCTTTCAAGTTACCGTGCAAGGGACAGCCCATGAAACACATCAACATGATGCACGAAGCCAGGAAGTTCCTTCCGATCCCTAGTCGAAACACATGGAAAGCGTCACGTCTCAGGAATTTGGCAGGCCTGCGTGAATCAAAAGGAATCTTTGACCACGGAGGAGATCTCACCCAAGGTAGTGTTGCAAACCTTGTCGCAATCCAACGCGCATTGGGATTCACATCCTCGAAGTGCACATTATGCGCCCCTGCATCGCACTCGTGGCAGCAAGGGATTTGGTTGACATGGCCAACGTTCTGATAGCTCCTTGTTAAGGAGCCTATCTTCGCCATCCATTCCATGTCCAGCTTGAAGCCTACACTGGCAAAGTAGTAGTGGCGACCACCAGCTGTTTTGATACCGGATTTGCAAACTTCAGCGAGGTCATCACAAACACACTGAAGCAACCCATGAAGTAGATTTGCAAAATCCTTGTAGCTCTTTGATGGATATGCAAACAGCAAAAATGAGTCATGTACGTGTTGTGTTTGCTGTTCAAGCATTGACGCAGCGGGTCACCAAATTGGCCAGAGCCATGCTTCACTGAGGTTGGGCAATGGCAACTCACGCTTGCACAGCTTGCGCTGTTCAGCCCAAGGACTGGCTGCAAACTGCAAATCTCTAAGGGCTGCTTTTTCTGGGTCCGGCCACCGTCCCCATGCATTGTTAAGGGGATTGTCTTTCCCAACCGGTCGCGGTTTTTCTGTTTGAAGATTTCATGTTCTGGGTGCTCTTGCTCATAGCAGTCCCAAAATGCAAGCAGCAACTGGCGGCAACACTCTTCTTGATCACATCCACCCATCAACAGCCTTGGGTACTTTTCCAAAAGAACACTCAAGAGCTGTGTCGGGCTGTGGTACGGGAGTGAAGCTGTGGCCGGGCCCTCTGCATGCACGTAGGTAGCAATCGGGATCTTGAGGGTGAAGTGAAACTTGGATACCACTCGGCTGAACGCTTGATTTGCCTCAGGCCCCATTGGATACATAGCTGTAGGAACAATACTAAGTCAAGCAGTCACTCATGTATACTTGTGGCAATCCTTTATTCGGCCCCATGTCAAGTAACCACACTAGCAAACATTTTGCTACCAAACACACTGGCATTCTCTACTGAGCCCTGCCCTCAAATCCCTCCGCCCTCGAGTCCCGAATTTAAAACAACAAGGGAAACCATGGGAAACCATACTGTAAGAGGCCGTTTCACTACCAGGCACATTGGCAACGCTCAACCCGAGAGAGCCCATTGAATTCTTGGCAAAGGATTTCCCGTGCTCATCTGCCAATGCTTTCGTCTTCTCTGCCAGCACGCGCATTGGCGCCTTGGCCACAGAAACCCTTATAGGTGATTATATAGAGGTCAAGCAGGCTGACGGAAGGAGAGTTGTCAGTCACTTTGGCTTGGGGCATGAAATCTGACCCCCTCAAGTCCTGCATTATCTGCCAAAAACCCACTACTTGGAGGGGCCAAGCAGAACTTGAGGGGGGGTCAGATTCCACGACCCAATCCAAATGGACATTTGGCAGTTGTCAGGGCTGATGTTGAGGCCAAGGAACCCCATCAGCCACAGCTTCTATGGTATGACGTAGAATGGGCCCAGCCTCAACTGGACCTGGCAATCCCAAATCTGCTTGTTGTTTGCCAAGCTCCGGGGGCACTGTCAAGCACGCAAGAGCACATGTTCGACACGTTGACACTCCCTTTCTTAATTAAACAAAGCTTGCTTATTGGCTTATTGGTTTTGCAGTAGTATTTGTGGTGCCTGCCTGTTAGTGGGAGGGCACACACGCAATCAGCACAGTACTTTTCCCAAGGCCACAATTATGCATTCACAAGCGCTTAGCTTGCTGCGCATGAAACTCAGAGCACTGATCATGCTCCCCGACGCACTGAACCCCATTGACTTTCTAAATTGATGGGAATTTAACACCCATCAGCATGAAGGAGCTGGACTGAATCCCAACACCATATACACCTGGTAAGACTGTTGATCCCAACACCAGAAACACCTTGTAAGACTGTCGCACGGAAGGTTTTTCAGTTTCCAGACCAAACCACTCCAACATGCAAACCCCCAAAGAAATATAAGTCAACTATTTCTCAACTTTCACTCTAGATTTGTCCGCTTCCTTGGCGGCTTTGGCTGACTGTTGCTTCATGAAACGCACCAATGGCCTTGGAAGTTGGCAACGCCAGTTGCTGGAACCCTTTCAAACCAAACCTCCGTGAAATATGGAGCTCAATCAGTGGTAGCGTTACACGAAGGAATCCACATTGAAAACCTTTTCAAAAACCAAACACCCAACCCAGCGCCACGAGGCTGGGCCCTGCTCATCAAGTTCAATGCCTCTCGGCACCTGGGTCCGGCTTGGCCGCGAGAACTTCAAGGGTAGGGCCAGGGTCGGGTTCAAAGTAGCCTTTGGCATGCTTAGGTTACACACTGCTCATAGCTCATACTGCGGCCATGGTGTTGGCAACCTTCAACTAGCAAACTAATGATGCCACGGCGCCCTTTCTTGCAATCCATGTAGATGTTCTTGAGTTCATCTTGTTGCCTCAAGTGTTGACGGGGCTAATGAAGAAACTGTTCAATGGCAGGTGTTGGCACGTGGAGAGTAGTAATCCGATTCAAATCCTATATGCTAGGTCATTTGGCACCCCTTCAATTTAAAGCCTTGTCAGTTCAACCAGAGTTGAGAAGAAGCTTCAGAAGCAAACTTAGAATACTCATTGATGTGACATGTATGTGCTTTTTGCTATTGGAGGCCAGCCAGCTTGAAAGAGATCAAGTGACCAAATGACCACTTGTGTAATTTTCCATATAAGGATTCGGATACGGATGCTTGGAAAGAAAGGCTATCAATTTTAAGAGAAAGGGGATTGGCGTTGCTTACACACATAACCCGTCTCAATGTTTCAGAAGAATGGACAAAACAAAGTGAGTACTCTGGTGGCACTCGGTGGGTAAGCTCGATTTGGTTTTATAACATTGTGATAGCTGTGACCCCCTTAGACCAACTCCACATGTAGCCAAGGGACACATGCGTGTAGCCAGAGGCAATCCCCACAGAACTCACTTCTGAGATTCGATCAGCACATGAATCCAGCGACTTGCCAACATCATCTGCCTTAGTGATCAGCCTCAGTGGGGCGGCTCTAGAAGGGCCCTTCTTTAATAGAGGGGTGCAGGCACTCATGCAAGCATCAGCTGAGGAACGGCTTCAAAGATGGATCCCTGCTATCAAGCGGTTCAGCCAAACCGATGAGCTTTGTTTGCCACTTGCCCAAACAAGCAAGGACTTTGCAAACATAGCTAGATGGAAGGCCATCACTATCCATCTCTGGAAAGCTGATCGTTTTCAAGGCCTTGCTTTCTTCTGCCAAGTTTTCAGCCTTCTCTGTGAGAGCCCGATCATCTAGCCAGGGGATTAAAGATCAGGAATGCAACTGGTTCAGAAACAGTAGCAGTAAAGAACATATATAATACATATCTCATACACACGAGCCTGGTGTTTCAACCATTTCCTTCATGCCCCACTCAGAACCAGGTTCTACATCCAGCGGGTCAGCATCAGAGACATCGGAGGACTCTGCAGTGGTGGTCGTGCGCTTCCGCTTCCTTGGCTGTGGCAAACGCGATACGGACCGCAAACCCTAATGGTATAGGAAGAAGGGGCCGAGTCAAAGACATTGCACTAGCTTGTTTAATCCCAGTACAAGGATCATTTTTCGGCCTTTCAGGTTTCCTTCATACCAGTAGACCAACTTGTTCTTCTCGTACGTGTCTCGCCTCACGTAGCATCATATCCATAAGTTGCATGAGTGAGCAATTCAGGTTTGAAATGTAGTTCATTCATGCTTTTAGTGTTTCCTAAGTGGTTGGGGAAACACAAGTAACCGCAGGAGCAAATCCAACATGATCTCTTTGCCAAACTGGTGCACAACATGAAGCTAAGCAAGGGGCCGAACCCATCCCTTATTGGATTGACATTTGGCTTTGATCTCATTGATACGATGCCTCACAGTCGTGTGACCCACCAGAAAAACAAGGCATCCAAAAAAAGCAAGCAGCACAAACCAGAGAAGCTTTTGTGTTTGTTGTGGACCAGGGTACTCAGGGAAGCCTTCATCTTTCATCTGTTGCTCTGACATGAACTCCCCATCCACCCACAAGTCATTCTCTTCGATGTGTTCATGGATTCTCCGAGTAGCTTTCTTGATGAATAGGTCCTATGGTAAGCTGCTGCAAAGTTCAGCACTGATTGCAAACACCACATTATATGCACTTTTTCTTGAGTCTGTCCTTGTCCAGTCCAGCTTTTTTGAAGTCGTCCAACAGCTTGTTCTGGTCCCCAGTTTCCCATTCCTTTATCAGTTCAGGAGGGACCTTCAGACCACCCCTGGCCTTTGGCTTCATCAAGCGCTCAACCCGTTTTCTAAGCGCCTGTGTAGAGATATCAGTCTGTGACTGTGGACCTGCCGGATCTGCAGGAGTGGAAGCGACATTTGCATAGGACAGAGTGCGGGGCAAAATCTGTGGGGTCACTGGCGATGCGGGAACACAGGCATGTGGCTGTATCGGGTGCACGGCAAGGCGTTGGAATTGGTGCATTCGGAATAGTTGTTGAATCCCGTAGCTCCTGCAATACAAGCCAGTCATTGTTTGTCCATGGGAATCGGAACTGGCATTTTTTCTACTTGGGGTTGAAGAAAACTTGCTTGCAGACACCTCAATCCATGAACAATGCCAAATGGGAAGCTACTCAAAATCCATGTTGTCCAGTCCTTTAACCTGCGAAGTTCAGTCTCTAGTTCAATGTCTCCCAGGCCATCCAAGTCTTGTGCTGACAGCAGCTCTTCACCATCCATGAGTGTAGTGCTGCTGAACACGCGAGATTGGAATGTAAGGTGCATGTGTCCTACCTCTAGAAAACGGCTGGACGGGAAAAGACGCCTCTAACCCATGCAAAGACGCCGCTAGGACGCGAAAAGACGCCTCTGCAAAATCGAAGAAATTGCAGATATTCGTCATGCAATGCATGAACTTCTCATGAACTGAGCTAAGAATGGTGATTCGTCATGAACTTCATGACGAATGTTGTTCATCATGAACTTCATGAGAATTGTGGTTTGTCATGGAACTCATGAATTATGGATCTCACAATCATCGATCAACTTATAACCGGCCCGCTTCGAGGATCAAAGCTGCAGCAGCCTTTGCCTCAGTGACGCGCGCAGACCTCAGGCATCCACCTTAAAGATGCGTGGGTAGGGCCGCCCGCCACTCATGAGGAATACAAATTCTTGAACTACCTCTACAGTAAAGCAGCGCATCCCTCAGATCACTCGATTCATCCCAAAATTCATCATAATTGGCCTCCATGAAAAGGTCTAAGAGGCTCTTGTCCATGTCTACCTGCAGTGGGTGTTGCTTGTCAAGCACTATATGGCAGGCCCATGGGTTTAACATGTAAATGACAAGGGTACGGGTGGCAGTAACTCAAAGGGTTTGTCTGCGACCATGTCGGGGAAGAGCTGCACGATGTTCCGAGCATATCGATAAGTATACTCCCTGAGCAAATGGTTGGAACAAACAGCATGAGGGCAAAAGAAAACTTATAGTAGAAGAAGAAGAATGAAGAAAATGGACTGCTCAATGACAGTAGACTGTGTTTGCTTGAGAGCTTTCGTCCCGTGCCATTTTTGCTTCCCCTCTTTCTTGTAGCGCTTTGTAGTTTGCACCGAACAGCTTCGCTCTGAGGCTGTCATTGGTCCTAGATCCAAAGCCCTGATGCGCCGGGAAGAGGACCAAACCCATGTCCTCTTCCATGTCAGCGCCAAATGCTTTCTCATCCAAAACTGAATCTTGTACATCTTAGCTGACTGGGAGTCACCGCTTGGATTGGAATGAATTCTATTGCATAGCTAGTATACATGCAAACTGTTGGTTTTGCATGATGCAGATAGTTCATGAAACCAAGGTGCAGAAATGTTCTGCCCTGAAAGCAGTTCCACAAGCCAAGCAAATCTGCCCTGCATTGCTACCAATGAGTTTTGCGGGTTCTCCATGATAATCGTGCCTCCGGCGCAGATAGCAAGGACCATCAAGATCACTGTCCTGGGAGGAATCCAAACAAGAGCAGGCCGGATGTGGTGGGGTGGGGTCACAAGACATCGATGGACAGGTTAGTGTCCGAGGTTCCGTGAAAGGAGCTTGTTCGATCGTCTCACAGAAACCACGTTTTCATCTCCCTCTGGAACAAGTAGATCCCGGGAACCAGTTCCACGATTTACTGGAACGAAGGAAGAGCAGCACATAGCAAACACTGCTACAAGGTCATTGAACTTGGCCCTCAAGATCAGTTTGATAGCAAGGACAAGGCCCGCGTTTGAGTTCAAATCCATTGAATTGCGTCTTCCGGAAACCCTTGCTTTCTCCTTCCCATACTCTAAATCCACAGCTGTAGACTGTAGGCCAACAGCATGGGCCATCCGAGCTATGCGGCCAACTCCTGCAAAGTATTCTATCACCTGGATCTCAGTCTTGACATCGCCCTGATCAGGCATCCACGACACGAGCAGAGTCAGGAGGATGATCACCTGAGGCCGGCAACGGGTGTTTGTAGCACCATGTTTGTGGCCCACTCTGTTAAGAAAATGACTGATTTATACACATGCAACAGCTGAAATGTGGACATGGTACTTTGGGCACACGAAGACTGAACATGCGTCGAAAGAAGACATCCAGTTCTGTCGGCCCCATTGCTACTACCGACCGCTTGGCACGGGTGATCCAACTCACGGCTGTTCATTGTACAGCGTAAAGCTAGAATTGTTCCAATTCATGCTTGCAGCAATGCATGCTTGTGAGACACACACACACTAGCAAAATAGGCCGGGAAAACCCTCCGAGGTAGAAGCGCATGAGCCTTCCCCAAACTTTGCCAAGCCAATTTGTCCACGACGGAGGCCGTACATCTAAACCTGGCAAAGTTGAAAGGGGTAGGCTTCAGCAATATATGCATGCACCACTGACCCAATGGTTTCAGCTGTTGACCAATGGCGGCTTCTATGATGCACGAGCCCAAATAACATGAATCAAATCACGAGCAGACAGGACAGGAATAAGGAATGTTTTCCATCGTTGACCAATGTCAGCTTCTATGACGCACGAGCCATGTGCTCGTGATACCCCAAATGCGTGCCCTTAGGTGCACACAGCCCATATCGAATAGTGGCAGACTGCTCACTACCACACACACACACAAAAGCGTGAATAAGTCACTGCGACCTAGCTTTCCCCTACAAGCTTCAAAAAGTTGGGAACGCAAGTCAGAGCCAGCTTCTTGTACTGGGCAACATCTTCGATGGACCGGTTTTGGTTGAAGACCTTGATGACCGTGCTCCACCAAGGTTCCTGCACGGTTGTTGCCATTCCCTCAACCCATGCCATGAAATTTTGAAAGTGGTTTAATTCAAACTTGAACTGAAGGTGGGAGTTGTTCCAGGAGAGGTTGAAAGGACTTAAAAACGAAAGGTGTCACAAGGATCCTTGTGACACCTTTCGTTTTTAAGCCCTTCAACCTCTCCTGGTTGGGTGGGCCATACAATGGAAATTTAAGAGCCGCAAAAAATGTGAACCCTGTCCTCCCATCGGTTGATGGATTGTCCCATGTCCACGAGCTTCGGGCCAATGTGGGTCTTGAAAGTCGCTTGGATTGCAGCCCACCTGTCCTTGGCTGGAGAAGTCTTTGGGCATGACCTGCGGGCAAAGGAAGAAGACTCACGACGCTTCTTCTGCGCCGGCTCACTGGCCTGTGGGCTTTTGGGCTTTCCAGCCCCCTCACTCTCACTCATAGATCCCTCCTTGACCTCCGCCCTCTGATCCCGCCTCGGCTTCTTGACCTCTTTTCGGGGTGCATCATCATTGTCAGGTGCCTTCTTGTTGGCTTCAGCCTTCTGCCCTCGCTTTCGCTTCAAGGCATCCTCCACCTTCTTCTCAGGAATTTCCTTCTTGGCCCGAGGCTTCCTCACCTTCCTCTTGGGCTCTGGCGGTGCAGACTTCTCACCATGGCCCTCATCCTCACACTCCTCCTCCTCCTCCTCCTCGTGATGATCCTCCTCCTCATCCTCCTCCTCCTGATTCTCTTCTTCTGGATCATCCTTCTTCACAGCCTTTCGCTTTGGACTTGCTCTTGCCTTTCTCTTGGGGATGGCCTTGGCCTTGGCCTTGCACTTCCCCCTCCCTTTGGATTTGGCCTTGGCCTTCGCCTTGGCCTTTGGTTTGTTCTCCTTCTTCAACTTGAACTGGTCAAGCCTCGAGACTAGAGGCAGCTCTTCATCTGAAGGAATCACCTCCTGCGGCTTTTCATCCTGATCATCATTCTTCGGCTTTTCTTCCTCCTTCTTCTTCTGGTTCTTGTTGGCCTTCGCGGTCATATCTTCTCCATTATTCTTTTCTTCATCCCTTTCATTCGGCTTCATCTTTCGTTCCTCCCCTTTCTTCTCATCAATCTCTTCAAAAAGCCTGCCCAGGTCGAAGCTTGAGTCACCCTTCTTCTCTCCAAAAAGGTGAATTGCATCCTCCAAAGTTTTTCCATGTTGGCTCATGGCTGCCAGCAACTCAACGACTGTGGCAGGGCTCCAACCAGAGGGTGCAGGAGCTGCAGGTTCTGGCTTGGAGGTCGCTGGAGAAGTTTCAACCTCAGTCAGCTTACACGGCGTGCAGATCGGAGAGGGAGATGGGAACCCTGAATTGTATCCTTGATGGAACTCTGCAGAGTCGTCCCTAGATGGGACTTCCACGATCTCAGGTTCCTTCGGAACCTTGCTCTGAGGCCAGTCCCCTTTCTCCAGTTGAGATGCAGCCAGCTGTGATGGCTGCTCACACCCCATCTCCTTGTCAAGCAAAACCTCCAAATCCGGGTCCTCGGCAGGGCCCTCACAGTCCCAATCGCCCAGCTTCATCGTTGGCAAAGACAGCAAATGCAGTTGCGCTTTGAAGTCCTCGTCCTCTTGAGACTTGGGCAGCTCTTTGGCATCTTCCTGAGATTCAGCCACCTCCTGGACCTGGGCCCGAGCTTGGATCTCTGCAAAGCTGTGGTCATCATAGAGAAAGGGAACCGTTTGGTCTTGATCCCTGCAGCAAACTTCAGCACTCTTCGCATGAGCTGCAGACGCTTTCATCTGCTGCCGCTTCTTTTGAAGTTCCCTCAGATTCAACCAGAGACACACAGCCAAGACTAAACACCGTGCAAAAGACAGAGAAAGTCAGCAGTTCAGCAAACACAAAAAATAATTGAAGAAAAGCCGGGACTCTCAATCATACGAATCCTGGCTTCCACATCCAGTTGCCCGTGCTGCTCTCGAGTGCCCTTCTCAGGTGGTGGGCCACCCTCCAAATGCCCAGCAGCCACAGCAGCCTTGGTAGCCTCACCAGTCACCTCAGCAGTGAAACCATTCTCAGCTGGTGGTTCTGGATGCTCAGCAGCCTTGGTAGCCT
>CAXAMN010008890.1:2380587-2403574 GCA_963970005.1 Durusdinium trenchii
TGTTCCTAATAGCTTCTTGTTACTACTAGTAAGGCACTTGTTACTAGTAGCTTATTGTTACTGAGCTGCGCTGGATTTTCGTGCGCCATGGGCACCGTGCGATCCAACGCAGTGACGAATGAGAGATCTTCGTGCGCGATTGCGACGGCTGATCCGGTCGGTCTTTCTGTCACGCGGGAGAGAGTTCGGCAGGGTTTCGCCGAAAGAAAGGCTCAGCAAAGGACTCAAACGACTCAGCAAACACCAGAACGACTCAAAGGCTTCACCCAGCACGTTTTTTGGTGGGCCTTTTTGATGTCCATTCATTCAAGGATCGGTTTCTGGGGAAAGAATGTTGGAGCTCATCACACGGGAGTATCCTGCTTAAGAAAGGCCTCAAACTTGGACAACAATGTGTGCCTTTTCTTGGACAGCTCGATGACAGAGCAAGAAAGCTGGATTAATGGATGACCAAGAAATACAGCTCTAGAGCTTCGTGGATTGAACCACGACCTTATGGTGAAAGAACTTAGGCCCGGGGGCCCTGCCATGGCCTGCCGAGAACAATGCGGAGAGGAGCGGACGTGGTCCATGTACTGAGCGCAATCGATCTCTTGTACTGGGACTCCCAACTGGTCCTGCTCTGGGATGCCTCGTTGAGCGTGCGGGCGACTGACAGTTCAATTCGTCAAGGGGTACAAGAGAGTTACTGTCAACATTGGAATGAACATGCCAATCCAAAGCATCTGCAATTCTTTGTGAAACAGAATTCATCTTTCCAGCTGCTTCACAAACCACTGAAAAGCCCTATAGTGGCAACCATCGACGCAGCAAGCCACACAAATCCCATTCACAACTTCGACATCACTCACCAACAGAGGTTGAAGGACCCTTTCTAGACTATCCCATAGGTCCAATAGGGTCCTATTTGGTCACTTAACCTCTCGAGTCCTCTCAGCACCCGACCCGACCACCCCACCGCGCTGGGTCTCGCACTGGCTCGACCGGCATCGTCACTCCGGTGAGAGCCCATGCCTTAGCGGTCCGGATGCGACGAACGAAACGCTCCTGGCATTACTAGGAACGCTCGGGCATCAGCATACTATGTAAATAGTCGATTCCACTCTGACTCACTCTGATTACTACTGTAGGAGCAAGGGCATCTACGAACGGAGCGATCGGACGCTACAGTGCGAACGTCGCCGATCCGCCGACCGCGGCCGCGACGCCCGATCCGGCCGACCTAACGTCCCAGCGGAGCCGCTGCAGGGGGACATCCCGATCCGACCGCTCCCAATGGTGCACGCCCCGATGGCGTGCCGCTGCAGTGGCCTTGCTACCTTTCAGCTCAAGAAATGACCATCCAAAATGATCCAAAACAAGCTGATCATTTTTGGAAGGCTTGACTGACACTGTGGTTCTGCTGGACTTTGGTGTACTGACACCCCGGTGTCAACTGACAGGGCCGCTGGGCCGCTGGCCTGTCTCTGGATCTGCGGAATCGAACCTTAGGACCAACGTTGATACCCTAGTAGCGTCCGATTGCTCCTGGTAGTATGGCCAGGAGCCCCGTTCGTAGCCTTCTTGTTCCTAGTAGTAAGGCCAGGAGCGCCCCCTTCGTAGCGTCTCATGTCTCATCTGACTTCGAAATGTGCCGCACGGGGCAAGCCTTTCGCCGCTGCTGAAATCAACTTTTTGCTCAAAATGATTCAAAGGGATCTGACTTAACCCGTGTGTTCTTGTGCGGCTTTGAGAGCTCCACTCCCTGACTTAACTCAGTTTGCAGCTCTGGAGACTGCAGCAAGGGCTCGTTAAGGCTATTGTGCCTCCGTCGTCAACAGCTCGTCGCGTCCGTTTCAATGTGAGGTGCCCAGTCTGGTACCCCCAACATGTGAAGAGAGGTAGCGGAAACTCTCAAAATTGCGCAGTGGCATAACTTTAAGCCCGCTCCTACTTAATTCAGTCGAGACTACCTTAATTTGGGAGTAGGGCCCACACTACTAGCAGACTTGGAAGCTCCTGCATAATATGGACGCAGGACCACGTTTCAAGGAAGCTCCCCCCGTCTGGGGCCGGGGGGGGCTTCCTTGTTGAAGCGCTCGTACTGATGATTTGGTTCCTAGATTTTGGGGGAAGCTGAATTAATTGCATTGAATTCCTAGCCAAAAACGCTTATCCCACATTCGTACGACGTCCCATTTTCCTGCCCCAGCCTGCCACGCCTGGTGGTGTCCTGCAACTTGGCACAACAAAGCTTGGGAACTCACCGAGAAATGTGAACACACTACTAGCCGCTAGCTAGCCACACTGGAAATTGGACATCAAATGCCAGTAATAATGGGTGCAAATGTGTGAGTCCTAGTGAACGCACGATATCTGGAAATGAAATGCAATACAGTGCACATGTCCCTGTCACCTTCATTGAGCACATGTTCCAAAGCAGGCAAGCTGGGAAACAACGAAAATACAACAGGATAAGTCATGAGGCTCTGCAGAATGACGCCACTTAGCTGGAATATCAACAAAACTGACGCCGCATGTTTTGAAGCTCACCTGTCGCTCAGTTGTTCGAAACTCTCAACCGCACCGAAGCTCCTCCTGCTCAGGCGACTCTCGAGCCCATTGTGGACCTGCAAGCTGCGGTGCTCGGTGCTTGCTTGCACCAAAAGAAAAGATGTGGGGTGTTCTGCAAGTTCCTGGCGAAAGTCTTGTAAACGCGTTCTCGTTGCAAGGAACAAAAGAATCCAAAGAACACTCTTGCAAGGAGTAAAGGATGATAATGTCAAGCTTAAAAGTGGGTAGTTCTTTCTCCCAATAACTAAAAATGGGCAGGGACAGCAAAGAAACTGCTTGGGATCCAAGCCTCTTCAGTAGCAAGCTGACGTGAAAGCGGGATGTTCAGCCGTCTATAGTCTCTCCAAGTATCTCCGAGTCTCTTAGAGAATCAAAGCCTGTGAAACTGGGTGCTGCTGGGTGGCTGCTGAAGAGATCTCGCCGAGGGAAGAATGGATCTCCAATGGACCCCGAGGCAGATTCCTGTCCTGACAAACATCTAAGGTGAGAACACAGCCAACAAGCATCCCCGTTCATAGGGTCTTTGGGTCTCTGTTCCACTTGACAAGGCTTACTTACATCAAATAAGGCCTCCTTGAAAGAGAATTCTGGAGTCAACCTGATGCTTGTTTCATGACTGGCGGCTATGACTTGCTGGCAACACCTTCAGGTCAATCTCCGGTCAACAGGGACCAAGCCAGTGATCAAAAGCCACGCGCCATGCTTGCGTTCTGTCAACTTGAAAAGAAGCAACCCACGACCATGATCAAGACAAGCAACTCAAGTCATAGATTTGATCGAATCATATCGAATCTATCTATATGAATCTACTGGTCGAATCTAGTCTGAAAAACATCCATGCCGCATGCCCATCTGCTCGTGTTGGCTTCATCTCTTGAGCGTCCCAACTTCTCAGGGTCTCCTCCTCTGCCTGCGGTGAACATGACGAGGTTGCCAGGGTGATCATCTGATCACTTTCCGAACACGAACACGGTGAACGGAACCAGAACCGGAACACCGAAACCACGTTCTGTGAAGCCGATGCGAACCGGAGCGTGAGGCCGCGTGAGGCCGGCGAGGCGAAGAAGCCCCGGGGCGTGGCGATGCGCGGCTTGGCGCCTTTTTGGCGGCTTCAGCTTCTGGTGGCTGCTCCTCACGCTTCTCTGTTCCATCCGCCTCAATATGCGAATCTGTCCAGCCGGCTTGGGCTTTTTGGGGGCTAGGTCAATGGTAGGCACAGGTGTGCATGCGATTCTTTCGGGGTCTGGTGCCTTCTGTTCTCTAACTAGTTCTTCGGCTGAAGCAGCACTTGCGCCGAATGAGCAGCACCTGCGCGGCGAAAATCCCCAGCAAAAGGAGGCCGCATGAACTGCCAAGCCTAGGTGGACGCCAAGTGAAGTGACTTGCACAGAAGTACAGCGTCTCCATTTTTGAGACCCCAAATGGAAGATGAGGTTGGAGGCCATCGCTCTTAGGTTGGAGGGCATCGCTTCTAGGTTGGAGGCCATTGCTTCTAGGTTGGACCCCAAATGGAGGATTCAATTTTGGGATTGGAGACCTTTGTTGGCAAGGCGCATCTGGCAACTTTCCCTCCACGCATCTGGCATAGGAAACTCCTTGTCGTCAACGCCGCACAGAACCTGGTCAAGGCACGACACGTCGTGTTCTCACTTCCTGGAACTTCCTGGAAGAAATCGACATCGAATTAGACATCCAAAAGGGACAGAATGGTCAAGAGAGTCTATCTAATCTAGAGATTCTAGAGTTCCAACCAAAAAGACGAGTGATTCAAGACCACCGCGCCCATCACCGTGGGAGCCGGATGCCACCCCCGGCCTCCTGGGTCATCCCCGCGGCCACACCGGCCAGGAACGAAATCCGGCAGTTCTGGCGCACCGCCACGTAGGCCTTGTGCCGAGGCATGGTGAGGGTCTAGGGTTTAGGAGGCCTTCGGTTGACCGAAAAAGGAGATGAAAGGCGAAGCATGACATGAAGTCTTTCGGTCTAAAAACCATCATCCCAAGTTCCCACCTTCAAACCTGACTTGTTCAATCCGTTGCTGACTTGAGCTACTGCTTGTTGTTCACTAAAGATTGGGGCCATTCTAACATAAGAATGTCCTCCATAGTCAGTGTCACGGCAATGCTCTGTCTTTGTGGGTCTTCCAAATCAGTTATATCGAATATTGTAGAATCCTGTTGCTCTTTTGCAATTTTACAGACCAAGCTTGAAGACATTTCAGCCAAACAAGAGCTGGTTCTAGCCAATCTCAGGAATCTCTGGAAAGAAACAAGTAGAGCTGGAGCACACCAATCTCACCCCCGTAGGTGCCCTTTATCACTTTGGCAACTAGGTCGGACTCAAGCAAAACGGTTTGAGGCCCTGCACCTGCTCTGCGGCTTGCGCTTTACTCCGTCTAACTTTCAATCCTGCAGGTTGTTTCTCCGCTTCCATTAGCGAGTTCGACGACTTACAAGGCAAGCTGAGCTTCCAAATTGAGAAACTGAGGCACTTCAAAGGCGTTTTTGTTGACGATCGTTACCCTGGGCAAGTCGCACAAACCTTCCACACAATTTATCAGTGCAGCTCAACACCTTCATCCTTCATTGCAGAATCCGGTAGCCTTCAGTAGAGGCACAGGACTTTCAAACTTTCAAAGCATCTCCGTGGCCTAGTGCTGCAAAGAGAACAGCCAGCACTAGAAAGGTGTAGGTGAGCCCCCTGGCGATCAGCCAACGTGGCGCTCTCGGTCTGACGGTGGGAAGGTTCCTAGATTTTTTGGAAAACTTAACTATATTAGAAGCTAACCTATAATAGCGATGGCCTCCAACCTAATATCGATGGCCTCCAATCTACTAGCGATCCTGTGTTCCAAAAAATGCGGATCGCTACGTGCCAGTCGTACGGGAAAACGAGGAACACGATGCTTGCTTCTCTGGCAAGGTCCCTCAGAAGGAGCAGAACAGAACAGCAGTCAATGAACTTGCCCCTTAGAGGCCACGGGAAGCCGAATCATTCCCAAAAACGCTGGATGTAGAGCTACTTGACATGTTCCTACCTGGACCTACCTGGACCTACGTGTTCTCCCTACCACGTGTTCTCTTCGACGTCTTCAGACGCGACCTGCGCAGCGCACCGCTCAGTGCCCGGCCGATGATCCCAGAAGCGTCGACCCGCATCAAGGAGTCCGAAGGCACCGGCGACCTGGCGCACGGGCACGTGTGACACGAGGTCTTTGGGACAGTTGGAAAAAAAGACTAAAACATAAATGGATCCGGTCGCAATTAAGGGACCTTTTGGTTCAAAAAGCGTTCCGATTCTAAACAAACTCTTGTCAAAGGGATCCTTTTCTTCACCTTTGCAACTTCTTTGGCCGTTCAGCTCAGGTGTTGAGAGTCACATGTCTCGACTCAGTTGGACGGAACTTCCGTGTGCAGATTCGGCAGATGGCCAGCTTCCACCACAGCGACTCAGCAACCTTCAACCCTCCAAATCTGCAGTTGAGATACAAGGAGTAGCATGCTGCTAATGCGAAGCCCATACTTGATGCAGCACCTTGGACCAGATCAGACCGCATCAGACCGCATGGTCAATGTTGTTGGATCACATCTGAGCTCAGTGCCATCTGTCGCTTCCAGCCTCATTGTGCCAAGTGTCTGTGGACACGACGATAGGGCACAACGCAAATAACTCGACTCGTTCATGACAGAATCCAGTTTCTCCATCAGTGCTCAGTTTGAGTATTTCCTGATCATGGCTTCTACACACATTTGGATAGACTGCACGTCCTGGGTGTCCAAACATTACTGTGGCTTAACCGCCAAATCACTCGCAAGGAGCCTCCAGTGCTGCAGATAAGTGGCGTTTAAAGAGAAGCATGCGAGCGACACTGCGAGCGACGGCAACGACACACAATGAGCTACAACGTGCATGCGAGCCCGAGAAAAATAATATGGTGAAGGATGCTGCTATGAGATTATGACCAGCCTATCCTATCTCATATGCTTTATTCGTTTTAACTACGAGCTCTCTCCCAAAAGCAGGGTTTGAGGGTGAAGAACAAATTCCTGCTCCTACAAAACCTCCTAGTCCTCTTTTCAAGTCTAAACCATAGAGGTTCGCTTCTACGTCGCAGTTTCCGTGGGCTCCGGAGCTTCCGAACAAACCGGGTCCGCTGCGCACCGTTTCGGCACGACGGCGACTCGCGGTCGCCCGGTGTCGCCTATCATGCATGCAATGATCAAACAAATGGTGCAAGCCACTGGCATCCAAAGCCATGGCCTCGACGCAGCGAAGTGTACATCGTTCGCGGGGATGTAAAAATCCTTCTGCTTCTGTTTCCACATCTTTCGCAAATCTGTCGCGAAAAAAGACATGTGACGTTCGGAAACTTGTGTTAATTCCAAGATTTCGCGGACTAAAGGCTAAAGGCTCTAGCATGTCGACCTGGAACTTTCACTCCAAACCAATCTCCGCCTCTCAGAGGCACTGGGCTCTTCTGCAGCGGACCCCGTAGGCAGAAACGCCTCTCGCAGATCCCATCCGTCTCTGGCAGAGACGGTCGTCCGACCGAAATCGGAAACGTTTGAGAAACTGAAGGGTTTGATACCAAAAACACCGAAATCAGAAGGGTTTGGACGCTCCAACGGCATCGCGAACCCAGTAAGGAACAAGACGGGCATCGCGAAGCGAACGGAGCGATCGGACGCCAGGAAGGTAGCTCCTTTCCTGCTTGACTCGACATCGGCACTAGAAGTCCAAAAACGACGATATGTTGCCCCACTGGAGAAGTCAGTTCCTTTTCGGACCAGCCTAAAGACCAGACTAGAAAACATTGGAAAACGGGGTGCCAACCAATGAAACTGGGCCGCCCAAAAACCTCACCAATCCCCGCGCCTCCGGCGTCAATACACTGCCAACGCTGAGCCAAGGTCGACAGCCGATGTCGCATCGGGAAAGGCTTAGACGTATGGGCCTTATGACCCACTGGGTGTCTTCCCCGGAAGGCAAAGGTGTGACCTACGAAGGCAGTCACAAACCGGTAGCCTAGCGACCGGTCTTGCTCATCCCATCCGTGGCGACGGTCAGAAAACCGCGCGGTTCACCGCACTTATAGAAGCGAGTGCTCTTGCTTGGAAGTGCTTCAAACACATCAAGAAGCTACGGGGATCTTCATCTCAGGGACCAAGCACAACTGAGATCTGCCGCTCGACCAGAGATTGCGCTCCGCGCTCGGTATCCAAGCACAACTGAAAACACATCCCGTCGCGTTTGGAGGATCTTTGGAGGGGCGACGCGTGATTTTAAAAGATCGAGAAACAATACGTGTATTGAAGCTACGCAATATATCAAGGTGTGCAACCGTCCCCTCTGACACTAAGTGGATCCGAGTGGATCTATGGCCATCACCAATCTTTTCACATTCTACCGAATTGTATGAATTGCTTACACGTTCTTCCAAGTAGCTCCTGGCATCGCTACTAGTAACAAGGGCATCGCTACTAGTGACAAGGACGCTACTAGTAGCTCCCGGCATTACTACTCGTAACAAGAAGCTACTAGTAAAAGGATCAGGAATCACGTCACCCAAAAGGCACAAGCCAACTCAAAACCGCTAGTGGAACCTTGCAGCTTTCTGCTTTCGGACATGCTGTCGTCATCGGAAGCTTTCTAGGGCTCTAGCTGATGAAAAGTTTAAAATGAGTGGAAACACCAATCATATCGGATGACCGGTGGAGAATCATTCTTAGTTGATGCGGTTGTGTCTTTGTTGAAGAAAGTTGGTCTCTTCTCATCAACCAATTCATGGAACGGGCTGCTGCGGCGTCAAAGGCGCCCAATTGCGTTTTGCAATAGGCCCGGGCATTTTACCCAGCACAGCCGAGAAGTAAAGCAATTGGGCTGGATAACATTGGCTCTGGAGGGCGTGACACACACACACAAACACTCTGCATTGAGCTAGCAGTAAGAAGAAATGTGGGTTTTCAGCATGTCTGACACCAACAGAGATCAAGCAAACTATCAACATGAGATAAACTGATTAAACCTGTCTTTGATTGCGGGAGTCAAAGTGTTGTGTCACACAACCAGTCTATGCTGTCCGCTTGTTAGCCCATCGAAAGCGGGCCAACCGTGAGAATCCAAAGCATATTTCTGCGTTTCGATCTGTTTCGCTGGTTCCTTTGTCGGTTTCTCGGATTTTGTCGAAACACTTCGGGCGGGCCCTTGCGGCCGATCCCGATTCTGCCGTCATCTCAAGTAGCCCCCAAAGGATAATCTCTCCCTCGGCACAGTGAGTCGGGTGTGCAACGCCATTCACAAAGAACCAACCAGTGGCCGAATGGTGGACCAAACAGTGAAAAATGTGAAAAAGTCGTTCAAAACAAAAGAATGTCGCATCTGTCACATGATTTGTCAGGCGGCACTTTTTCTCTAGCAGCTGTTGAAGCAATGGCTGTCACTTGCAACTGGCTCATCAAAACAATGAACAACACATAAAGCTGTATGCGCTGCCAACTGCATCCATTTGGCAGGATGAAACTGATGAAACGATGAAAAAGTTTGATGGGCAGCCTGTATCTCGTCTTCCTGTCGATGTTTATCGAAGGACTGGGGTTCCGATTGGTGCGAGGCAGGGGATTCTTATCACAGCCGCCTGTGGCCGCCCGTGGCCACTGGCCGCCTGTGGCCCTGGCTTCTGAAGCAGACTTCCTAAGGGCGCCGGGCGAGGGCACAGGAGAGAAGGCACCAAGGCCGCCGGGTCTTCGATTTCGAAAAAGACACCTAAATTTCATGTGAAAGAAAGGTATGGGATGAATGGGATCACTGCACGAAGGAGGTCACATGCTGCATGTCCTTGTTGAAAACACATCCTCCCAATTTTCGAAGCCATGTCCCATGAAAACCATGCTGCATGTCCACCTTGCGACCTTTCGTTTGCGTGCCAGGATGCTGAGCTCATCCAGTGCTGCTCGCAATCGGACAACCTCAAATTTGGACTCGTACCTGGAGCAAAGCCCAGGAACCAATACCGAACACGGGACGTGTCTGCCAAAAGGTCGAAGTTCAGCGAACCGTGGTCACCGTGAGCACTGCCTCGTGCTGCTTGCCAGGTGCATGAAGGCATAATATGAAGGCGTGGGTGGAGAAAAGAGAACCAACACATACCAACACGTTACTAGTAGCGAACATTGCTCCTAGTAGTACGGCCAGGAGCCCCGATCGTAGCGTCCGATCGCTCCGTTCGTAGCGATGTCAGGAGTTTTTAGTAGCGTCTTGTTACTATACCAACACCAAGCATCAAGGAGTTAATCAGTTAATCTGTTGGGTCACAGTGGTAGCAGCCAAGATGGGAGAGTGAAGGGGCAAAAAGGTGACCGAAGTGATCCCGGACAAAATGCACCTCCTGGGGCACTTGCAAGTGATCAATTCTTCCAAGGCCATGCTGGCGCATTCTTGAACCTGAACTTGGTGAAAACGCGTTCCTTGGGTCCAAGATGGTCCAAAATGGTCCAAGAAACCGAAAGCACAGAAACACAAACAAATGGAAATGGTGAGAAACTGAAGGTCCTTTTCGCTACGTGGTACTTACTGTGATGGGTCTACGGACACCGGCGGGTTCCGCCGTTCCTCGTAGCGCTTCGACGTGACCGAGTCGGAGCGATTCGACGAGTCGATCTGCTGTCGACGACTGCTCCGGACGAGAATGACGACCTAGAGGGAGCTATGACTGAGCCTTTTTTGTGTTCTTTGAAGGCGTTTTATTTGTTTCATTTTGTTTCAACCGTTCAGATCCAAAACGGACGGTTGTTCAGCGACTTTGAAGCGGTTCGTGTTTGGCCCTGCTTGTCCCGGTTCGTAAACTCGCCTCCTTGGCACGGACTTCCAAGATGGCCAGCTTGGAGTTGCTCTTGCGAAGATCCTCGCAAGTCAAGTGATTGTCTGAAAGTGCTTGTCAGGGTTGATGGGCTTCGCCCACAGTCTCATAGCAATGGTACATGTCCGGAAGAAGCTTCAACAAGTCTGCAAGAGCTCCAAGAGCTCCATAGTTCTCAGATTCGAAAATCTGCCAACTCTGCACATGTTGTGCCATTCGAACAGCAAAGCTCTTTCAAGGATCTAAAGGCTCTAAGATCTTTTCATGTTTCGCATCCGAGAGAGATCGACATCGGCTCCTCGGAGAGCATGTCTTGCAATTGCTGAGACCTCCAAGCCTGGCGTCGTCACGGTGGCGAGCGCAGTGCCGAGGCGAGCGCTTCTCGGGGACGTCCCGGCGCACGGCGCACGGCGCACGGCGGTGTCTGCAACGAAAGCATCGAATCCGAAAGAGGCCTTCGGAAGGATTGAAAGAGGCCTTCAATTCCCTTAGTCCATGGTGATGGTGACTCGTTGAGAATATCACCTTCCACACACACCAGTCATGGCACAAACAAACGACCGTGTGAACGGAAAAGCGCTCTGGACCAGAGCCGCTCCGCTTTTCATCGCCAGACGACGCACAATTCAGGCCAATGCGACTTGCATGCAAACGACAATTGAAACCACGCAGCTGGCGCAGCCCACCAACATGATTGCTTCATCTTTCCACTGAATACAAACTGTGGATGTGACCCAAAACCAGAGCTTGCTTCGGTTTTTGATGATTTCGTTGGGCACTGGGGTCGGGACTTCGATTCGTGAAGCCGAAACGAACTTGGCGGTGGACCCGAGGTTCGGATTGGCCAGCTGGACAAAACCTACACCGAACGGTGCCCTTTGACAAAGGGCGGGGGGAACGACTTCCTTCGATCACATCTTTCCCTACAGGACAATAGGACCGTCCACGTAGGGGACAGGGCAAGAAACATCGGACTTGCAGGAGGCAGAAAGGGAAGCAACAGCTTGCAGAGAACCGGTTGCATTGGGAGCGTGTGGATTGAGGCCGGTGAAAAAACCGGCAAAACCACTGTGTCGAATGGAATATGCACGAACATGGAATATCGAGTCTCCCACAAACAATGCTCTCTCAGGTGAGGAACTCATTCGTAGACACGCCCTTCAACCTACTAGCGATGGCCTCCACCCTCGAAGCGATGGCCTTCAACTTCAAAGTGTAAGTCGATGCAAGATGGGATGAGCAAGCGCATGTAGGGATTGCGGCGGGCATCACTTTGCAAAGACTGCTGAATCTCATCGAAGTCATGTCCTTGGAGGTGCTGCCAAATCTGCTCCTTCATCCTCCTGCGACGTTCTTTCCTTGGGCGACTGATGGTGGACGGATTGAGCTCTGGATGAGGGTGGTGACAGAATCCACATTGATCTCCCTTGGAGCATCCATAAGTTGATCCCAAGAACACGCAGGGGTCACACTGGCCATGTACGTGTGATCTCATCTCCCCTGGATTGGGATCTGACACGGAATCCGTTGACGTGTCCACATGTTCGCTGCCATCCACATCTGTCACATGCTCTCCATCGGTAGGTCCGAATGACGTCCCCGTCTCCGAGAAGGTGGTGTCATACCAATTGGTCCTTGAAGGCTTTGCATCCCACACTGGTAGCTGCCAGCTCATGGCTTGGGCGTTCACTACCGCCTTTGAGCCCAGCAGCTGTAAGTTGTGCTCTAACCATCTTGACTCGAGCAAAACTGGATGCTCTCCAAGTCAGAACTCCTACAGAAAGAGCTGCATAATTATTGCTAGGCATATGGACCATTCACTTTCTTCTAGATCCACTTCGTCAACTCAGCCTTCAGGGCACTATCGAGATCAAGCTTTGGCAAACACGCATGCGACGCATGCGACGCATGCGACGTGCGTGCTACGCGTCGTCGCTTTGGTCGCCTGTTGCTGGTAGCTCTTTTGAAGGTCCTGGCGCATGCAGGTTTTGAAGCTCTGGTCTGGTCTGGAAAAGCAGGTATGCGTACTGTACTCCGGATGAACATGAGCGTGCTTCTATACTGCTGTACTGCTGTACTGAACCAACTTCAACTGCCAAACTCTTACTGCACATGAGATGGCAAATGCATTTATATATTTGCAGAATACCCGTCACTAGTCCTATAGACTACTAGACCCTTGTTCTCTTAAATCTAGATGTGTCAATCCTCGTCTCTTCCTGTTCGCAAAAACTGGCCGGGCCAGGCGATCTTGCCCGGCCAGGCGATCGCGTGGTTCGATCCCCACACCTCGGCCTGATCTTTGGCCATCTGCTGCTGCATCACTTGACGCTCCAGTCGCTGAAGGGACACGGCCTGCAGGGTGGAAACGGCGGTTAAAACCGGTGCAGTCGCACCAAACACGGTCCGGTCTACACGAGGTGAATAGAGCCGGTCTATAGCTGCAAGAAGAGGTGAAGAATGCTGAAAGCAGGAGGCATTTCACCCGTCCGACCTTTCACTGCAGATGAACTCCACCGAGAGTTCAGAACGGCTCGAACTTGGGTGGAAAATCCAGGAGAAACCAGCACTGGTGATCTTCGACAGCTCCCATGGAGCACCAAACATCCTTCGAAATCCCTCAAGGATCAAACCATCATAAGATTCGAGACCCGGTGTCTCTGGTCTAGTCACTAGAGGCTTTGACTGACAAGTAGCAATTGTTTTGCATGGATTGCAGAACCAAGAAGAACAAATACCAGGAAGGGTTCGCCACTATGGTCTTCAATTTGGCAAAGCTTCAATTTGGTATTCTGCGAAAGTCGTGGACTCGTTTGGAGCTGAACAAAAAGGTGCAGCTAATGAGCTACGTAGTCTCTTCGGCAGCACCTGCTGCACAGAACGTTGACGTTCACTGGCCAATTGCTGCTCCAAGCCTGCCAAGCAAAAGGGTAGACGGTAGGCTGGTTGGTCTGTTTGGGAAGGCACCTGTTTTGACCACGTCAAGGCTGCCCAGTTTAGGGATACTGGAAGAGGCCAGTTTTTATAGCGTGTTCAACATCCTTCAGCAAAAAGATGAGAGGTGTACTAGAGGTAAAACCGTCGTAGAATCTGGATCTGAGCTTGGAAGTGTTTAACATCAACAGGCTGTGCACAAAGCGCATAAAGGCTATGCTGGCCAAGCCAACTGTGCAGTTTAGACTGGAGAGTTCCGACATTGCCGACCTGCCACTTTGGCGCTATCGAAGGATGCCTAAGTGGCTGGATGCATTTGGCGGGGCAACCCAAACAAATATGTGTGACATGCTGCTTTGCACACATGGCTCCAAAAACCTGACTGTCTGCCTTGTCAAACCCAACAGTAGCAAGGACGCTATTAGGTGGAGGCCATCGCAAGTAGGTTGGAGGCCATCGCTACTAGGAACAAGAAGCTACTAGTAACAAGGGCACTCGATTGCTATTTCTTCTCCATAAAAACTCGTTGAAGTCTCCAGTTCCGACGTCCACGTCGGCCACCGTCCGTTTGGTAACTGCGCTGGGGCGCGGAGGTGACACCCAAATATCCCATGGACAGGCGCCGCGATTCCTGGATCGGACGACGGACAATCGTCTCAAACTATGGTCGATTTGATGCTGTGGGGTCGATTTGACATGTTTTGCTCATATGTCGAGTACCACCTCTTCTTCTTGTTTAATTGTTGTCACAAAAGAGCAACATGCAGCACACGCGAACGGTCAAACTGTCAGTCGTAGACATGGTCGCAAATCCGCCTCCAATGCACCAGTCAAGCGCTGTTTCTCTAAGCAAAAGTTGGCCTGAAGAAGTGGACATTTGAAGACAAGCAGTTCCACCAGATTGGGCCTTTTGGTCGTTTTTGCAGGATCCTCAAGTAGAGCTTGACAGACTTTTAGAACAACAAACATGGTTTTTTTTGCTACCTTTGTTTTAGAAGCCAAGCTGAGCAAAGCGCTTTGACATGCTTTGACAGTGTTCTAGAACGATTGATGCACAAGTTGTTTTCAGCACAGCTTGGCAGGTTCCACAGCACCGTTCATGTGCCTGACGTAAATCCAACTCCTCCACAGCCATGGCCAATCCTTCTCGCCTAGGCGGTCAAAGCATCACACAAACGGACTCATGTCAGAGGGTTTGCGTTCGTTGAGTCCGTTTCTGGCGTGTTCTTTTTGGGTATCTTTGCGTCTCACAAGCGCCGACCACCAGCCGCCAGGCCGTCCCGCCAAACGCCCGGACGCTCGCTCTTGGACGGGGACAAGAGTCTGGTTCTCTCTTCATCTCCAGGATCCTGGATGAAACACGAACCAGGAAGATGTGGGGGAGTGCGTTCTTGTGAAGTTGGCGTCCGAACTGTAACAGAAATATACTGATTTTGACAAGGAACATGAACAAAATAAATATAGAGGTCTGAAGAAAAGAACACCATGGAGCAGCGGAATGCAAGGTAGGAGTCGGTAGGAGAACTCGCACAGCTAAAAAAGGAAAGAAAACGGATAGACAATGGATTCGGATAAAATATCATCAGTCCAGTCCAATCCGCAGATCTTTGCCTTGGCTGCAGCCTGCTTCTCTTCAAGCTGCCTCCAGCTCACGCAATCGACATCAGTCTGACACGCGCACTGCCCCTCGTCTGCACAACACGGTCCGCTCATGCGCACGTCCCTGGGGAGCTGGGCTGTTGGAGCTTGGCCAGCTCCAGTTGCTGCTGAGAGATCATCACCTCGAATCGATCCAGTTAGGTCATCGATCGATGGTGTGATCGACGTCCCAATTCATCAACGATTGTTCCATTGTTCACTCGTTGTTCTGGTGAGTCTTGTGCTACTTGGTATGCCCAAAGCAAAGAGCTGGCGAAGTTCACTCGCCTGCTGCTCCTCGGCCAGCTTCACGTGCACGCGCGCCTTGCCACGTTCGGTGTTCTCTCAGCTCGGGGTGAAGACGAAAAATGCATGGCACTTGCCCCAGCCGCTAGGCTTCAAAGATAAAGAAAGGTTGACCTGGTTTGGTAGTCTACAAAGCTTAGTAAAACCATTTAAAACAATGGTTGTTCGGTTTCAACCATTAAATCAATTGTTGTTGGAATCCTAGGGCTTGTTCCTTTTGGTTCAAGAACCGAAAGCTGCAAGATGCAAGCATTGCGCATTGCAAAGCAGCAACTGCCCACGCAGCTGCTGGAAGATCCAGGCTCTGCCCACGGGGCCCACGCCTCCCGCTGAAGTTCTTGCACTTGCGTCTCCATCTGCTGAAGCTGCTCGTCTGCCTTTGTTGTACCAGAACCAAAGACCACCATGTTCTCCCAGCAAGAGCTCTCGACCATGCGACGAGTTCGCGGCGGAAGAGAATCCCATGACAAAACTTATCTGTCTATTTAAAAAAAAGAGAATTTCAAGCTGAAAAAAGAAAACAACCAAGCTGAAAGGGGAATTCCTGAAAGCTTCGAGAGCTGATCGCCTGCGCTGCCTTTGCTGCGGCAGTCAGCTTGGCCAATTCTTGAGCCTCAAGAAATGATCAGCGTTGTCCTAGTTTAGAAAGCAGCGTCAATGTAGAATGACTTGAGTCAGCGAAATAATCTTGTTGACTTGCTGTTTGGAAGTTCTCATTTCTTCAGGGTGGCTGTCGATGTGCCACCTTTGCTGCAAAACTGTTCCTGACCAAGTGAGCTCCACTCAACAAGGGACCTCTGTCTTCCGCTGAAGGTCGCGGAGTTCAGTCTCAAGATTCCTCGCCTCGGATTCTTGGTGTGGACATCTCGTCTCGAGCTCGATGGTCAATCAAAACAGGCTGCAAAAAGGAACGCGCCGATTGATTCAGAGGAAATGAAGGCCAGTTGGCCTGTAAACATGGATATCACTCCATCTCATCTCAAGTTACAAGCCGGCCTTCTCTTTGAGACACTCGATTTTGTTGTCTGCATCCTGCTTCTCCTGTAAAGGGATCAAGTTCTTGGGTGGTGGCACATGAATATCTCCCCGGAACGCTCGACAATGTGAATCTTACGTCTTCCTTCTTCAATCAGATCAATCTGTGCAAGAAAAAAGATACACCGGCCTGTATGACTAATACGACTGTACTTCCCAGTACTACGAAGAAGACTCTTATCACTTGTCACTCTATCTCACACTTGATCTGCATCGTTCGTCAGGCTTTCGAGCTTCGGTTCGTGCGCTTCGGCCGACGCGGTCGGGGTGGCGAAAGCCTGACGCAAATCATCTTCCAAGACCGACCTGGCGAGAGGTTCACTGACCCAGGTCTGACCTGGGTCCTCAGTGATAGGATAGTTTCCAAAGGTACTTGTTATATTATATAGTTTCAAGAATATGTATATATAACTTTATATATATAATATATATAATATATATAACAGAATGGTTTGGGAATGTTTGGGACATGTAGGAAGAAATCCTCCATGAGACCCAAAACTATCAAGTCTGGCGAACGCCCCGAACTGGTTTGTCCCATGTCCTATCTACTCCTTTACCACTTTGGAGCAGATGTCCCAACAAGTTCATGCCAAATGGCTGGGTGCTGATGCGTCACAACTTGCGTCACACTATGCTATCGCTTGCAGCTGGCAGCTGACATTTTTGTTCAAATCGATCCTCGCTCACCTTTGACTGGCCCGATCACAGCTTCACCCTTGGACCAGCAAAGTTGCAGTGTTGATGCGGCTTTGGCACTGGGCAACTTGCAGGACACTTCATGGAGCAACCTGCCCAAGGGAGCCAATCGCATCAAACTATCAAACTCCATGTGCCCATCACAAGATCCAAGAGACTGAAGAAAAAGTGAGACTGTTAAGGCTTAAGGCCTCTTTTGGTTCGCCAAACAAATGGTCCCTTTTCTCATGTCATCTCATTTCGTCTCCAGTTTCGTCTACCTTCATCTCCTTTCTCAGTTCAACTCATCTTCTTTTCCCCTCTTCATCTACCTTCATCTCGTTTCTCCTCATGGTTTCTCCGTCGCTTCTTCCGTCCTTCTCCCGCCTTTGCCGCCCAAAGCGGAACGTGCGTTTCGACGCTGCACGGACACCGTCACCGTCTGACCGCCAGGTCGCTGGTCGAGTGGTCGACAGCACTGAGACCGGAGAGGCCAAATCGGCCGCCACACGCCTCCGCAACGCCTCCGTGGGCCGCGAACGAACAACCGTTCAACGCGTTTTGGAGCTCACGAACGAACAGGTCGGTGGTGTGAAGAGGTGGTGTTGGATGATTCTGGTATGTGGTTTGAACATGATGTGTTGTCTGTGCTTTGAAAAGCTGTTTTTCTTCCTTTAAGTTGTCTTTCCGTAGGAAAGAATGGAGCACCAAGGATCACTTCGCCCTGCAGTTGTTCCCTGGCTTCGCCATGTTCCCAGCATGTTTCCAAGCATGCTCAGCATTTGGAACAAGGGCAGTTGGCTCTTGGGCCATTCTGCCCACCCCTCCCAAGGCTCCCAGCCTTAGAGAGGCGCCGGCAGTTGCTGGGTCGATGATTCAACCAAATGTTCACCAGGAAAGTGATTCGCCGACCGCCCTGACCGCCCTGACCACCCGGAACCGTTCCATGAAGTAGTTGGCCATCGAAGGCAATGTGTTTCCAACGTTCAGGCCAACTTAGAGCTCCGCCTGCGGGTCCGAAGAGAAGCGATACGGTCGGTATACCCCACACCGGGAGGACACCCAAACGCCACACACGGAGGATAAACCGGGAGGATCGCTTGTTGGACGATCTCCGGTAAAGAATGGTACGAATTCGATACAAATCAAGGGATCAAAAGGGTGCGATCCACTTCCATGTGTACAGTATGCCGAAAGTGTACAGTACAAGCCTTTCGTGAGTTGTGCCAAAACTGGTGCCTGAGATTTCTCCGTAGACCTGAGATGTCTCACAGGGCGTTCGAGTGTTCCGGCAGTCCAGGATCAAGGTCGGAGCTCCACAATCGGTCAAATACGTGACAGTGCCTCGGCCACACAGCATGCAAAGGAAAGACGCACAAAGGAGTTCGCACCTTTTGAGCCACTTTGCAGCTGAAGCGCTTAAGTGTGGGTGAACATTTATACCATGACGTTCCACCGCAGCCTCATCAGTATCCCAATGGAACTGAATCCCTTCTTCTTCATGTCCAGTATCCTCAGCTTCGCGAGCCTTCGCCGCACATCATGTATCACAGAAAAAATGCCTTCGCGAACAGTTGGTGAGTTACAGGTATTGCAAAAAAGAGAAATGCACTAATTTATATAGCACCACTAACTCCAGCTGAGAGCACACACACAGCCGAACTCCGCCGCCCCGCCCCCAACTCCTTGGACGGGTCTCTCGCACTTGTGCCCACCATTCGGCACCCGAGCGCTCAGGATCGAAGGACGAGTCCGTCCCCACGTGGAAGCGAAAGATCTCTTGGGCTAACCTGACACGAGGATCGATGGATCGACGGATCGACGGATCGTAAGGAAGAAGAAAAGGAATCAAGGACTAGGACTAGGTAGATCGATGCGTTGAGTATGCCAGAATGGTGCGACGGAGTATACCGGAATAAGAGGGTGGCCCGGGCCCCCAATTGAGATTGACTGATGCAGCCATCCCTAGTCGCGTACTGAGCACCAGCCTGTTCTGAAGAGACATGAATCGAGATCTCACATAGCAGCAGCAGCAATCAAGGCTTTTCCAAAAAATGTGTTACAAACAGTCACGTCGCAGCACTGTACAGCCACACCACACAGCGTATGAGACTGGTCTCCCATCCGGCCTTTCAGCCAAGCATTGCGGCTCAGCTTTGCAGGACATCCACGAAGACCCGTCTAATGCAAAAACCATCTGACATGTCTTGGTCAGGTTCTCCAAGGCTCTGGGGCCTCATCTTCCCACTGGTGGACACGCTTCTCGATCTGTGGACATGCTTCTACAATATGATGTCAATATGTCAGATGTGGCTGTGGACCTTCCGGAAACGTCCTGCCCCCTCCGCCCCTGTCGGCCGTCTGTCTGCCCCGACTTGCACCGGCCCTCTGCGACTTTCACCGATGGGTGTTTGGTGGGCTACTAGGGCCTTACTAGGGGCTCCTGGTATCGCAACTAGTAGCAAGAAACTACTAGTAACAAGGACGCTAGGGGCTCCTGGCCTTACTACTAGGAGCATGGACGCTACTAGGGGCTACCCCCCAAACCCCACAGTCTGGTCGCGACTTCGCCCTAGCTGCTACAGTAGCTCTCCTGGTTCCTTTCGCGTAAGGAAGGGCACTTCGGTCCTCTGCCAAGGCTCACTGAAGTTGAATCTGACATTGCCGTGTCTCAAAGGTCACCTTGGCATTCGCTGTCCGCCCATCAGCAGTCAGAGCTGGCATTCGCCACGAGACGTCTTCCACGTCCTGGTGGTTTGGAAGACTGAGAGTATATATAACTATATTATAACCAGATTCCATCAAGCATCATCAAGCTAAGAATTGAATTAAAAAATGGTCAGTCCGCTCACTCTTGAATGAAGTTGAACCATGACTTCCGGCCAAGGCATTCTCTCGTTCTTTCTCATTCAGTCTCAGTCGTCTCTCGAGTCTCTCGTGCCTCATCCTTCTGCAAATCAGCTCGAAGCAACTCCAGAAGACGAGCGCGCTGCTCCTGGGACCGACGAGACGATCGTTGCCGACCGTTCTTCTCTTTTTTCCTTTGTTTCCAAATACTAGCAATGGCCTTCAACCTAACAGCGATGGCCTTCAACCTAACACTCCTGGTTTCAGCTTCACAGCTGACTCCAGGGTTTACTTTGTTCACTTTTCGCTTCACAACTCACTTCGTCTGGACAGTGCACGATGCACGGACCCGAGATGAATCATCACAACTGAGTTCCTCCTGATGCCGACGGGAATCTTCATGGTCGATCGAACAACGTAACTGCAATCGACATGTCACGGACGACATGTGGTAAGGAGATGTTCCAGACAGCTTGACTTCGATCTTGATATCTAGCTGCTCCATTTTTCCACCAAAATTTTGCAGAATTCTGAAGATGTGAAGCGTGGAACAAGAAGAAGACTTCCAAACCATAGCTCACCCCAGTCAATAGGAGCCACTTCGGCTTTCCGGGCGGCGCGAAGCGGCGCGCCTGCTCCGGCAACCGCTTCAGCCAGGCGATGGGATCTGTCGATCTCACCCGCAGGCGGCGCAAACGGCGCAGGCCGCGGCAGCGCGGCCGCGACATCGAACGCACCATGTTCGGCGCGGCACGTCGCGAGCGGGTTTGCGCCGAACAGTTGATTTCTCATGTGCAGCGGGTAAGTGATGTAAGTGTAGGTCCAGCCTCCGGTGTCGTCGTTGTCAGGATGGGCCCTCCGTAAAATCTTGACCTAAACCTGGAGAATCCAGGTTTAAAGACCTACCAGGGTCGGAGAGCAGCAGCGCTGAGAATACTTGTGTATGCTTGTTGAATGGCCCGTCCAATTTGCTTAATCGCACTAGATCCAACCCTGATCAGCAGGCGGCAAAAGGCCAAAGGCCATATCATGCCATATCCAATGCTCGAGAAGTCTGCATTGTGTCTTTGTCGATTTGGGTCGCAACTGGTAAAAGACCCTTGTTACTATAATAATTAGCTTCTTGTTACTAGTAGTAAGAATGCTCCTAGTAGTACGGCCAGGAGCCCTGATCGTAGCGTCCGATCGCTCCGTTCGTAGCGATGCCCGAAATGCTCCGTTCGTAGCTTCAACCTACTAGCTTCTAGTCTGATGCTCTTCTTGCCATTCGCGTCTCGCCCAAATGGCCCCACGCCTCTGCACCAGATCGGCCTGTTGGGCCACTACCTCCTGGCAGCGATGAAACCGAGCCACACGGCGCCACGGAACCCATTGACTTCGGACGATTTGGCTGCCAACCCCCCGGGACCCTATAGGAGTAGCAAAGGGCATGGCTATTAGTAACAAGAAACTTCTTGTTCCTAGTACTAAGGCCAGGAGCTACGATCGTAGCGTCCTTGCTACTAGTAGTAATGCCCTTGTTCTTAGTAGCGATGCCCTTGCTATTAGTTCTATAGAATCAGGTCGCACCATGTAACTTAGCTTCAGATGTTGGTCAAGCAGCAGTATCCCCGGCAATTCTCCAACTTGCCTCCTGCTTCTTCTGCAGTTGCAGGTCTTTCTCCTGCGAGTCATTGCTGATTTCGATTGCTTCATTTGGCCCCACAAAACCGTCCGGCCACGGACACTGACACAGTGTTCAGACGTGTCCAGCTCGGGAACAGACGTGTCGAGCGAAGCCGCTCCTCCACCTGCCTCTGCAGAGCCATCTGCTCAGCCTCAAGAGGCGAAAGAGACGACGTGTGCGATCCCAATGTCCTTTCGATCAGGAACAAATAGCTACTAGGAACAAGTGCATCGCTTCTAGTAACAAGTGCCTTACTAGTAGTAACAAGAAGCTATTAGAAACAAGGACGCTACTAGGAACAAGTGCACGACTTTCGATCGCTCAAAGGGGTCGAATCCTTTTTCAATGCGAAGCATCGACTTTCGAATCCTGTTCCCATCGAACAATGATACTCTGTGAGGCTACACTTCCCGTTCCATGCTTTCACGTTTCTTCCTTTCATGTCTATGTCCCACTCTGAAAGTCGGATGCGAAAAAGCAAAAAAGCACCGACTTTGATCTGGGGCTTTGTACGGAGAGCTTCTCAACTTGCGCCTCAGCGCTTCTTAATGCATCCACCTGACCGTTTCGCTCGGGCCTCGCTCGGTGGGGTCTTTTGACATAAAACACCTCCGCTACGCCACGGAAGCCTGGGCCAACTGCACTGAGAGGTGCGTCCCAGAGTGTTCGAACAGGTTTAAGAGTGTTGTTGGCCAAAAGTGTCATACGAAAGTGTCCTGCCAAGAGTCTCACTGTCGAGTGTCCATTCCAAAAGTGTCCTGGAAGAGTGTTGTTTTTTCAGAATGCTCTTGCCGCGTATAACAAGTTAAGAGTTCTGTTTTTGTGGGGTCTAAGACACAGTGAGTGTCTTGCATTCGGGTTCGTGAGTGTCCCATTCAGGTTTTATCCACCAGTCTTGCTTTCTACACTTAGCACACCTGCCCAAAGTACTCAATGGGTTGACCAACCTCAAAGCATTATCTGCTCTTCTTTTGCCTCGAGCGCACAGCGAATGAACCAAAGCGCCTGATCGCGCTTGGCCAAGTCATGCTCTTCCTCCGCCGTACTCAGCCGAGTTCGGAGCTCCTACAAGTGCGGGCGGGAAAGCAAAGGTTGATTGGGATTGGACCTCTGAGCGCCAACACCATCAACAGTGCCGAAGTTCTACTGTGTTTGACCACTGTCTGCTGTAGTCGTTGCTATGAGAGTCTTATTAAACCCACAGAAGTGCATGGAAAAAAAGGAAAAAAACACCTGGCATTGGTTTCGCAGCAGCTCCAAAGATCGGGCATGCTCTGCCTGTGCCTGAAGCAACGGGGCACCGCACGTGCATCTTCATCGTTCGCTCCGGTCCGGGTAGAACTTCAAGGTGGAAATTGAGACCGATACTGGTGCAGTATGAGACCGAGACTTATCTGATCTGTGCATAGTAACAAGGACGCTACTAGGAACAAGTGCCACGCTAGTAGTAACAGGTGCCTTACTAGTAGTAACAA
>CAXAMN010008890.1:2417041-2436148 GCA_963970005.1 Durusdinium trenchii
TCAAGCAGTGAGTTGAGCTCTGCAATTTCCTCCTTTGCCTTGGCTTCAATTGTCTCTCCTTGTTTTTTCGCCTCGGCATATTCTGCTTGAAGCCGATCCATGCTTGCAGCCAGGTCCGAGGCATGGGCAGAATCAGCCTTCGTCTTCTCTAGCTCCTCGGAATGCTGCACACCCATCCTGCGGATCTCTTCTCTCAAAGCTGCAACCTCCGCTTCCTCTTTCTGGTAGGATTCCTGTTCACGTGTGCTTTACTTTGAAAGATAAGAGGAAAAGACCGTGCTTTACTCCAGACGGTCTTCAAACACTCGCTGACCGGAACAAGAGTTTCAATGACGGAGTGAACCCAAAAAGGCATCTGAACAGCATCCAATAGCCACGCCGTTTCATGCGAAATCACACATTCCTGGCCGCCGTTTCATTGGCGGTTTCTTCCACGGTCGATTTCTGTCGCTATTAGGTTGGAGGCCATCGCTAGTCTTGGAGGCCATCGCTGGAGGCCGCTAGTCAGTTGGCCGTTCCGGCGTGAAGGTCTTCGGTCGTGTCCTCCCCTCCGCCTTCTGGGCCTCCACCTCGCCAGCCAACTCGGCCGAGCGCCGCTGCGCAGTCTCCAAGGCCTGCGCGGTCTCTCCGTTTGGAACCATTTGGCCCAAAAGAACCGTCAGGCACTAGTAGCGAACCTTGTTACTACTAGTAAGGCACTTGTTACTAGAAGCGATGCACTTGTTCCTAGTAGCTTCTTGTTTCTAATAGCTTCTTGTTCTTACTAGTAGTGGTGTTGGAAACGTGTTGCCATGCAGTCGGACATTCGCCAGGCTGTCTGACTAGAATTTCAACATGCATGTGGTCTTGAAGGTGGTTGGTCACACAAGAACGTCTCAACTTGCCTTTGTTCAATTTTCAAGTTGGAAAACTCCCTCAAAATGTGCAAACCCGGATCAAAGGCCCAAACCGAAACATTCCAGTGCAAAGACTGCGTGCTTCCAGGGTTTCTCCCACAATGGGATCTAAGCTTATAAAAGTTGACTTTCACTATCGTTCATGGCTTCTAGGTTGGAGGCCATTGCTCTTAGCTTGGAGGCCATCGCTTCTAGGTCTTTCAACTATGACCTCGACATGCAGAGCGATGGCTCAAAGAACCTTTGCACGCCAAAGATGAAGACTCCGCGCCCGTTTGGACCAACTGTAGTTGGGAGGCAAGGCTGCTTCGTTCGCAGAGTGGAACAAAGCCTTGCCTAATCCGAGCTAGGTTGGAAAGGGCTGGAATGTGCATCATAAAGACCCCAAGGGTCACAAATTCATCGAGCTTGGACCAGCGATTTCTAATCGATTCGATTGATGTCAATTGATTTCAAGTCATCGGTGGTGGAAATGCTGAGACTTTAAGTCCATCCGCCCTGAAGGTACCAAGGCATTTCATTTAGGCATGGGTGACACGTCAGCATTGCCTAGCCAAGCACAATAGGGGTTACGTGAGTATATGCGTGGAAAATGTGTGGATGTCTTTTCATAAGTTGGTGGATGCGTGGATGCCTTTGGCCTTGAGAGTCCCAGCAACATGTCCTGTGGCGTTTCACAACGCTTGCATCACTTGAACATCCTGAAAACCAATTCAAGGCTGACCCAAGCCAAGTATTCCGGTCTACTGGCCATCATATTATCATCTCACTTCCCTCAGGCATTGTCTGAGCCAGACTCTGAAGTTTCATCAATCTCCGAATCTGGCACGTCATAAGCCATGATCATGTAGTCATAGATGTCGTCGCACTGACAACGACCGGTGAAGCTTCGATTCGATGAAGCACAGGAAGACGAAGGATCCAGTCCAATCGAAAGGTTCCGGTCACTGCTCTCGTTTAGCGTATGAAACCGAAGATGGACTGGTGAGGTGTTTGCAATCAATTCTGGTTGTGGCCAGTTGTGGCTCTACAATTCCTTGTAAAACTGGAGGGGCCAGAATGTTCATCTAGAATAGAGAGCACAGGCTGATCTTGATGTGGCAAGAACCGGCCCCGCCTCCTTTGGTGGCTTGGTGTGTCTTGCATTGGGTGTGGGCAGAATAAAATGTGCCATTGCATCCCATAGTTTGAGAATCGTGGCGATCAGCATACACAGGAACCTTATCACCCACAGTCGAATGCTGCTGTGCAATTATGACTGTTAAGACCAAGTCTTCCCATTCGCGAGAAGGTCTCCAAAGTCCAAAGGAGCCCCGTTCGTAGCTTCTTGTTCCTAGTAGGAAGGCCAGGAGCCCCGAACATAGCGTCCGATCGCTCCTAGTAGCGATGCCAGGAGCCCCTAGTAGCTTCTTGTTCTTACCAAACTCTCAGCCTGGGAATGAGAGTTTTAAGAACATGAAAAACCCTGCACACAACGCTCAGCGATATGATGTAACAAGAAAAGTGACTGCAACAAATGCCGCGTTTGGTGAAAGCCTTGCACCCAAGGTCAGGAAAAATGACGTATTTATCTATAATGCGTTCTTATTACTAGTAATGGCCTCCAACCTAATAGCAATGGCCTCCACCTAATAGCTTTCTTTTGACTAGGCCCAGGCACATGTATTTATCATGGCCTTTTTAGACCCTTTGTTTTGCTTGTGTGTTTCTTTTGAGAGCATTCAGTCGCACATTCGCAAGTTGACAGTTCCAAATGAACTCTCTCCTTTTCCGGGCCCATCAACGTGTGTTCTGCACAAACACCAGCCACGACTGGCGGCCCATCAACGAGGCTCCAAGAGGCCCTGGTCCCATCGACCAAGAGAAATCCAGCACACCATTCCGCTCTCTGACCTCGGGCCCACAGGCGACATTTTCACGAGGAGTTTGCCTGGTAAGGCGAGCGGAGACGTCAGAAGAGTGGCACCCTGTCGACTGCTTGACTCAATGGTGGCACATGGTGGCGATTCCTTCTGGCGAGTTTTTCAGCACGGTCTGGCAGACACCGGCCATCTATGACAAGGTGCATACCTCGGAAAGCGTCGCCAGCATTGATAACCTCAGGCTCTGAAACCCTCAAAGACCGCATATATATATACCACACGGTATCAGCGAAAAAAGGACAGCGAGAGGCATTTCAAAACATGTTGAAGATGAACTGCAACTACTCTCCTATAGCTACCTCTACTGACCTGCTCTACCATCTTAGCAAGGCACTGAAAGAGGCCAGCGAAGAAATGCCGCTGTAGGTGCCCCAGAATGATGTGATCGCACCCATCGTCGCCTTCGATGCATAGCAGCCATCGGACTATGTCGGACTCCATTTCAGCTCATGAAAGCACATGATGTTGTTTCCGACACCTGGCAGTTCACATCTCCAAAGCGTGTCGCCCGCTGCAAATCGGTGGTCATCTGTGGGATCTGTGTGATGGCACCTTGGGAGGCGTGGCGAAGGCGGATGCGGGATACGAAGAGATGATGCGGGAGGATGCACCAGAAACTGCAGGCACAAAACTGTTCAATGCATATCAGCTCACCTGCATGTCACAGAATATCAAGTCAGCGCAACCCGCTGCCCTTCCCGAAGTTCATCCACCCCGATGTCAACGTAGCCAAGCAGCCCATGACAGCGAAGCTGATGGTGCTGGCCGCCGAGTCCAAGCAACCTTGGAGGTCCATCCACGTCTCTGAAGCTTTCAACATCTCTTCCCATGTCAATGTGTTTCTGGAAGAAAAACCTGGGAAAATGCATAGCCTCTGCTCATGTTGGTAAAACGACGCTTCGAACTGAGACTCGGAAATGTCTTGAGACCAGAAATGTCAAGAAATCCAAACTACTTGGGGAGATGCTTGGTATTCCCCTATAGGAGTCATCGTAGGTCGATGTGCGCCAAACACACGGTTTCGTGGACATGCAGGACATTCCAGGACCTGTGCCATGCTGAGATAGCCAGGATGCTTTGGCACATTTCCTGAGATGCCTCCACATCAAATCCGACGACCTCCGACCGGTGCTTTCGCGCAACGAAGCTCTCGCGGCGGATGTGGCAAGGTGTGCGGCACCGAGCGGCAGCCATTTTCAACTTTCATTGAACCTTGGCCTACAAGGCCTCCTGTTACACCGACAAATCCTAGATATCATAGAACTCCCTTCTTTCAGGCGAGTCCTTTCCGGTGTCCAGTCATCCACCTCCATGACGTATGTTTTTCAACACTTCGATTGAGACAAGTAGCCAGTCAACACAACTCCACCGTAGTTATCAGGGAAAGAGAAAAAATACACACCCAGTACAAAGAATGGAGCAGCCCGCCTCCTCAATGAGATCTCCAAACTTATGGCCTCCTGTGAAGACCTCGCCGTGAGCGAACGTTTTTGGGTGTCAATCCTGGTGAGCGGAATAGCTCTGTCGGAGTTCCTTCTCGGTGCAGCAGCATTGCTCGCCCAAGAAAAAAACATGGATTGATTGCTGAAGGAAGTCCAGCTTGACCCAAACTGCCTGTCGCACGAACTAATTGAGCAACCCAACTCAATGTTTAGACGCAATCGAGGACTTAAAGCTGCACCACTTGTCACGTCTAGAAGGGCACCAAGTGATGAAGTTCCTGAAGTTTCCTGAATTCCCTTCTGTACCACACTGGGAGCCCCGACGATGCTCTGGGGGCATGACCTCTTGTCCTTGAAATCCACATGTCGTTGAAAGATTCCTCAGCTGAGAAGGGCGACCAGGTTGGAATGGATCCTCCGTGATCGTCGCTCCGGCCGATGGCTATTTCCATCCATCCGGCTTCAGAGCGGCCAATCCTGGCCGATCTTCGTTGGACATTCCGAATCCTGAGGAATGGTCTTCCTCCAACCGGTCGCAGCTTGCCGAAGCAATGGACCTCCACTCGGCTGACTCGGCTCCTCCCGAGGAGCCGAGTCAAAAAGTGCCCTCCTTTTTTACCCCGAAAAGAACCGAACCGACTCTGTACCGTAAGAAAAGGATGCTAACCACCACCCACACACTGAAGCTTCAAAATGACTGGTTGAAGATGAGGAACCCTGGTCTTGTCAAGCCTGTTTTATCCAACACTCGCACTGTACATTACTACATTCCTGGTGACTCCTTTGAAGTCATTCCTGATGACTTTGAATGGCTTAAAACGGCCTCATGAGCTGCCAGGGCACCTGGTGAAATCTCCTTCATCTTCGTGGCATTGGCGCCTTCGTGCCATCGCGCTCTCGCTGCTTTGCGTCACACGAGTCATACAGTCGCTCGGCGGAAAACAGAGTCTTCCAATCTAAGTCACAATCACTGCAGGATCAGGACCAACAGCCAACTAAACATATGCATCTCTCATGTTGTGCTGACCTTTTACACAGACAAAAAAAAACATTGATCAGTTCCAAAACGGTGTCTTCCCTGCGGGCAGCACACGGAACCAAGCGTTGCAGGAGTCCGTGTAGTCGGACAAACCACAGTTCACCTCATCGACTCTGCCGCCCAGGCCTCGACGCGTGCGCGACGCGTGCGCAGCGCAGCGCACAGCCGTTTCTAAAGATGACTAGGAGCAAGGACGCTGCTAGGGCTCCTGGCCTTCCTACTAGGAGCATTCTTACTACTAGTAACAAGAAGCTACTAGGGCTCCTGGCCATTCTACTAGGAGCAAGAAGTTGCTAGTAAGAAAGAGCATCGCTACTAGAAGCAAGGCTAAGCAAGGACGCCCTCTGAGTCCTCCCCCATCTTCCCATCTTCCGAGTCAGCGCCTACCCACGAATCAGCGCCGCCATACTTCCCGCTGAAGGAGATCTTCCCCTTGGCCCAAGCTGTGGCTTTGACAACCTGCACATGTCGTTCAAGATGACAAGTGAGACTTCCGCACGGTCTGGCTTCTGTTCATGCATCTTTGCACACCTTTTGATCGCTTTCTGAAAAAAAAGAAAGAACTAACCAAAAGCACTGCTTACAGCAACTTGTTTGCTCTAATCTTACAAGAGAAGAACTGGTTTTCTTCTGCCAGCCCAGCCTCGGGGCTGCTGGATAAGGCCAACACGGCGTAAATGTTCAGAAGCCATGCGACGAAAGAGATCCAAAATGAGGTCACCATCAAACATCCTCGGTTCAAGGCCCTGGGCCAGGCTGACTATATATTACCCTTTCACCAGTTCAGACTGATTGGTCTTTGTTGATGGAAAAAACGGAGATCAGCTAGCAGCTAGGAAGCTAGCAATCTCATCCAACATCATCCAACTGAGAATGCAGACCTCATTTGCTCTGCAGTTTGCTCATGTTTGCTCTGCTTCTTTGATATCTATATTAGGTTGCAGGCCATCTCCAGTAAGGGAGGCCATTGCTTGTAGGTTGGAGGCCATCCGAACGCCTTACGCCTTTTCCTCCGGGCGGCGTCGGTGCCGCTTCCCCCACAAGGTGCCCGCAGAGCCACAGCGCCGGCAGCAGCGGTTCGTCTCCAGGCAGCGGCCGAGCTTCATGAAGACCTGAGCAGGGCAGGCAGAGAAACTCTGAAATAAGCTCGAAAATTTATGTGATCTGAACTCTAGCCACTAACCAGCCATTCAGAAACCAAGCAAAAGGTGTTCCTCTTTCTTTATTCTTTGTGAATTGATGTTGTCTTTATACCGTCTACCCTTGAATCTCTGGTGTTCATCCTTTTTCTTCCCGGGCCACTGTTGGAGGACCCTCTGGCAGCTTTTGGTAATATCTCCCAGGCTTTGAAGCGGCACCCATGGAGCTGATTTGAGCTGAATCTCTTGATGTTTTGTGTTGCTTGTGTCTTCTTTTCTTCAGATCTTGATCGTTCTATTTTCTACACTAGTTATTTACATATCTTGCAAGAAAATGTATATTTATATATATATATGTATATATGTTGGGTAGATGATGGCTGGTAAAGGCCTTTCTCAAAAGTAGTTCTTTTCATTGACTGTTACAGGTAATTGGACGCACCCGTGCAGCTGGGGCACACCCGCAAGTGGCAAGGTGTACTCATTGGAAAAGTGTTTGAGGCAGGTGTCCTGCGAAGCTGTGCTATGAGTCTGCCACGACAAGAAACCTCAAGCCTCATTGGCACTTTGATGACCGAAATCGTGGGTACTGAGGATATGGTCAAGACTCCAGGTCTTGACACATGTCAAAAAGATCGACAAACAGCACTGACCAAGGAAAAGGTTTGTTCAACCTGGTGGCCTTTTGGTGAGTTGACAGTCCTCAGGATGTTGAGTAGGAGCACAGAATCCACCACAGACGGGAATGTTGAAAATGCCTCAACGCGCCGAGTCACTCGGTCTTCACTCGGAGTCACTCCGTTTGTCGACGCGGATGCAGAGACACCCGCGTCGCCTCGATCGGCTTGGCCTGGAAAACCGCGGCAGCCTCTTAGCGATCGTACCATGTCAAGTGCAGAATGCAGAAGTGTGCCAAACACACAAAGAAAGGCTTGGTATAGTCCGCGCGAACACTTGCTCCAGTGTTGACTCGGGCTCGTTCTAATTCTATGTTGGAAGGCAGTAAATGGGTTTTGGTCCAAAACCTAGCCGCCCAAACCTCCTTGCTGATCATCCAAGAATCATCTCACAAGCCCAAAAGCAGCTTCCATGGCCAGAAAGGGCTGTCTAAGCATCCAAAGCGCAGGCGATACAAGTGAGAGAATTGTACGTAGAAAATGGATTCTTATAAACTTGGGATCAGTCATGCGAAAAAGCTGATGCTTTTCCAATGTGCCAACGAGATCCTGATTGGAAAAAGGCCATGTGAAGGCCATCTTTCTTGAACCAAACGGGCCTTCACCGTCTCGACCGAAAGGGCAGCCAGGTCCTGTCTCGTCAGCTCTCCGTCGCACGGTCCCAGGTCGGTTGGCCTGTTCCGATCCGTTGAGCTTCTCTTCCAAAGCTGCCACCTGAAGGCCATTACTACTAGGAACAAGTGCCACGCTAGTAGTAACAAGTGCCTTACTAGTATCTACAAGGACGCTACTAGGAACAAGTGCATCGCTACGTTCGGAGCAAAGGGCATCGCTACTAGGAGCAAGAACGCTACGATCGGGGCTCGGAGCAAGTAGCTTCTTTTAGCAAGAAGCCACGCACGGTGGAGGCCATTTCTGCGCACGTAACAAGAAGCTACGCACGGAAGAAGTCAGGTTTTGATTGCACTTATACATCTTAATTAGGCTGTGACGGGCAGGCCGAGGCATGTCTCGGCATGTCTCGGCACACCACAAAGCATTCCTTGAAAGTGTCAAGATTTGTTCTCGCTTCATTCTGCGCCTTTTGCTCCGATTCGGTGAGAAGGGTGGTCTTCTTCGTAACCTGGAGATTCTGTACGAAAAGCTTGGACAAGCTGAAGGTTAAGTTGTGAAAATGTAAGATGTGCCAAATCTTTCTTTAAAAGGATTGTATGAAGAATCTTCCTGTATGTTCATGATTCATGACATTGCCTTTGAACACAATATGTAGATTTATCACTTAATATGTTTCCACATTCGGAGTACCCTGGAACATCATCACACGTGGCAACCGGCCCATTCGGAGTTCCCCACCTCTGAGTCGAGCACCGAGACCTGAACAGTCGAGCACTGTGCTGACTTGAAATCTCAGAAACGAACACGGCAACTTGATGATGTCTCTCGCGAGTTATGAGAGATGGAAAGAAGTTGTTGTTTCTATTCGTTGTGATGCGAATGATGCACTACAAGGCAGGAATCCCCAAACAGGCCGACCTCGCCAGCCATTCACTGTCCGGGACTCTCTCTTTCTCTCTACATCATCCAAGTCGTTCAAGCAACAAAAGGCCATGTCTTCGGACTTCCCAAGGACCATGTGGCTTCCAGATGGAGGCCATTGCTAGTAACTGCTAGTAGGTTGGAGGCCATTGCTATGAGGTTGGAGCCCATCCATGTGGGTTCCTTCCATCCATCGTACTCCTCACGTACTCCTCTAGCTTTTCTCACTTCCTCACCTTCTCCAACAAGTCATCGTTACGGAGCGAAGCTTCATGCAAACGCCTGGTGCCAATGAACAGCCCACATCCACACCACGCACATCCGTCGACGTTTCATCAAAGGACGGCAATTAATAAGAGAATAGATGAGAATAGCAATTCATTCATGAGAAGACGGTGCAAACAGCAAGAAGTGCGTCAAATTCCCCAGTCCGTGATGAATGCTCTGGCCGCCAGACTGGACTCATTTCTGTGCGGCCTCTCGAGCTTTATCACCTCATCGCGGACCTGGCAGAGCCATTTCCACAGCAGCGCACGACGGTTCGCAACGACGAGATGCGAGACGAAGACATGAGCGACTTGAAGTTTCTCGGTGTGTGACTGAAGGAGTTGAGGCGCTTCTTTTTTGTGGACCATAAAAATTGCTGTACTTCGATCCAAACAAAACGACACGACAACGACTCCGGTGACGGTTCGGTAAAACCCTTTCGGCCGTTCTGCCGCGAGAACCTCGGGTGATCTCCCGCTTTCGTCGCCTTGGCGATCTCCCGGTTCCGCTTGATGAGCTCCGCCTCGAGCTCGGCGGAATTTCCTGAAAGCGCGCGAAAGCGGGCGGAGTTCCTCTGCCTGATGGGGACCTGATCCATGGGGTCCTCACTGGGTCCTCTGAGCCTCTGAGTGTACAAAAAGGATCTAGCAAGAAGCTACTCAAGAAGCTACTAGGTGGAGGCCATCGCTATTAGGTTGGAGGCCATCGCTATTAGTCAAGAAGCTACTAGTAACATGTTGATGTGTCTTTTCTTGTGCCGTTCGAACCTGAAGCCAAACTGTGCCATTCCGCCGTTGACTCATTCCAAACTCAAAGCACAAAGTAATCCAAGGTTTACCCTTCAATCCGTCAAAGAGAAAGAAGAGGAGGTGGAACGACTCACCTCTTATGATTAAAAAGTCTAAACACTGTGCAGCGAGGCCTAGGGCTCCCATGGCAGGTCTCAGATGATCATCCAAAATAATGCCGATGTTTAAGATGAACCTGGTGATGCTAGGATGGTACTATGGCTGAATGTCCAGAACGTGGCAGAACTTCAAGCAAGTGATATCAAAATCACAGAGCCCCGTGAGCTCAATGTTCGAAACACATGAGTCTATGTCCTACATGTTCTGACTGAATTCTGCTTGGTGGGTTTGAGCAGTAGAACTGCTTCAGTCAGCCAGCAAACATGTCAACATCCTAACCACTCCTCTTATGACACGGGTCCTCCTAACTGAGCAATCCCAACTCCCCTGGCCCTTCTTCTCACAAAACCGCTTTAGTGACTAGCTGTGCAAAGATACATTTGTGAGCCTTCCGCATGGGGTCCTGTCAAGCAGCCTTCCCAGAAACATCTGGGCCCCTTCTGCTCTGTCCAAGGGAGAGCGCTATCTTTTGTCCTTGATTGCCTCGGAATGCTAATCCCTTGCCTTCGGCAAAGAAACCTAGGAGGAATTCAGAAATTCATTCCTGAACTTCACCAAAAAACACCATCTCTGCTAGCATCTGTACCCTGACCCATCTGCTTCAGCGCTTCTCAGCGACGCCGCGATTCATCTTGCTGCCGTAATTTGGCAGCTTTCGAGCTGCCATGGTCGACACGTTCGATTTCCTCATAGACTGTAGCAATCATCGTGCCTCCATCCTGGGCGATGGGAAGTCACACACAAAATCAAGATAAAGAAAAGGAGGAGTGGCGGGATCCTCTTCTAACACAACCCTCACCTGACAGGTCTTGCACCTAGCACCAGCCGTCTGGTGGTTTTTCTTCAAACAGGTCCCAGCATAACAGCGGCCTTGAGGTCGCCAGCTGCAAGAGGGTCGTCAATGCCCACACCAATGTGCCTGCGAGTCAATGAACCGTCGCACTCATCAGCTTTGCTAATGATGGGGAGGCTTTAAAAAGGAGCGTACGCAAAGCCCATGCTGGTGCCACTGGAAAGCTCATGCTCCCCAGAAGTCGCGGAGATAAACATGTGTACAATTAATACTCATCATACTCCAAGAGGGGCTGACGCGATGCTACACGCAATCGAGCTGCATCTTTTGAGTCTCTGAGAGACACTTGTTGATGACATCACGGATGTGAGAGCGCAATTGTTTGCACCTGGGCTGGCTGGGCTGACTGGTCTTGGGATCTTCAGCTCTCAAAGTACGCGACGGGAAAAGGCCAAACATGTGTCCTTTCCCGAACATGTGGGATCAGCTGTGTGAGTTCAGTTCCATCATTCGTTCATACCGGCCATACGCAATACACCAGCCTGTCAAAAGGTTCGGACTGTAGCCAAGCTGCTGATCAAGAAGCTGGTCACTTTGATCGCCAATGCCTTGTTGCTCATCATAGTTCCTTGCAGATCGCAAATCATTTTAACGTCGGAAGTCCAACGTGAATTCAAACATCTCAACTGCACCTTAGCCTTGGCCTGAAAAGTTCTAATTCACTGACGCCCCACATCTATTACATCTTTACATCTACAAGCAAAATCGAGCGTTGTGTAGCACCAGCAAGGAGTGGTGTCCAAACGAATCCTCCCGGAACAGGCAGTAACCGATGTGAAGACCCTAGGATCATCGGCATGAATCTCGATGAGGCAACTAAGGTAGCTCTCCAACAAGCATGCCTAAACGGTATATCGTACTCCCAGTAAATGTGGAGGTAAAGGCCTGGTTGGTAAAAGGGCCTTTCCCTAAAATAGTGACAAGTGTTTACCGACTCTTACTGTTTAGCCCCTACTTAATCAAGTAGGCGCCTACTCAATTAAGTAAGGGCGGACTTGAAAAAATTGTTGTTTTCATGTCTTCAACATCACCGAGCCATGCTGTTGTCCTGAGCCGTGCCGCAGCTTGATTCAGGCCCTTGACGCCACTGCCCACGCGTTGCAGCTCGTTGTCTAGGGCTTTCAATTCTCGGGCAATGATATCCAGCTTGAAAATGTCCAGCTCCTTTGGCAATCAGATTCTGTTTAAAACCGAAGTCTTCGTTCGATCCCCTATGAGATTGTCAAATCATGTGCATCAACTCCTTGTACTTCACGGCCATCATGCGTTCTCGCGCTTCAGCCTCCTCTCGCTCCCGCTCTTTGGCGGCCAGAAGACGCTCCTGCAAGCGGGTCCGCACCCCACAGCGATTTGGCAGTGGCATTCAGGGACCGAACGTGAGATCCCAAACAGAATCCCATCTTTTTTGCCATGAAGATCCATGTGACATGTGACCTGAGGATGGGAGGTTCAACACTGTGGGCTCCGCCCGACTCGACTAACTCGACTCCAAGTGGCCAGCTCTGCTAGGCGGCTGGACACAGAGTTGTACAAACGCGTAATGCCTCAGGGTGCGACCAAAAACGGTCGGCGCCTCCGGGAGAAGTGGGCTCCGGGCGACGAGTTTGTTCGCTTCGGGCGGGAACTGGAGGCGGCGCGACTAGGTTCGCATCGCTCACGCACGATTCATTTGGTCCGATGATTGAGCTGGATTCATTGAGCTGGATGCTTGGACGCACGATTCATTTGGTTCACCACGATGTTTGGGGAAACTGAATTGTGGTGGCCTTCAGGGACACACATCTTTTCCAAAGCATCAAACTGGGTGTAAATCATGGATGGCAATGGACCAAGTTACAAGGATGTTGTAACTCTCTTCACTCTTGTTACTAGTAGCAACTTGCTCCTAGTAGTACGGCCAGGAGCCCCTAGTAGCCCTTGCTCCTAGTAGTAAGCCCAAGGAGCCCCGATCATAGCGTCCTCTCTTCACTCTTCACTGCGAATACATTTAAAACCTTACTCTTCCATCTCACGAAGAACGCGACATGAAACGTGTGCTGAGAGCTAGACGTTTCAATTCCTCTGAGTCCGCCTTCCACTTCTGGATGGTCTTGGTGAGTCCGCTCGAGCAATTACTCTAAAAATGATTCTTCAAACGGAAACGTATCACGTATTTTGCACTTTGCTTAGGCCGAGTGGAGGTCCAGTGACCTCCGTTTCATGCACTTAATTAAGCGGGTGGTAGCTTATCAAAACAAAATAGCTCTGATAATGGCTTTAGGTTTCTTTGTTTCCCTGTAACAGCAAATGAGGGAGGGTTAATAGAGGCTTTTACCCAAAAATTGTGACAAGTTTCTACCGACTCTTGCAGTGAACAGGATAGACTCAAGCTGCTAGTTGTGGCACAAATACATGTCATACCATGCAAATCACAGCAACCGTGGGCTTTTTGAAGTCCAGGTCCTCATCCTGCGTGCTTTACTTGCTGAGTTCACTGGGTTTATCACACACCAATTCGGCGAAGTTGCTTCGACGTCACCCAATTGCTCAAACTCTTTGAGCCGTTCCTTCAGGGCTTCAATCTCCTCCTCCTGAGACGCCAAGACAAAGCATGTGACAGGCTGACAGGAGTTGCTTACCTTGCTTGCGCAAGGAGTTGCTGTCAAGTCTGGAAAAGCCGTTCACCAGCAAAACAGCTTTTTGGCATCAAAGATTGAGTACCTCTCATGTCGTCTACAAGCTCCATCCCGAAAGGAAGTTGGTTTCAGCTCACCTGCCTATTGAGAGGGCCTTCGGGGTCGACGGCGAACCGTCGGCGTCGACCTCGACCCGCCTTCTTCAAGAGTCGACTTTCCAGGCGCCCCATTTCCTCAGTCGACTGCGCCCGGGAGAGAAGGAGGGCACAGTGAAGAAAGAGACCTGTTTCTTCTTCAGAAAGATGCGAAAACATCGGCTCTTCACTCACTGAGTTTGCATTGATTGCATCTTTGCTGTTTCGATCAGGGGTGCTGAATTCAGATTGGGGTGGAAAGCTCTCATCTTTCATACACAAAACCGACAACATAATGTCAGAGAACTGGAGGGAGGACAGGAACATCTAATCATATGTTGGGTGACAAACTCCGCTGAAAAACCTCCGAATGGCAGCATTCGTGGAGTTTGTTCAGGCAGACCCGATCTCCTAGAGTGACGCCTTCCTCCATCCGTTCCATTCCCTTCCTCCATCCTTTGGACGGTTCCATCCTTCTTGTTCCTCCATCCTTCATCTAGTAGCGTCCTTGCTCCTAGTAGTATGGCCAGGAGCCCCTAGTAGCGTTCTTGCTCCTAGTAGTATGGCCAGGAACCCCTAATTAGTAGCTTCTTTTTCCCAGCGTCTTCCCCTAGTAGCTTCATTCAGTGAATGAACGGTCCACTTCGCCCAGCGTCTGCATCCCGCTCAGCCAACTTCTCGCCCGCGCGGGCGGCTTTCATCGCTTTCAGCTCGTCTTCCATGTCCTGCGATTCGAAGTGAAGACTCAGCTGGGTAGCGTGCCAACCACCATGATTTAGAGGCTCCCAAAGAATGTGTAGTCTAGTATTGTTGTCCTTCAACAGCAGTACTGCGGTTCATGGAAGAAATCTGATCATGATGCAAGCTAAAGAACAAGATTTAGAGCTTTGGGCATGAATCAACGGACCATTCTTGTGGATGCATCGTGCAGGCCTATCAACGGAGCCTGGACCCCCCTGTTCACCAAGGCACGGACCGAGCCTTTGAACTCAATCGAGCTGTATGGACGCAGGTCGCGGACGCGAAACGCGCTTCTCGCGACGCGTCGCCTTGTACCTTGCAAGGAAGTCGCGCATGGAAGGCACACTGTCGAACAAATATCCCAGGCCATACTTGTCGAACTCGGCCCGGATGCGATGATGATTCCGCAGGAAGGCCTCGCAAAAGGATGGAGATAGCATCTTGCTTTCAGCCCGTTGAGGACAACAAACTCATATCCATCTATTGATATCTTTTGTGCCATTTGGCCACAAATCTTCAACCATTTGTGGCCTTCAAGGAATACTCCGGATCTTCAAAGAGCTCCGACATGTCATACTCTTTGAAGGCAGCTTCCCTCAGTTGCAAGGCTCGAACCTTCCAAAAGTAAAGACACTGGTCTTTCTACGCCACGGTGTACCAGGTGTACCTGTTGCACGTTGAGGCTAAGCTCCCAGCAAGGCTCTGTAAGCAGAAAGCACTTCTGCCAGGCGGGTTGGATCGTGCTCCACCTCCTTCAATCCTCAGTCGACACAGGTTTCAGCACCTCCTCAGCCTCCTTCCATCTGACGCTCCCCTTGCCAACACCGCTTTCCACCGTACTCCCCGGTCAAATGGACCGATGGCCCACCCCCAAAACCACTGGGTCCATGAGATCGTCTGTCGGGGGTGGGTGTGCCGAGTCCCAGTCCGAACGTGCCAAGTCGGCACCACTGGGCTGATCGTCAGTCCAAGGCGCCGTAGGTCTCCAGGATCGACATGAGTTCCTTCAAAAGCCGCAGCAGGCGGCCCAACTCGTTGGGATCATCCAAAAGATGCTCCATGCCTCTCGTCGAGAGGGTCGACAGAAGAAATCCAAAAAAAACACAAAAAATGTTCAGTCGATCAAATCAGGTTCAACTGGTGTGAATCGAAAACAACGAATTCAGAAAGACAAAAATCTGTGGAGACCCATCATGTGGACTGAGTCCGCTACAGCTACACCCTCCGCCCTGACCCAACATCAAATCTCATCCTAGCAAGGGTTGGGGAACTCCTAGCTCCGAAGGGCTCCCTGTTTAATATGGGGAAAATCCATGATTATCGCCCGTTCCTCCGGATCGCATCAGAACTTCACGAGATCCGCACTTCGACGGAACATGCAGCAAGAGTTTCTTGTGCACGTTTGCTGCAGGTGTCAGTGTTCAGCACTGGAGACTGGTCATGTATAGAGTCATATAGAGTCTATAAAGTGCGAACATCACGGGGTTACCAAAACTGACGTTTGCTCTTGGAAGCCATCTCTCTGAGTGCGGACCACCGCACGACAATCCGCACAGACCCGCACAAACCATCGCCTACTTCTCGCAGGACCCGTTCAAAGGCGTTGGTGCGGAAGAGATGAGCCCGTAGCGCTCGAAAGGACTGCTGCGGCCTTATCGGAGCTGCCGCCACTGTCTTCCCTGCCGCCGGTTGTTTTGCTGAATCCGCCGCCCATGAACTCAACCTAGCACAGTGGTTAAGAAGTTTGATTAGTTGTGAGCACTGCTTCAAGTGCCACATGTCTTGCATCCGTGTCCTTTGGGGAGTTCCACTCAAGCGGGTGTACGTATAGATATTTTTCCATGAATTGGTGGATGGTTGGATGCCCTCGGCCTTGAGTTCCTGTAGAAAAGTAACCTGGTGAGGGCGGTCTCCCTTTGAACCACCTACGGGCACCTACTCAAATCAGTGACACAACAATCATGTACACCATCATTGTCCTTTTCAACCCTCATGAACAAAAAATGATGAGAAGTCGCAGGCTTTTTCCTGCTCAACAAACAAGAAGACCAGCCTGTGACTTCATCAGGTCCGATTTCCGATTTTATGGGTCGACCGATCTACTCCGTCACACAATCAACTGTGCGTGTGTTGGCAATGAATTCATCAACACACTTGGCTGAGGGTCAACACTGGGACACTATGGGTTGACCACCGAAAATGGACAGAATAGATCAGAATAGACTACCTGGGAGGTGGAGCTCTGGGTTTTGAACCACAGCCACTTCACTGCCTGCCTTTGGAAGCAGTGTGAAGCTCGTCAGTGTCTTCCGATGGTTTGTCTTTCAAGCTTTCTCGAGGCTCCCCTTCTTCCTCTTCTCCCTCCTCATCTTCATCTACGTCTTCATCCCTTTCATCTGGTTCATCCGCTTCTTCTGCTTCCTCTGCATCATCTGCTTCTGCATCATCTTCTTCATCTTCCGCTTCCTCATCTGCATGGTCATCATCTCCTGCATCCGTTGTGGCCTCATATTCCTCTAGCAGTCGGCTTTGGCCTGCTTCTTCAAAGACCTCTCTTAGCTTCGCCATAAAACGACGGTCATCCTCTGTTTGGTCGAACATCTGGAGAAAGATTCGCGCTTTCTCGGCGTCCTCCAGCAGGTCTTCGTGGTTGGCTTCTTGAAAGACATCCCGCACTTCACGGTGGCTTTGCAAAAAGGAATCCAGCTTCTCCACATCATCGAAGAGCGGCCGAAAGCCGTGCTTCTCAAAAGAAGCCCTCATGGCCTCCCGCTGCTCCTGCAACTCCTGAAAAAGAACACGTCCAGCATGTCCTTCTTCAAACAATGTCCAGCATTTTCTCTCGCGAAACACGAAACCAACGACGCGAAAACCCGGTCCCGACGTGACCTGACGTGTCGCCGGGGTCACGTCCTGAAGCTGACGCCGGAGTTCCGCCATCTCCGCCTCCAAGGACTTCAGTGTGGTTGCAGTGGATGAGGACTCCTCCGACGTCATCGCGGCAAAGCTGATTTTGCAACTGATTTGGTTTTTCTGATTTCTATGCAACTTCTGAATCGACAAGCTGCTTGTCTGTCCCATCTTCCGCGGTTTCACCGGTTTCGACTAGCTGTTTTCACCCCTCAACTCCGCCCACCAAACCTGTCCTCCAAGTCCAGCTGCCTCTGTTGGAAGAAGCTTCGGGCGGCTTCAGCATCTTCCAACAAATGCATCTGTTGGAACTCCTCAAAGACGTCACGAACCTGTTGGAGACATCGGGGACATCTGTGGCAGACACAGAGAGCGACAGAGGGCGACACATGACAAAACACTTGGAGACATTATTCACCCGCAATGGAATGCATTCTACTTACGATCGAATGAATCGAATCGTTTCTTACTTATTCATCCAAATGTCGATGAAATTGTAAGTTAACACTTAATCAACTTAAACTCAAACTAGTTCAAGTCAAGTCGAGTTGATCCTAATTAAGTCCCAATGAATTCTAATGGAACTCTAACTAAAGCGGTTTGGAGTTACGTATATTATTCTAACTCCCAATGAGGTCGAAGGTAATCTGCCTCCTGATTCTCCATACTCGTTGGTGGTTTCAACTCACGCTTGGACTCGTAAGATTCTTTGCATATCCCTTGTCATGATGAGTCCATATCCTTGTCATCTTCCGGTAGATCCTGCAGTTGTGGCGAACCCCATCGCCTGGCGATGTGTCCCCAAGAAGGACTCCAGCTTCACGGGGTCTTCGAAGAGTTCGTCGAAACCATGAGCTTCAAAGGCTGCTTTCATGGCTTTGTACCTTTGCAACCTTAAAAGACTGCCAGATGAGACCAAATCTCCGGAGTACAAGAACAACGACTCGTGCTAAGCTTCCCAATAAGAAAGGAATTCGTCTCCCGCCAGCCAGCTCACCTGTTTCACCTTGTGGGCCCTGAATTCTCCGGCCGATGTGTTCAACACCATCGCACGACTGGGCCAAATCGCACTGCTTCCAATGCTGCAGGGTCATCCAAGAGCTCTGTCATGCCACAGCGCTCAAGAATCTCCTGGCGTCCCAAGTCTAGACGTGCAAAACGTGCGAAAACGAAGCTTGCATGCTCTCTCGGACTCTCTGCCTCTCTTCAAGCTTGCCCGATGTTGGCCCTAGCCTTCAATCTACCCAACGAGTCTCGGTGGTGAAGTCAACGAGTCTCGGTCCAGCAACCGGTGCCTGAATCTTCCGCATGAGGCTCAGCAAACGTCCCACCTCCTCGGGGTCCTTCACAACATGAGACCCTCCAACGTTCGTGTTACAGACATTGTGCTCCATGTGTTATAGACATACACCCTAGGCTTCCAACAACCATCAACTTAATTGGCCAACCATTTTTATAATGGTCTTGGGTACACATTCAAAAGAGTCCTGTAAGAACTCTGGCGAACAAATATGATCAGCATCGGGCAAAACATACTGTCAAGTAGAGGACATGATTCAGCAAGGTTGTCGCTGTTGAGGGAGGCCTGTCGCTTTTGCAGGTTTTAGCCCATGATTGAAATTCACGACCGCTCTTCACTCAATGATTCAATTAGCACGGTTTAAAAGGTTGTTCATATGGAACCCCTTCGAAAAAAGGGAGAACTGCAGATGCGTTGCCACAAGAATCGAAACCGCTTCGCGAACGGAAGGAATCTTCCAAACGACTCCTCGGACCCAAGTAGATAGAGACCGCTTTGGCTTCTATATATACCCAGAGTCCCAGACCTTCGAAATGGTCGACTTGCTTTTGGGCGCATGGTAAAATCCATAAAGCAGCTCGGTTCGGGATTCAAAGCATTCAAACAATGGTGGGCCCTAAATCCTAGGGAATAGAGATGGCCTCCAACCTAAGAGCTATGGCCTCCTACTCAATATATACATACTCGATTAGCTTCACGAACGTGTGGTGACGACACACTTTCATTCA
>CAXAMN010008890.1:2436158-2470667 GCA_963970005.1 Durusdinium trenchii
GGCTGCAGGGAACTATCTCGACTCAAGTGCATGCGTGATCACTCCCAGGCCCTGAACGAGGAGTCAGCAGAGCTGGCCATCGAGCTTCAATCGTCGACCAACCAGCGGCCTCACCACGAGCCAGATCGTTTCTGGACGGCCAGTCCGCCGGATTGGCGTCAGTAGACACTCGATCAATGAAGATCTTACACCTAAGCTCCAGAGCTAGATCCCAGAAAACCGAAATCAGAGAGCAAACGTCCTCTTTACTTGAGTAACCCTTCACGAGCGCGGCCTCGACAACTTCGGAGTCGATTAAAATGATGACATCCGAGCTGTTCAAGCGATCCGCGAACGTCTTGAGGGCCAAAATAGGAGCAAGCATCTCGATCGGTATGATCTGGGTTGATCTTGGCAACCAGAGCTTACTTACCGAATTGGGTACTACCGAAGTAAACTGAACAGGTCTACACAGCCTCCGGTCAAACAAAACAGCTCCTACGCGATCAGGCAAACGATTGCTTGCAGGTGTCCGTGGGTCAGGAGTAAATCCGTCTGTAAAAATGACACAGTCGGACTTCTTCTGCACTTGCCTATCGATCGTTCTCGGAGGACCCTCATTGACTAGTTTCAGCCATTGAGAGAGCGCGAGCTTGAGCGGTTTGTCTAACTCGAACTTCGGTCCGATCGGAAATTTCATGTACTGGCGCTCAGAAATCACTCTCAGGAAAGCTCGTCCAACTTTGCCCCAGAGCTGCGAAGCGCCAAACATGAGCTTGCCCTTGAGCTTGCCAGCAGTCCCGGGATCTAGCACGTTGTTGTCCAGGATCGACTGGATTTCACCTGAGAGCTCTTCCTTCCGATCTGGTTTGATTTCGAGCTGCATCTCCTTCAAGTTGTAGGTCACCCCTAAAATGGTCGGAGCGTCTGACAACTGAAGTTTCTTCTGATCATACTTAGCCCCTAACCAAGTGTGCACGCACTCAGCAGTGAGGCGAGCACTAGCGACCGTTGATTCGAGCTCAAAACCATATTTGTCATCATAAAAGCTGAAAGCGACCAACCCAAACAACTTGACCAGTATTTCGTTCACGGCTGCCGATCTCCTGTTATAATTGTAAACAGCAGAGACCAGTCCAAACGAATGACCGATCATTACAAAGAAAGCCGGTCGAACAGACTTGGGGTCTTTCAAACAGATCACTGAAAACTTTCTCTGGTCAGGCTTAACGGCGATTTGCCTGTACGCCTTTCTTTCATCTAGGACCCAGCCTGCAAAGTTGCCGAGCGGCACCAGTGATCTCAACAATCTCAGAGCTGCCACGTTGGAGTCAGTCGATGGCAACTGGAGCTTCTCAGAGATCTTGGTAACTTGGTTGATCATGTTAGTGGTGGCGCTGTCACAACCCCGAACTTTATTCTTTTGAACTACTTCAAATCTTTGGGTTGGTATCCAATCTTCACAACCTAAGAATTCTGAGACCTCTTTTTCAGAGAACCATGGCCCTTTACATGACCCTTCCGAGCAGTCCTCTAACGTTGCGTCACAGATCTTCTGAAGGTTCTCTGAAGTTGGAACTGCTTTCACTCTCTGAACGATCTTCTTGCGGATGTCCCAGGCCCTCGCGAGAGCGTCCCGAACGGGGAGAGCCAGCTGAGGCTTGGTGTAAGGCGGCCACCGCCCAGAAGCATGGATCTCACCAACAATGGGGAACCCGTGCAACAAATCATGGACGAGCTTGGCGTCGACAGAGTTCACAGCCTTGAGCATAGCCTCGTAGAGAGCTACATGGCACACCTGCCCCAACAACGGTCTCTCGTGTTCAGAGCAGCCGCGCAGCAATGCGCGCAGGTCAGGGTCCGGCTGAGCAGCAATGCGCGCCAAAGACACTGGCAACAACCGATGAGCTTCAGCTTCCCACCAGGCGAGCGCTTCCAAACGACGAGCCACTGCCGCTACAGGATCGAGCGCCAATGCATGGAGCGCCGCCTGAAGTGACGGCTCCACTTCGAGCTGGACCGTGAAAGGATGAACGACCTGAAGAGCCCAATGCACAGCCTGACCAGGCTCCAACTCCACTTCCAACAACGGTTTGAGAGCTCCTCGTTTGAGCTGATAACCAGAGAGCAGAGCTTTTCGAGCAGAGTCTTCCTGACGATGTCCGTGCCACACGGAGAGCTGCCCCAATGGCCGCTTGCGATCTGCCGGTGCGGTAGTCAGCTCGAACGAGGCTGTGAATTGGGACAGATCAGCGACCCAGATCTGGTGCACCAACAAGGCCATAGAGGCACACAGGGCGTAGGGGTACTCCTGCGCGAGCTTGGTCCGGAACACGAAGCGCCCACGGCGATCATCCCAGATCTTGCCCCGGAGCTGCTCATGCACATGATTCCCAGGGCACCGAACCCGAAGGGCCTCAAAGATCTGGGAGGTGACCCGGAGCCGGGTAGGCTTGACTGAAGGAGCTCCATAGACGCACTGATCGAAGTCCACATCAAAACAGCGAGCCGCCCGAGCCAATTCCATCATCGGAGGGGTTTCCCATAGCAAGCTGAGGAGTGGGTTCTCGATCGAGAAGTCGCCGCCCACCAGACAAACAACCAGAGCGAGTTCCACAGACCGCAGCATGGACATGTTGCCCATGAAGAGGATGGCCTGGTTGGTCTCAGAGAGCATAGGCAGCCCCATCGGAGCCTGCTGGGAGCGGAGGGGCGGAGGGCCTCCATCCAGTTTCCGAGCCGAGGAAAAAGAGTTGCACGGAGTCCCCAAATGCACAAAGAACAAGGCGCCGACATGTGCGAGCTGCATAAGGCGCTCCCAAAGCTCCAGGTCGAGTACGTCGACGGCATGCGGCACCATCTCCGAGCACTCAATGTCCACTGGGGGCAGAACGGGAACCCGCAAATATTGAGGTACTCCAAGGCAACAAAGAAAGCATGGAGCTTATCCATCACCTGCGACTCAGAGACCATGTGAACAGGCTGATCGACTTGCACCACCTTGAGCAAGTCCTCGGCACTCCTGCTGATGCCAGATTTCTGAGCGATCTGCTCGTTGCGCGTGCGCATCTCGCCAACTTCATAGAAGTTGACCGCTCCATGAACCATGAAGTCGCGCTGCAGGCGCTCAACGAATTTCCGGTGTGGTTCGCGATGGTGAGGAAGAACCACATCCGGGTGGCGAGCAATGAACTGCTGGCGGAACTCTGCATGATCTTCGCCCGGAATTTCCGGGACTTTGTTGGGATCTTCCTCCATTTTGGCTCTGCGAGCAGCAAAGTGTTCCTGCATGGTGGAGCAAGTACGCCAAACCGCCGCCAGGGAGGTCAGCGAGAGCTCCTGCCGTGGCAGATCTGCTCCGAGCTTGGTGTCATCACCGATCATGGTCTTGACGGTCTGCTTCACTGCTGCAATGGTGTCGCCGAGCATGGCGAAGGTCTCAACCGTGAGCAGGCCAGCATCTGCCACGACCTTACACAGGTCAGTGGGCACCCTTTGTCGACCAAAGATCTGCCGCAAAGGCAAATCCGGCGTGTGATCAGCATCGGAGTAAACGGTGCGATCCACCATGGTGCCCCGCGAACTTGAGCGGCCCAAAAGAACTGCCAATTGAACTGGACAATCATGCTCATGTCAAACGAAAAACACGATCTGAAAAACTGTGGCCGTGAACGAACGATCGACCGTGTGCGACGCAGACACTTGAGCAAACCCAAAACCGCCTCTCTATGTGAGGGCGAGAGCACTGTTTCGAGCTGCGTCGTGCGTCTGAAAAGGCCTTGACTACGTCTGGTCGAGCACGTGCACATGCTTTGCACAGAACTGTCAGGTCCGGCAAAACCGTGCCCATGGAGCTGCAATCGTCCACAGCGAATTTATTACATGCTACCCTGGACGGATCGTCTGTGTTCGAACAGTGGTAGCGGTAGTCATAATAGGAACCCGGAGCCGGGTTCTTGAGGAAAAACTCAGGAGCGTCCAGGGCGAAAACGTCTGGCACATCGAGCAAGACATCATCCGACTCCTGAACCGGGTGTTCCTGAGCCAACATGTCCTGGACGAGCTGCTGGACCATTTTGGCCGGCACGGACGAACGATTCCGAGTGTACTTCAGGACCAAAGGGCCGGGATCCTTCCAGTTCGCCTGGAGCCCGATCTCCTCTGTTGATCGTCCCGCGTGCACTGCTGCGTCCAGCAACGTTACTCGAGCTGAGTGGGCAGAGAGCTGATTAATCTGAACGGCATGAGCTTTCGCCTCTTCAGGTGAGCTCTTTGTGAACCGATCTAATGCGTCTCTGGCCAGCACTTTCAGCCATTGTACCGAGCGGTGGTAGTCCGGTGGTTGGGGGCGGAACTCTGAACGTGAATTCAAATCAAAGATCCAAAAATTTAAATCACGATCAAGCGAATCAGCCAACAACAAAGACCATCCCTCCTCCAACCACTCGACCCCGGAAAAACCAACCCTCGGAATCACGAACTTGGTCCCTCGGCGCTTACGCTCGACTTTCGTCTGCCAAGACACCCCGAAGAGGCCATCGCTGAGCAGCCAAAGCTCGGCCGGTTTCACGTGAACTCCGTCGTCGAAGCGGAGCGACGCGAAAACCAAACACAACCACCACCAAACAAAAAGGCGAGCGGCCGCGGGAGCTTCCGAAGCAACAAACACTTCGAGACAGCGAATGACCTCCATGGGAATTGGGACCGCCTCTTTGAGCAACTTAGCTCGTTTAGTTACCACTTCTTTTTGAAGGGCAACCAAAAGGGGGTCATCCAAATTCGGGCAGTCGATCGCGAGCCGCGCTGTGACCCACCGTATAGATGATCTTAAAGAAGGGATAACCGTGGAACCACACTCTCTACCGTCTAAGTATAGAGCGTATTTCAAAACTTTGTCCAGCGACAAGGGGAACATGGGGATGTTGTTAGATGCGATCCAGAGCTCAAACCTCTCCCATGCACGAACGTGTGCCGCCATGGTGCGATGCGCCCCTGACGTAAGGACAAGGTGCCGGAGACGAGCCGACTCGCCTGCCGAGAGCTCTTCACCATCACAGGTCTTTTCGAACAACTTCGCCCATGAGCCAGCCCTGCGCCCGATTTCCTCGAGCTTGGCGCCCCACCTGTGCCGTTCGGCCTGTTCCCGATCCAGGAGCGGTGTTGAGCCTGTCGAAGGATCACCCGTGGTCTTTGCCCTCTTCGGGTCACGAACAGGTTTCTGAACAAGGGCACGAATGGCTGCCTGTTTCCTAAGAGCTGACTCTTCCGTGAGAACCCGGTGTGCCTGAGCAGGCTCGCACAGACCAAACCCCAGTTGGAGGGTCGTCGATTCGAAAAAGCTTTTCTCGACCGACGAAGAAATGCTCCAAAACTGTTCGAGCATGGCTGGCTCCTTGAGCAAGGCTGCAGCCACTTTTGGGTCCATCGCTCCGGCCCAATCGGAGACTTTCTGGGCGAACTGCGCCCCCGCTGACACTTCCATTGATGCGATCAGCGCCAAATTGGCCAGAGGTGATGCCGCGAGCGCGTCCGCAAAATCATGTGAAAACACTGGAAGTGCGAGCACCTTCGAAACCCACCTATCCACTCCCTGAGCCATGATCGCTCTCGCGGTGCTGAGGTTCCGCAAACCGTCATCGAAAAACTCGAACGAGCCCAGCTGGGATTCACACCTCGTCAGCGTGCGCACCACACGTCGAGACAGTAGTCGAGCGACGGCTCCGGAGTGAGAAAAGAATGAGCTCACCTCGGACCTTGTTGCCTTGCCGACAAAGTTCCTCACGAGCACGACAACGAACTGTCAAGATTTCTTTGGTCGAGCTTGTCAATTAAAGGAACCTATTGAACAGTCTTTAATTGATCAACACCGACAGCGTCAGAGTGTGGCTAGAGCAAGGCTACCGGCATCATACACTATGTTAGAACCGGCAGCGATCGCTTCATGCGCAACACTCTGAGCTTCCACAACGAGCTGTTCTGAGGGTTGAACCTGCAGTGCGAATCGAGCCACGCGATCAGGCATTAGGGTCCCCAGGGCGGCTGACGATCAAACCCGGCAACCTTCCCCCCCAAATCTCCGATCGCACGAACCTCGAACGAGTCCGCGAGCACAGCATCAACCCTAAGATATGAAAAAGATCCAACATCAAGCACATTGGCAAAAATTAAAATTGACCCCGTTCGCACAAGCTGGATCGTCCACAAAGAAAATATCTCTTTCCCTTCTGAGCGGAACGATGGCCAGGTCTGGCCCTGCAAAGTGCGAACTGCACACCACAACCGGATTAGGACCTCACTCAGTCCAGCTCAGACCAGCTCGCCTTCCTCCTCGGGCTTTGCCGGTCCAAACGACTGAGGCACACCCGGCGACGCCTCTTCAGGCGTGATGGTCACAGTTGACGGGCGATTGACCCTAGGGGTGGCCTGGGCAGCATACGAGCTCAAAACTGCCCGAGACTGCTGTACAAAAGCTTGCGGTGTCACGGCAGCCTCAGACATGCATTCACCCCGCCGGTGCTCGAGCGACCTCCGAGGGGCATAGATCATCTGACTGGACTGAACTGCCCCCTGAGCTGGAGTCTGCCCCGGATCGGTCAATGAGACCGGAGCCGCCCCGACCAGATCCCTGATCGGCTGCCACTTTGATTGAGCAATCGCCACTGCCGGAGCGCCCATCGTTGGCGGCAGGATCATGGTGGCCTTCTCGGTCGCCGGGTCATGATACTGCAAGGCGATCGCCTCCTTGGGCACGATCTTCTTCTCCATCTTGAACAGAGGGCTCTCGCAGGTGAGGTGAACGTTTTCCTGGTGCGAACTCACGTCGACCGCCCCGATGCGAGCGCCTGTCTCTTCAAGGGACTGAGCAGTCACCCCAGACGTCCAATGCGCATGGATCCCTGCGATCTGGCCCATCTGCATAGTCTGATCCGGGCTCTCCACTCGTGCATAGTGATCACGACACCAGCGGGCGTTCCGAACGAGGGTCGGCCCTGAGCAGCGGGACACCACGAGCCATGACGAAGGAACAGCGATCGTAGAGCACCTCATGTCCAACCGATCTTGGGAGGAGCAAAATCGGAACTCCAAACGATCTGCGTCATGGCCGAAAGAATCAGCCGAGGACACTGCAGTCAGGCGAACCTCAAAGTGGCACAAAGGAAAATCCAAGGCCACGACGATACCGCCTTCGCTGCATGCGTAGAGCTGGCCACCGACCTCGAACGAGATGGCGCACACTCGCCACCCCTGGAAGACAGTGACCGTGCATGACGGTATGAACAACACGTCCTCGAGGCCCATCACGAGAGCGTCGTTCACGTAGTTCAATTGGATCGTCATGTCTTGATCCGAGCGGTAACCACGCAATTCGAGATGAAGCAGGAGGCCACCCTCGATCTTCACTTTGACGTCAACCCACGTCGAGCTGTCGTCCCTCATGATGGGCCACCTGAACGGTTGGAACGACTGGTGGCTCATCACGTCTCCGGTCAAGGAGTCCCACTTGCCGCACGGCACCGATCCGTACGACGTCATCGAGCCGACCAAGATGAACTTCTTCCCCTCTAACGTTCTCATATAGAACAAGCTCATGTGGTACCCGGTCGAGGGGCTGCGCAGCAGTTTGGCGTCTGATAAGACATTGACCCCGGCCTGCGCATTGATGAGAATTTCATCGAGCAACCAGCCCTGAAATGGACTTGAGATCCTCTGATCACGAGAGTCGACCACGATCACTGATCTCTCATTCTCACCTGAGCCAACCTGGCTCAGGTAAGGTGGCAGGGCTGAAGACAGTGCATTGTGGAGGCCTCCTCCGAGCTGTCCAAACCTCAAGGCCTTCGCCCCTTTTCGAGCTGCCCTTTCAGCCTGCTTTCTGAGCTTTCGTGAGCCGTATTGCAAATTCACTCCAGCTAGCAGGTTCTGAGCTGCTTGTGTGGCAGGTGCCGAAGCTGAGGTGCTGAAGACCGGAGGTGGAGGAGGGATCCCCGGTGGCGGTGCCTTGGGAGCCACTTCTGCTCGAGCTGGTGGTGCTGGCCGCTGTGGCTCAGATGAACTGGCTGGCTGATCAGCCTTTGTCGCACTCGTCTGATCTGCTTGAGGAGGAGGCGTGACCTTATTCTCGATGACCACCTCTGAATGCCGCTTGGGTAGCTCCAAATCAGCTGGTGGCAGATCTGCCTCAAGGTCTTCTCGATGAACATGGCTCCAGCTTTGGCCACTCACATTACTGATCGAGTCTTCTGGTCGAACAGCCCGTGAGGCAGCCATTGCCTGCTGCCTTGCGAACGGCGGCAGCGGATTGGACGACATCGCTGGAGCCGCGTCCGATCTAAGAAAACCTAGGGTGAGTCCCCAGGCCCAAATCAGAACGAAAAATTCAGACCCTGGGGATCACCCTCTGCCTCTTTCGCCAAAATGGCAGCATCGATCACGGGTGATCACCCTCAAACAAAGTAAACAAATAACCGAGCAAGTCGAATGAACAGAAGCCTCGAGTATCACCTTTATCCCAGACCTACCTAACCAACGATAATGGCACATGTAGACTCTTGACTAATAAACCCCCAATGGTACAGAGGTGTTTCAATCCAACTCGGATCGCCTCCAAAAGGTCTTCGAGGCCTAACCGCCGGAGGACTTCCTCCAGAGCTGCCCCACGCTTCACGAAGGCCTCGCACCACCGCGGACCAGCGCGGAGAAGCGCCGCAACGGGGGCGAACACACCCAAGCATCGGGACATCCCGAAAGCTTCCAAACGTGGAAGAAACACCCAGGGCTCCGAAGTGTTTGACAAGTCCAACCTCTCAGGGCTTCCGACTCGTTTGGTTTTATGGCGAAATACCCTTACTGTTCGCCAGAATGGCAAGAAGTGTTGAGAAAACTCTCCAAAGACAATCCAACAGCACCTGCAGTTTTTGTTGGAAACTCCTTTCCAACTGGTCCAAACAACCACCCCACCTGTAACACCCGGTGTAACTCGCAGACTCGCACCTTCAGGGCTTCGGGGTCGGCGAGCAAATCCTCCAAACCTGCTTCGGCAAAGATCTGACGCAGAGCCTCCAGCGCTTCTTTCAGTTCCTGGACGAAGGCAAGTTAGCGAAAGTCGAGGCTTTGTGGTTTCTCTCTTTTTTGAAGAAAACGGAAGAAAAGGGAACCTGCTTCTATGATGTGTGGCAACCGCTAGGCCGTTAGGCATGCCAGGCAGAAGAGCTACAAGACCTTCGGCTTTCCTAAGGAAAAGGGAAAGAAACATGTGAATGTCTTCTTACAACCCACGACAGCGACACCGGAAGTCGTCATTGCATGCGGCAGTTCCGCTCTCTCTGAACCCCCGACAAAATGGTGCATAGGAGGAAAAAGAACAATCATCAAAGTGGAGGCCATCGCTAGTAGGTTGGAGGCCATCGCTCTTCGGTTGGAGGCCATCGCTAGTAGTTTCCTAGGCTATTAGGTTGGAGGATACCCCGATAACAAAAAGTGCATTCGAAGCACTTGGCAGGTCTTGTTGCGCTCGTCCAAGAGTTCTTGTGACTCTTGCAGCTGTTGGATACGCTTCAAATATCCCCCAATTCTCTCTGCTTGGGTCTCCTGCCAAGCAAAGGCTCAACAAAATGATCCGAAATGTTGTAGTTTTGGACAGACTTGCGCAAGCAGTGCTCAGTATGAGCAAGAAAATAGGTGACCATTCAACTAGTGTAAGTAAGTTTCACCAGCTCCTTGTTAGGTGGAATGGGAGTTCCAGCTTCAGGATCAATGCAAGGGATGCCTTTGCATGCTTTCAAACTTTGCCCGGTCCTCCTCTTGTTGGTACAGGATGTTTGCAGCTTTCCTGAAGGAACACGTGCCAGAACATCAACTCTGGGATAAGCTACGATCTTTGAAGAGAACCATCAAGGAGACTTGCAAATCTCAAAAGAAATGAAAGGTTACAGCCGGGCAAAGCAGCATTTTGAGCATTTGACATCCTCTTCATCTCTATTTGTTTGCAGACCATCTTGCAAACTCCCATTTCAGACTGCTCAAACCGCTCTTGTCGTCGAGCTTCAACTCATCTACTGACGCTTCTTCCCCGCGAATGGTGTGTCTCCAAACCTGCTGGCAGCGGTAGGAGCGCCAGTGGCAGCGCTGGTCCAGCTTCCCATTGACTAACGATGTCTTCATACGGGTTGGTTCATGTTGATTTGTGTGGAATGGAATGGTGCTCAATTTTATTAGGTTGGAGGCCCTCGCTTCTATGTTGGAGGCCCTCGCAATGATCCACAAACGATCAGGATGTGCTGCACCCAGTACTCGTCTCCGAATGGTCTCCTTGAGCTTGCGATCTCCGAAGGAAGTACTCCACACGATCTTGGACCTCGTTCGCCCGAGCTGTTCGCCGGAGCTCCGCAAGTCGATCCAAATGGTGTTTTTCGGTGATTCTGCGATTCTTCGAATGAAAATGGCTTCTGGCCAATTCTAGAAGGCAAATCTGAAGATGAAGCTGAACCGGCCGAGTCATTGAAAAAAGAAGCTGAGTCATTCAGTCAGGTCGCTCCACGCGATCCACCCCAATGAGGTTGGATACATAAGGCTTGTGTCCATCTTCAGCAGAAGTTTGTGCCATATCTCGCTGTGAGAACACTTGGATCGTTGGATGATGTCCACAAACCCACACATCGTGGCCCAGGGGAAGTAAGGCATAAATACCTCAGTGCAACGCATCAAACTAACGAAACAAGGAAAGGTGCCTCAGGATCACCATGAACGAAAGCATTCTATGTAGCTCACACTGTGTCCCAGTGTCTTCCTTCAAGTCTCATCCGCACAGTGGTCCACACTTGTCTGTTTTAACTTGGACTTTGCACTGCCGCTAGCGGCTAGCCGCGGGCGGGCAATCCCAGTGCTTTCGTCCGGTCAATTGTAAGGAACCCCAAGACACTCAGAGCTAGTAGGAACAAGTGCCACGCTACTAGTAACAAGTGCCTTACTAGTAGTAACAATGTTCGCTACTAGTACTAGTAGTCTCATAGGCCCGTGCCTTACTAGTAGTAACAAGAAGCTAGTAGTTAATTTACATTTAATTCTAAGAGCAAACATTGTTACTACTACTAGTAAGGCACTTGTTACTACTAGCGTGGCACTTGTTACTAGTAGTCCATTCCGAACTCCAAGACACCCTTTTCACTGCCAGGTGGTGCAACTTGTCGGAGACACTGGCGCTTCTCACCCGTCATGTTCCACTCCTCGAAGACTGGCAATTGGAGAGCCTATTAAAAGCGGCAAACACCCTTGTACGACCAAAGCATGACACTTCATGCCTCATCATGAACAAGGACGCTACTAGGGGCTCCTGGCCTTTCTACTAGGAGCAATGTTCGCTACTAGTAACAAGGGCATTGCCTAGTTTTTACCATCTTTGAGCGTCGCAAAGCGACCAGGGAATAGCCGTTATACTGGCCCCCCCCATCCTTCCTGTGTGACCTCCACCAAAAGCCGCGCATTTTCCGGCGCTGCTCGTCGCGGTCGTCGCTTCCCGCCTTGATGAGGCCGTCGGATCCCGCCGACCACACGAAGCATTTCACCACGGTGAGCCTCGACGCCACGGGTCCACCGACCGCCACCGGCACGGGTTCGGTGGGAAGATGAAGGAGATTAAAAGAAAAATACATGAAACTACTGGATGTATCTGTATGTAGATCCAGGATTGTCAATCTAGTATGGCTTGGTGATGTTTTTCGCATGGAGTGTCTCCGTATCAAAGCCTTTTCAACGATCTGCGATCTGCTAAAGGCTTCATACTCAAGACGTGATGAAGACATCCATACAACTGGAAGTGACGCTCTGGTTTTGGACGCTCGAGCTGCTTGTTGACAGAGCCGGTGTGGGCATCCTGCACTGCGCCGTGTTTGTGTCACAACATGACATCCGTTTCCACAACAAAGCCACTTGGTGTCATTAAGCGCTGCTGTCAGCTGAACAGGCCATGATCAGGCGCCATCATTCTGAAAAGATGGATTACAATTCTAATTAAATTCTTATTGTTACTAGTAGTAAGGCACTTGTTACTAGTAGTAAGGCACTTGTTACTAGAAGCGATGCACCTGTTACTAGCTGCAAAGGTCCTACGTCGTGACGTCGAAACACGTCGAAACACGACAGTCGGAGTCCTCAACGATTTCCATGCACTCGCCATCGATGCATCGCCATAACCTTTCGACAAACAACAGAAACAAGTTGACAAACATCTTCAATCAGTCGATATATCGAGGCCCTGCGTTTTCAACTTGAGAAGGCGTTTTCTTTTTTATTTGGCCCGTTTCTTCACCTGAAGCAGTTCATGGTCTCCAGTCAGTTCGTGGAGTGTGAACACGAGCAAAAGCATCTTACCTACCACTCGATTCGTGGCCTCGATCCAACACCAACAGCACTTAAGACACACAGAGACACCCATGTGACACGTTTCCATGCATGCACCTTGTTTGACACCGCTTCGTTACGACCTGGCACCATGACCGCTCAACAACGCCTGATGGATCCATCATCTGCTCCGGACCACAAGATGGGGCCCAGCTTCAGTAAGGTCTTCAGGCCATTCTTGTGACCATGCATATGCAATCCTGGAAAACAAGGAATCAGAAGGTTGGAGGTCATTGCTGGTTGGAGGCCATTGCTATTAGGAGGGAGGTCGGCCAAAAACAAAAATCTGAAGGAACATTGTTCAAACATGTTCACCACTCATTTACCCACTTACATCCATTTACCGCGTCAAGTGTTGCCAGGAGATATTCGTGGATGTGTCGCGGATTGCCAGGTGTGTTCCCCGTTTCCACTAGGTTCCCCAAGAGAAGTTCATTGCCAAGGAGATATTCTTGGAAGCGAGACCATGACCATGACAAGGACATCATGACTGGCTTGGGGGTTCTCAAACACCTCGAGCAGGGCATTTAGAAAAAAGGCGAACCAAAAACTATATCGACAACGGAAAACTCCGTGCACATCCCGCCCTTGCACTCCAAGCGCTGTAGCACACTGCGCGCTGCAGCGTGTCGCCGCTCCTTTGAGGATGCCAACTTTCCATCGACCCAGCTCCACAATGGTCGCTTCTTTGTCTTCCTTCACAGCCGCTGGCATAGCTTTCTTTGAGCGCCAGGTGTGAATGTACCATTCGCCTTGGAAGAAGTGTGAGAACTGGTGGGACGGGTGATGCATTCCACATCATTTCCTCTGCAATCTGAGTGTCGGATAGTGAAGTCATTGCTTCCACTCCAGGCTTTCCTGTTGGGAAACTCCTGCACAAAGAAAAAGGATGCTACCAGGAGCAAAGGACACCGCTACTAGGCACAAGGACGCTACTAGGGGCTCCTGGCCTTACTACTAGTAACAAGAAGCTACTAGGAACACTGTGCACATTGAAACCTTTCAATTGGATCCCTGACCGTGTGGCCTAGACGACAACTTGGCCTCAGCATGTGAGAATCAAGCATATGAACACCCTGGGTGTCCCTCTTGATGCTGAGCATCAGGGAATGGAGAGAAGAGAGAAGATTAGGAAAGGAACCTTCAAAGCCAATCCAGGAGGCCATCGCTACTAGGTTGGAGGCCATCACCTCCCATTCTCACAGATCCTCGGCATCGTTGTCACCCATGCTGTCGTCACAGGCGAGGCAAGTGACGCCACCAGTGTGGCCACCAGTTAAGGTGCCTTTGGGCTCTTTCCTCGCGTCCAGCAAATCCAAGTTTCGCACAGGACATGTCTGCACAAAGTCTCAGACTCCAACGGGAATTCTTCTGGAATGACAGGCAATGATGCGTCTGAAGACGCCTTCTTTCATCCTCTTTCCATTTCTGCACTATATAAGTGGATTTCAATTAAAGCTTCTACCCGCGGTACGAAGTAGAGATAGAGCACAATTATCACAGAATCATTCACTTCGACATGCATCTGGCTTCTGGACCTTGAAGCCAACACATCCAAGGCACTTCTTGGTATCAAAGAGAGAAATGCCAAAGGCCTCCTGGCCCATCCACATGAGCCCAGGTTTCATATGAAGCATGCTCCAAACAAACCTCAGCAGCGTTCAGAGCACGGGCGACAGTCCAACGGAGTGGACCAGAACTTGCGTAGAGACGAATTCTCAAAAATCCTCTGGATTCCGTGATAGCAAGGAGCGCCCCGATCGTAGCGTCCGATCGCTCCGTTCGTAGCGATGCCAGGAGCCCCTAGTAGCTTCTTGTTCCTAGTAAGGCCAGGAGCCCCGATCGTAGCGTCCTTGTTCCTTATTTCAAGGAAAGGAAAGCTGCAGAATATCCAACCAACCATTCAAGAAAACGGAAAGACTCCATATCCATCTATCCACTGTCACAAGTCACCAGTCTTGTTACTATTGCTCACTAGTCATCGATTCCAAGAGGCCTGTCGGTGGGGATCGTGCCTCACGCCAACACAGTGCCCGACCCGCCCGGCGGAGATCGGTCGGAGATCGGTGTTCGGATTCAGTCTACCTCCGCGTGAAAGAATAAAGAGAAACACACACACACATCGCCACGAATCCTTACACACCAGTGGAAGCCCCAATCAGACGGGAAAAAAAGAAAACAAAAACAACGGGTTTACCCCACAATCCCCCCCAAAAAAGAAACATCACCATCTGGACTTTTGGACAGCTCTCTCGTGTCATAAAGAGAAAACACGGATGGAGCCCACGAACCCGAATGCACACACGTGCTCGAAAACAAGCGGCCAAACATTGTTTGACACTCTTATGGGACGCTCTTGTACTAAAGACACACTTATAGAGAGCTATAATTAGATACCCCCTGCTATAGGACTCTCGCTGTGGCACGGTGCGAAGCTCCACGGCTCCCCACGACCGTGCCCCACGCGGGCCTAGGACCTTGGAGGCGTTGTCCCGGTCGCGCACCGTGACGACGCCGTGCCAGTCCACCGTCCAGACCTCTCCACCGATGCAGATCGCCTCGGTTCGGCACGAGGTGCGGCCGTCGCCGAACGGAGAAGAAAAAAGGACGAGTAGAACTTGGTTCGGATGAAGCGCAAGAAAACCAAGTGTTCAGAGCACCGCTTTCTTTCAGAGATACGGTCCATCTTTCGAAAACGGAGGACTCGATGGAAGAATCAACTCCAGCCCCGTCATCTTGGACGGTAGGACTGTGAATTCGAATCTGCAACCTGGGTGGACGCCATCGCAAGTAGTTAGTAGCAAGAAGCTCCTAGGGGCTTGTGGCTGGTGTTACTACTAGGAGCATTCTTACTAGTAAGAGCTACTAGGTTGGAGGACAACACCGTCCCTTCCAAGTGACATTGCGGATGGGTTTCCCAAACTCCAAGATCTTGTCGCACTTCACGCCTCAGCGAGCGACGATTCGACCGACCGACCGCTGCAAAGCCTCCGCGGTGCCTGGACGGTACCGGCCTGGAGCTGAGCTCGACTTGGCTTTGCCCTTCGGTGGCTTGAAGTCGCCTGACAGGACATGGAGCTTTCTTTGTGAGGGCTGGTGTTTCGACCTTCTCTGGCAGTAGCCCGGGTGGTCCAGCAAGCGTGAAAGTGCCAATTGACTCGTCACCCCAAAAAAATGAAACGAGCAAAACAGAGACTCAGTGGAATGGGGAGCTCTAAAGAAGAAAAGAGAAACACAATAAGTTGTCATAAGCCAGGACAGAAGCCACAAGTGCTGACCACTTCGGCGGTTGAAAAGACTCCGTTTTATGACTCGACTGCATGGCAGTCGAACTCGTCCTCTCGCCTAAGCTTTGCGAGTTTTCAGGGCTTCGAGTCGCTTCAGACTCATTGTCACTGTGCTGCAGCTTCTCGTACCTACCCGGTGCCAGAAGTCTTTTTCACGACTCGCAGAAGACGACAGGAATCGCTGCAATGAACTGCATGAGTGGAGTTGAAGTAGGAGAGTTGTAATCTATGCCTGGGAGAGTTGGTGTGCCACATATCTGCAAGCAGAAGGGTCTAGGAGATATTATCATGATGATATCATATGCCTAGGAAAGCTTCACTCATACGAAACGGTGTGACACACACGTATACATCCACTGGGCATGCGATCCATCGCTCACATCGACTCGGCTTTTCACCGCGACACCGGGCAACGAGGTCTCGTCGGCAACGACGCCGCGCTCACGCGCTCCGGAAGTTCCTGGAGACCGTGGAGTCCAAGCCTGGACATGGTTCGTCCAATGCGTCGGAGTTCGTTGAGCAAAGGCTTTGGCTCAAACATCCGCATCTTTGTGTATACATGTCGTATACCTACCAGTCAAGAAGTTCTTGCTCTTTGTGTCCCTCTGTGTTTTGGTCGAGGTTAATGTTGTTCGATGTTTATTGGACCTTCTAAGCCCTGTCACGCGGCAATCCCATATTCTTCAATGGAACGGCTAGACTCTGCCAAAGCTCTTCAGAGTGTGATGAAACTGACGTTTGAAAGAACCACAAACGATAGGATAGGACAGCATCCTGCATAGGATCCACAGACTGTCTACACTTTTGTGTCACTCGGACGAGCCTTGACCCAACCAGTCAACAAAGTCTTCATACTGAACCTGGGCACTGAAGGGTCGAAGGTACGAAGATGTACGAAGGACCCGCGACATCTGGCCTTTCCAGTGGCAGTCTTGTCCATGCTGCCCAACAAGGCCTTCACAGCGGCATCCTGGGCGTGGGATCTGTAGAAACAGATGAAGAGACGTGCGCAAACCAACATCAGAAACACCGTCAATGCTAACTAACATTGGTTCTGAGCCCAATGGTCGTTCCGCTTGGCGTCCTAATGCAGCTTGGCATCCTTCCAAAAATCAGGATCAATGGTTTGTAGGACATTTTGAAGTTCCACCTCATCTATTACCTGGGCAGATAGACATGGCATCTAGATCCTTGAGTGAATCGGACCTGGTGCTCTAAAGATAGAAAATCGGAAATGAACTTATGGCTAGAACTTTCACTTTGCGACTCAAGGGAAGCTCCTTTTGCAGCAGAACTCTCAAGAAATTGCTGGTTGTTTGAGTCGCTTGAGTGCCTATTTGTAAAGCAAATGGTTAGACTTTCGAAAGCGAACAAGAGATGACACTTGGACAAGACACTCCATCCCCGTTCAGGTCAAACTGTCGGAAGCTTTGCCGCACCACATCTAAGCTTTCACTGCCCATCTTAGATGAAGCAGTTGTCGATACTTTGTCGACTTGTATGTATGAAAGGTCCGTGCTGGAGTAATCGAAAAACCATGGATCCTGTCAACTCTTCTCCAACTGTTGGTGGCATGCCGAACCCGACCATTGACTCGCCACGAAAACAAAGAAGAATTAGGAGCAAGGACGCTACGATCGGGGCTCCTGGCCTTACTACTAGGAACAAGGAGCTACTAGGGGCTCCTGGCATCGCTACTAGGAGCAAGGACGCTACTAGGGTGGAGGTCATTGCTTTTCTTCTGATGGTTGTCTCTGTCTCATATCCGACCATCTTTTTGCTCTTTTTGTGCAACACAAGAGAAAAGGTGAGTGGCTGGGCAAGCAGTCCACCATCGGCGTGTAAGGTTCTTGGTGATGTTCAAGGGAAAGAGACAAACCACTGGAGACTGAATATGAGAATCAGCATGAGACAAATCTTCAGCTGGCCACCAAATTTACAAGTAGCACTCCCCTGACAAAGCCAATGCATTGTCTTGCAGCAGAATCTGCAATTGGCATCACACAAAATATACAGTTACTTATTATATATGTATAACTACTGTACGTTCTGAGAGATCAAACACAACATGTTTTGACTGTGACGAAGTGAAGCTCCAATACCTAGGTTAGGTCACAAACACCAACTGGCCAAGAAGGGGAAAAAGGATCCAGTGGTGAGCTCTTTTCATGGATCCAGCAACCCTGTTCTTTGCGGCAGAGGGCAACGTCCATCAGAGCATCGGCTGCGCACCTTTTGCAACGTTCGTGTTAACGTCCGTGTCACGCACCACCGGTGCCACTGCAAAGCAAACTTTTCGCCCTGCAGCTCCACATGCACTGCACAACCACGGTTCAAATGCGACAGCAGGAGGGATCTTCGACATGACAGCTATCAATCGGAGCGTTTCTTCTCCTTTTGCGGGTGTGAGGGTGTGTTCGCGCTGCCGGACGGACTTGGGGAGCGAAAAAGAGAGTCAAAAGAAACAGAGCTTCATGATGCAAATGGGGTTAACGCCTCTTGGAATCGTATGAAGACCCCCCAAAACCATCGAACACGTGTTCCGCGTGAAGATCCCTCTCACTTGCCATCATTGCAGAGTCGAATCTGAGGTAACAGGTTGATCCTGGCCTCGGGGGTCGGAAAGTGGACCACTTGAAGAGATACCTGGGTCCCTAGGGGTTTTCATCGCTACTAGGTTGGAGGCCATCGCTAGTGGAGGCCAGTGCTCGGTTCCTTTTGCTATTAGGTTGGAGGCTATGGGTTTTCTGTTTCTCCATGGATCATGACCCACCTTTTTGCGCGAATGACCTTCGTGGTTAGGTCGGTCAACCAAGCTCTCCTGGTCTTTTTGGTCTCTTGTCAGAACAACGGAGGAGAACTGGAGCAAAATATGTTCTTCGATCCCACCGGTGTGGACCTGACACCTCGGCAACGCGCTGTCACTCGGACTCACTGTCGCTGGACAGCTCTCCGGAAGGTCACCAAGAGTGCTGTGACCTCAGAGGCGGAGCGGAACGAGCCCGACGGGACTTCCACCAGGACTCCACCGACCCAGTGGTGTGTGGACTCACCGTGTTCGCTGGTGTCACGGTGTTGGTTTATAGTGTTTGGTCTGGGAGCCCGACATTGTCACGTGACCTGCGTTCATGAATTGCTTCATGAACAATGTCCTGAACAGCTCTCTGTGGATCCTGGGCTGTCGGCTGTTGATGTGTCTGTCCAACGGCCACCGTCACCCTCAAACTGTCAGTGTCAGCTTGTCGAAACCGCTCGTGGTTGAAGCAAAACCATGCTTTTTTGAGCTAATAGTATCACAAATGGACGGGCAGTTTGTCCATTGCGTTGAGTGATTCAAGGCGTCTACAAAGATTGCCGTGGAAGAATAGTCGTGACGGAGATTAGAAGGAGAACGAGAAGGACAAGGACAAGGAGAAAGAAAGAGCGGTTGAAAGAAATAAAGACACGGAAAGAACATGAAAGAAGGTATGAAGAAAGAAGAAAGCAAGAGGAAGCTACTAGGAGCAAGGAGGCCACTAGGGGCTCCTGGCCTTACTACTAGGAGCGATCGAACGCTACTAGAAGCTTTTTCGCGTGCGCGCGTGAAGAAGAAAGCAAAAGGAAGCCGAAGAGAACTCTTGTTGCGATGTGTGCAATTTCCACGCCTGCTCGTTGGGTGGCATGGCTGCAAGGCGACTATGCAAGAAATCCACGGCCTCTTGGCCTCGGGGGTTTTCGATCGCTTGAGGTTGAAAAACAATGTACTTTTGATGTACACGTTTCAGGCTCTACTCTAGTTTAGGGTTTAGGATGGTTTAGGGTACAGTAGACAGACAGGGGTAATGTAGACTCTCGAAATATATTCAAGAGTCCACAATTATAGATGAGTTATGTTCAACGCCGGAAATGGAAACAGACGCGGCATTGCTCGCCACCCGTCGTCCGATGGTTGCTTTTCTCAGGTCGCTGACAGCTAAAGACGGCAAAAAGACCGTCGCAAGCCATAAAGAGGAACTCGTCCTGACGCAGAAGGTACAGAGTAGGAATTCTTGGAGAGTGCCAGAGGAGAATGTACCAACTACTTGAGTAAAGGGCTTGTGGCCAGGCAGTGGCTTGACGAGATGAAGAGGGAGAGGGTGATATGTACTAGATTAAGCCTGACAGCTCACTCTCAGAGCCTTCACTGTAAAAGCTTCATTGTCCCGTTGGGTCTGTATACCACATCAAGCAGGTGTCAAAAGGCAAGATGAAATCAACAGCTTTCACTTTTAAACAAAAGTAACAAAACAATCCATCAAGCGCATCCGCATGAGTTACGCCACACTCGTCGCGTTCCGCGTTTCGGCCTCTTTGTCGGTTTCCCCTCTTGGTCCTCCGGTGTGAGCTGCTCTACCCGGATCTCTGGCTCGGCAATGACCAATGGCCTTGAGACCAGCTTGAGACCCGAACAAAGGCATTGGGAGTAATGTATCTACCTTGCGCACACCATGGCATTTGGGGCCCAACAGAACCTGCGAAAAGCGATGAGTCGAAAAATGCACGATTTCTCGACTCATCGCTCGGTTTCGCATCGTTCGAAGTGCCGAGCTCAACTGAGACCCTGACTGCGAAATGTTATCTGCTTTGGTCACTCCAACCTGCCCAGCTGCCCAAGGTTTGCGCGCGTTTTGGTCCCACACCTCAAAACCCAGCTGTGCCGGTCAGTGCATGGCGGCTGCCGCGGCACCTTGTACTCTTCGTCTCCGAAAGCACGAGACACCGCCAGGCGCCCGAGCCTGACGGCGGGTGCACAGGGAGGTCCAGACTTGGGCAGAAGCTCAACCCTCGAGGTGGCACGTGTTTTGCGAGGGAAATTGGTTTAGATGACATTGGGCCAAAACCACCAAAAAACCCACGCCCCCACACCCCCAACCCTTCATGCTTCATGTCGATGAGCAGGTTGGCCATGCAGGGCGCTCATACTCCGAGGCTGCCACACTCGGTGGAAGGATACAAAGCCACCTGCCTGAAGGCGGAAGGCGAGGATCCGGATTCACCTGAGACCTCTTGTTTCATCTTTCTAAGACGCTCAAGAAACACGGGAATTGTGTAAAACATGTCCAAGAAGAATAGACAATTAGCCCAGCTGGAGACCCCAATAGCAAGATACAAACCGGGACAAAAAGAAAAATCTGGAAACAGCTGCTGTTTTCAACACATCGACCATCTCTTCCTTGGACGCCATCATCACATAACCGGGACACCATCACAAAATGACCAGGGCACCATCAAAACATGACCGAGACACCGTCACAACATGATTGGGACACCATCACAACATATCCGGGACACCATCACAAGGTGACCGGGACACCAGCATGACATGACGGGGGCACCATCACAACATGACCGGGACACTATCACAACATGACCGGGACACCGTCACATGACCCGGACACCATCAAAACATAACCAGCACGCCGCCAAAACATGACCAGGACCCCATCACAACATGACCGGGACACCATCAAAACATGACCGGGACACCGTCACAACATGAGCGAGACACCATCACAACATGACTGGGACACCGTCACAACATCACTGGGACACAATCACAACATGACCGGGACACCATCACAAGGTGACCGGGACACCAACATGACATGACGGGAAAACCATCACAAGATGACCAGGACACCATCACAACATGACCGGGACACCGTCACATGACCCGGACACCATCAAAACATAACCGGCACACCGCCAAAACATGACCAGGACACCATCACAACAGGACCGGGACACCATCAAAACATGACCGGGACACCATCACAACACGACCGGGACACCATCAAAACATGACCGGGACACCATCACAACATGACCGGGACACCATCAAAACATGACCGGGACACCATCAAAACAGGACCGGGACACCATCACAACATGACTGGGACACAATCAAAACATGATCGGGACACCATCACAACATGACCGCGCCACCATCACATGATCGGGACACCATCAAAACATGACCGGGACACCGTCACAACACGACCGGGACACCATCAAGACATGACCGGGACACCATCACAACATGACCGGGACACCATCAAAACATGACCGGGACACCATCACAACATGACCGGGACACCATCAAAACATGACCGGGACACCATCAAAACACGACCGGGACACCATCACAACATGACTGGGACACAATCAAAACATGATCGGGACACCATCACAACATGACCGCGCCACCATCACATGATCGGGACACCATCAAAACATGACCGGGACACCGTCACAACACGACCGGGACACCATCAAAACATGCCCGGGACACCATCACAACATGACCGGGACACCATCACAACATGACCGGGACACCTTCAAAACATGACCGGGACACCATCACAACATGACCGGGACACCATCAAAACATGACCGGGACACCATCAAAACAGGACCGGGACACCATCACAACATGATTGGGTCACAATCAAAACATGATCGGGACACCAGGACACCAGCATCACATGACCCGGACGCCATCAAAACATGACCGGGACACCATCTGCCCACCAGCTCTGACGGTGACCCGACGGCGCCCGTCCGCCTATTAGTTTTGCAAGACCCCATAGCATGGCTATTGGGGAAAAAAGAAAGGTGCTTCGGACCCTTTGTGAGTTCATCTCGTTTTGACCTTCAACAAGTAGTCATCTTTCTTCTCATTGTTCATGCATTTCCTCTTATTGAAACACCTCCAACGCAATTGAGGCCCCGTCGCGTTGGTTTCGCTTTGTGTGAGTTCAAAACCCTGAAATGCGTAAACTCAACCACCAATCACCAAACCGACAAAAAAGGTTGGATCACATCCATCTCACCGTCACCTGCTCGATGCGTTTGGACTCATCTGCGCGGCTGGGCTTGTGGTCTAATGACAGCTGTAGCGCTCGGCCTCAGACAAACTCGGGGCCAGGTTTCCTCGTCACATGTGTCTCAACATGTGACTCACTCACATGGGCATGTGTCTCAAGCAGGGCCACCATCATTCACAAGACCCTACAGTCTCAAGAAAAGGCCTTCTTGTCGTACCAGAGCACTCATCTCATCGTGCTCTCGTACCAGAAAAGGAAACAAAGAAGTGAAAACAGAAAAGATGAAGCCTGTTGCTGGTAGCGATGATGTTCAATGAGACACAAGCTCCTCAGTTGATATAAGAACATCTGAGGTTCCACGCCATTTCGGCAGAGTAAGGCTCTGCTGTCGCCCACATTCGCACACCAAACCCAACCACCCACCTCAGCTGACAGAGGCAACAGAGATGCCTTTCACTCTGTATAGTTCGCTGAGTTTGAACAGTATCTATCAAGAAATGCAAAAGTATTCAATGAAGTTCTGGAAGGACATGACGAGGCACCAAATGCTAGTGAGAGTCCAAAGGCTGTTTCTACAACAGCAGTGTTGAAGAGTTCCTCACCCTAAAACGGAACAACTCTCAACTGCGATCCACACCACTTCAGCATCGGCTTCGGCACCAAGGCACAAGACAAGCAACCACCGCAGTGCTTCCGGAACCACCGTTCTCCATGCCCTTGCAGGAAAAGGCATGAAAAGACTCTTCACTGTCATGGACTTGCAGGTCCGCAACGTGTCCTTCTGAACTGAAAGAATCTGCAGGTCCGCAACGTGAACTGACAGCAACCCATGTGTTTCAACGGTCCGAGCAGCTGGAAACCGGCTGTTGCGCCTGTGTGAGGCCCAAGAACTGTTGATCCGTCTTTAGGAAGCCCTGCATGAGGCTGTCGTGCATGTCCTGGTGAACCTCAACAGGGGCTGAAAAAAACATTCCAACAAATGATGCTCAATTCAACGGGAAATTCTAAAAACACGGGTCTTGGCTCTTCAAGCCTGGACAGACTTATCCAGTCCGCCCCTGGCATGCAGGGCGGCGACGATGTTGACATGCAACCGCCGGCGCCTCAAGTGGGCGCCAGGGTCAGCGCGGGAAAAAGACACGCCCCTAACGCGCAAGGTCTTTGTGCAAAACGAAAGCGTGCTTGGCCTTGGGCTCAAACAGAAAGAAACAAAACGAACGGAGAAGGAAAGGTCTAGACTCTGGACATCTAGACTCTGGAGAACCTGAAAGAGAAAGGAGTTTGTTCCAGTCTTCTGCGCCACCCGGCACAAAGTTCACGCAGTCCCTGCCACCATGGCCATCGTAAATGCCAAAATAAGAGCATTGCCTCTGCTGTGGGGAAGCAATGCTTAGGCGAGTTGCACGGCCAAACTAATCACCTCCATCATCGTGAAAAGTCGATAGAATATAATCCAATCAATTTTTTCTTGAATACTAACTTACAGTGTTCAAACAATATTTGAGTGTTGAAAGACATTGTATAACATATCACGACTGTTTGAATACTGGTGGATGTCGCTAGGGAGGCCACACAAGAGTGAAAGCGGCCCAGCCTCCAATTAGAGGTTGCCAGATCTTGAATGAGGATGTCCTCATCCTGGAAGAAGGTCTTTATCTAGAAGCATGATGACCAATGACCCCGGTATATCATAGTATATCAGTATATCTCCGTGCTCGACACAGGAATCCGCTCAACAAATTCCTGACAGACACCGCTCTGTTTCAGAGGCTCCTGTTTGACATCACGAACCACAGGTTGAGTTTCTCTCGGAAGGAATACACCGCAACCAAGTTCTCTTTTGGGGCTGTCTAACCAATGCCTCCAAACGAGACTTACACTTCACCATGCTCATCAATGTTCTTGGAGCAGCAAATGCTCGTCGTCAGGTTCAAAACCCTGGTGCTCCGGCATGCTCCTCCATTGTTGCTCGAAGGCCTTGTTCCGAGTAGGACGCTGCATTGAAGCGCAAGACCTGTACACAGCGCCTGCCCGGCCTGCCCTGTCCGCTAGAGACTCCCACAACTCTGACACACAGGAGTCAGGGCATGTGCCCAGCATGTGCTATCCTCGCCACGCGATCGTACTTGGCTTCGTGCCCCCATGTGCCCAGACGGTTCCAACGCGTCGCGACGAAGGATCGCCTGAAACTCCAGGGTTCCAATGGAAAACAGGTCCTGGAGCCGTCACCAAGCACCGAGCGAGCGCGGCGACACCGAGCGAGCGCGGTTTCGTGGGGCGAAGGTTTGAACGTTCACAACGACAAACAGATTCCGAACTTCGAACTTCAAAGCCGCCGAAACAGGGCGGTCTGTCGACATGTGGTTTTTAGGGGCTAAGAAACCTTTCTCGCATGGCTAAAGATGCTCTGTTTGTTGTTTCTTGAGGTCATGACCACTTGCCCCTTCAAATTGGATCATTCAATGGAAGTATTTGAATCATGTTAAATCAAACCACGATCTTTTTACTTGACTGTCAGCCCCACATGCTTGATTAACAGCAAGTCACAAGCGATGCACACACACCCCACCTACAATGACACATGGCCAATCTTCCCCCACCGCCCAACATGAGTTGTTAAGCTGTTGACCCCGGTGTAACTACGATCTACAGCGATCTACAACTACCATCACGACTGTTCGCTCCTGTGGCATAAGCCAGTGGCTCTGGTCTGCTCGTAGCCGAACCCAGCCTGTTCGCTCTCACTCCAACGTGTCGGACGGCGGAGACGGAGGTACGACGGACGACGGAGTCTGGGCAAAAGACCACGGTCGAACCCGCACGATGCTCACGATCACTCTGTCTGTGACAACGCCCAACAGTTGACACACAGTGACCAACAGTGAGAAAAGTCGACCTGGACCTGGACATACACGACATCGTTCTTGAAAAAGACTCTACACATGTTACACAGGACAGACGGTACACCTCGGCTTTCCATCCGGGCCTTTTTGTTCTGACTCCGCCGATCGCTCACCTGCGATGGCCAGTGATCAGCTGACTCGGTGACTCCGATCGATCCTGTAGTGCCTATCATGGACCCAATCATCACGGAACGTGTTCTTTTTAAATGGAAACCTAAGAGCAATGGCCTCCAAACTAGAGGTGATGGCCTCCACCCTAGTAGCGATGGCCTCCGAACTAGTAACGATGGATCCTGTTCTTAAATTCTGAATCTAACAGGCTAAGGCGGCTAAGGGCAACGCTGAAATGCACATAGTATCGTCCAAAAGAATAGCCTCAGGTCGGTGGCAGAATATGTTGCAACTCTGCCACGAGCGGCGTGCATGTGCATGCTTGTATGTGGCGTAGATCTTAGGCAACAGCAACTACTGTAGCCCTGGCTTGGCTTTTGTACTCGTGTCTCGTTGACGAAAGTTTCACTACTGCTACCCCTGAAACTGCAAAAAGCAAAGTGTCAGTGGTTGACCAGCAAACTGAAATAACTAATCTCAGGACTGCAAAGCACATCCCACACCATCACACATTCCCTCTACGAACATCTTTCTCTTCTTCTGTTTCTCTAGATGTCTTTAGACTCTTGGGACCTTTCTTTCTTCCTTTCCTTTCTAAGCACCCAGGCCGATCCGCAGCTGTTCCGGCCGAAGCCAGCCAGCGATATGAGCCTTCCGTGAGTTGAAAGTGCAACCAACCAACCTAGTAGCGTCCGATCGCTCCTAGTAGCGATGCCAGGAGCCCCTAGTAGCGTCCTTCCCAGAAAATTACCAACCAAATTTTGTGACGTGTTCCCTATCTACAAGGATTGCTTTTAGGATCTCACCAGCTAAACGGGCTTGGCTAGAAAGCTCTTGTCCATGGTGAAACCATGTCGGCTTCTCTTCATGTCTCTTCGGCTTCTTCAAAGTGTTCATTGCGACTGTAGTTCCTCATACAGTGATTTCAGAGTAGATGGCACAAACCCCAAGATGGCTTTTATATAGGGGTCTATATAAACCACCTGTTGGGGATTATGCCATCTTACTCTGAAACCACTGTATGAGGAACGCCCTTCCTTTCGACGAGGAACGTCCGGTGCACCTCGAAGCTGGGTCTTCTACTGAACACAGCAGACATTGACCCGTTGAAGAGGATGTTCCTTTACAATCCAGTTTTGGGTGTCCGAATAGGCCGATGCCAAGCTTGGAAAAGGCTCCTGGAAAAGCGGGTCCGTTGCGTGGCTCAAACGGCTTGACTCTTTTCGGAGTCGACCCTCGACACACCGTCTCCTCGATCCGTGTCTCTCACGTGTCCAGGCCTGTCCAACCGGTGAGTCCTGCGCAGATTGAACACAACCATGTGATCATGTCATGCAATATTATGCAATGCTCTTCTAGGGGAAAGAAGCATCCACACCAATGGCTGAGAAACATTTCAGCCCAGCACTAACCCGACCGAGGGTTCCCCGACGAAGTCATCACCAAAACATACCAAAACTTGCAGAAAAGTACAGTGGCCACATGTACTACAACCATATTGTCCTGAAGAAACAAGCAAAGTGAGGTGAGAGTTCTGTCCTTCGAATTGTTCGAGTGGACTCCCGACAGAGCATCATCCACCTCCTGCTGACACCACGAAAACGGACATGCAGAAACTCTGCGATTACCGCATCAGGCCAGAAAGTCTAGCAATCACAGCACTAAGACCCAACCGAAGAAAAAAAACGAGAAAGAACCGTCTATAAAATAAATCAAAACGGAACGGAAGAACAAGAAACAGAAGCATCGACATACGAGGGTGCCAGCGCCTTCTCCTCGGCGGGAACTCCGACCGGCCAAAGTTCAATAGTGCCACCAGCCTGCAAACTGGCAAGAAGACGTCATAGCGTTGTTGTTCCTAGCACTAAGGCCAGGAGCCCCTAGTAGCGTCCGATCGCTCCTAGTAGCGATGCCCTTTGTCACTATATAGTAGCGTCCTTGCTCCTAAATATATGTTCATTCCATGTTCATTCCTGAATTCCGGATTCCTATCGTTCCTTCTTCATGGTTTCTCCGTTTCCCACGTGCGACCAAGACAACACATTGATGTAAAGAAAAGGGAAAAGCATCAATGGTGCTCAACACATTGATGTTTACACTTCTCATTGATGTTTAACACCTTTCCGTTTACCCCGTGCTGTTGACTGGGACGATGCCAACGACCGGGACGACGACCGGATAGGCTTCCCGGCCCATCCCACGCTGGCCACGACCCCTGAAGAGCCTCAGTGGATCCGGTGGGCACTGCGAGTGGTTTCGCCAATTCACCTGGCGCACATCATGTCCACCATGTGTTGCACGTTGTTGCACGTTGTTGCACCATGTGTGCACCATCATGAATGTGACGTTTTGCTGAAAGAGGGTGAATTCCGGGCGAATTCCGGGCGGTGATGTTTTTCGGGAAGGGAAGGCACATGTCATGTGGCATCCTGAGGCATCCCACAAAGCTCGCTGTCGCCGGCCGGGGCACCTGTCCCCACGTTGGGTGGTTGAGCAGATTCAACAGCTTCGTCTGACGATTCTGAAGAAATATCAAAAAGAACGAAGCTATATCGTCAGAATAAAATATGTCATTGAATTTCCATTCATATGGTCATTGAATAGTTATTGAATTGGCCACACGAACCACCCAATCCACCGGCACGTGCCACACGAACCACTGCCTTCGCTCGGCGTCACGCCCGAGCAGGGCGTGGAGCCCGTGGCCGGCCGCACACTGAACCTCAGGTTTTCCCTGTGACCTGAGGTGAAAGATGGTTTTCAAAGTGGGTAAAACTATATGGTGAAACATGGTGAAACTGTGTGAAAATCATCAGAACGTTGCACGAATCCTTGAAACGGGTGGCTTTTCAAAGAGACCCACATCCACTCCGAAAGTGGACGAAATCGATGAAGCAACCGAGCAACCGAGCAACCGAGAAAATCGACGCCATGTCGAGATCTTCGACACCAGTCTTTTCGAGCCGTCGAGCTCCGCTGCTGTCGACAGTTCTCGTCGCACTGTTCTCATCGCGCCAGAAGAATTCATCCAAAGCGCTGCTAAAAAAAGCAGCGAAACTGACAGTGGAAGTTGTATGATATCCTCCCCTTCTTTGAACACCTTGCAGAATTCTACCAGGTTTCTTGATGTTTCTTGCACATGTTCAACTGCGCCAAGCAACTCCAGGGTGTGCGTGGGATATGCATCACTGGGCCACATCCTGCCAAGTCTGTCGATTCAGAAAGCCCAACTGACCCAAACACCACGAGAACGAGAACTCGAGAACCGAAAAGCAAGCAAGATGACGATGGGATCCATGTCGACGTACAAAAAAAACTTCCTCTGTGGATGGCCACTGCGTCTTTGATTTCGACATGTCGGTTTTAATGTTATCAACTGCTTGCTGTGTCTGTACCATCCGAATCCAAGCCGGCGGCCCGAACCCGCGGCCGCTTGGGACCCGAGAGAGTCGCCTGTCCAACTCTTTGGCAGCCATTTCCAGCGACTGATAATCTTCGTTGGAGAGTTCAGCGCTGAGCATCCTTGCACGCTTGAACTGCCCGCGGGGAGAAGCTTTGTTTAGCTAATAGGAGAAAGTCTCAGCAGAGAGAGAGAGAGAGAGGGAGAGGGAGACTCTCATCGATCCACCGACCTGACAATCCGTTTCATCGGTGATGATGTCTTCGTTTCAAGTCATCGTCTTACGTAAACTCCAAAGTATTTCTTTGCGTTCGAGTGTTCGATCGAGTGTGCACTTCTGTGGACTCACGGAGTGCTCCGACCCTGAAAAAACCAAAGCAAAGAGGTGGTTCCTCCCACGTCCAAATCCCTTCTTTGGAGAGGTAACCTACTAGCGATGGTCTCCAACCTACTAGCGACCCCTTCTTTGGAGAGTCTGTCCGCACCTCCTCCTTCCGCCGCTCCAACTCCCTTTGTCTTCTGCTTCTGGGTGTCCCGGGCGACGGCAGCTCTTGCAACAAGCGGTGCCGTAGAGACGACAGGCCACAAAAGCCCTTCTCGTTCAGCAGACCTGCGAAGCGCTGCAGCCTCGGTCCACCGATGCATCCGCCGATTCGCCGTCGGGGAAGGTCGCCTGGACACCACGGGCACGGTGTTTTCTTGTATTCTTTCGGGAAAACGGAAGTTGGAGTCATGGGTTTGATCTCAACAGAAGCAGTGCACTCTCTGCAGTCAAAGGCATTGGGTGGAAATGGGCAAGATGCATTGCAATGCGCAGAAAAATGTTCAAACATGTGTGTCTTTCTTCAAACATTCTGCAAATGTCCGTGCAGCCACTCAGCGAGGCCCATACATTGATAGTCGTTTGAATAGCGCAATGCAACTGGTTCATGTCTATGGAAAGTCAGTGGAGAAACGATCTGGTGGGGGCAAGTGGCTTTGGATCAACCAAAACAATCTTCTTGGTTGGGAAAATAGAGTAGGATTGCACGCAATCGGTGTGTTTTTTTGCACTTAACTAGTCACATCTAGATCACTATCGTCGTTATTTTGGATTGCTCTCCTAATTTTTCACTCATGCTCAAATGGATTGATGATGATTGACGGCCTTTCATAAAGAAAGGATAAATTGTTCACATCAACTCGTCCAGTTTCGACCACAAACTCGTCGACCGTCACATCCACTGACTCTCCAAGGCACTGATATGTGGAGAGCCATTGCTCCACCTGGTGGAGCTAAGACTTGGAGCGTGGAGTTCGAAGAGAAGCGCACTGGATATCATCAGCGCGTGACTCTGGATATAGTACCCGTACGTCAAGAACACCTTTTTAAGACTTGCTGTGGAGAGGTCCAAAAAGAAAGAAACCAAGAAGGAGACCGAACCGGCGTTCCGACCTGGAAGGTTCGGAACATAGACCGGTCTACACACCGATCGCCATCGGGGCGAGCTTTCGGGTGGGATCCCTGTTGCACATGGAACAAACCACACAAACAAGCAAACAAACACGACATGCTTTTCGGGCACTTCATGTTCCACGCCACGATTCTCACGACTTCACATGACAGCTGGTTTTCTCGCCATTCTTTCCAGAGAATTCTCCCACCTCCTCAGCTTCTAGTAACAAGGGCATCGCTACTAGTAACAAGTGCATTACTATTAGTAGCTAGAAGCTACTAGTAGCGATGCACTTGTTGCTAGTAGCTTCTTGTTACTGGTTACTCGAAGAATTCTCCCACCTCCTCAGCTTCTGTGATCTCCTGCCCCTGCCGCACTTCGATCAGAGAGTCACCGATCCTGGCCGTCGACCCGCGGCGACGGAAGACTCACGTTTGGAGAAGCGATGCGCATTGAACATGTGTATGGTGGATGGTAATGGTAATGGCGGATTCGAACGACTCAAAAATGTCTGGCCACCTTGTTAGCCCAAGCTTGTTAGGTCTCCTCATGTTGTTGAACAGTACTAAAATTATTACATCACGCGAGTCTGACTCTTCCCACAACGGCCCCGGTTTCTCGGGTTTCTCCTGATTTCCTGCCCTGGTGCGATCTCAACGGACCGGTTCCATCTTATTCGGACCTCGGTCACTGACAGAGCGTTAAAAAAACTGCGGTTGCTCGGCGTGGGGTGGCTTAACCTGGTGGCTCACCCGGTCGGGGATAACCCCAACGGTGAAGCTCACTTGGCCACGGTGAACCTCTGTGGCCCGTGCCCAGGTACCGTCAACGCTTCCAGCATCCTGGCACGCATCCCATGTCTGAAAGGGCTGAGTCGTTCTTGGGGAAAGGAAGATAAAGGAAGAGCAGGAAGAGCAAAGTGAAAGGTCGAAAAAAGAATCGAGCTCTAGCATTCCTATTTGTTTGGCTTGTTCATTCTTGAGACCCTTGGACCTTTCTCTTCTGTTTGTTCCAGTTCTTGTTTGACGAAACCTTCCGTCTTCTCTTTTTCCTGTTCTCTTACGTTTCTCTCGTTCTCTTTGCTTACGTCTTACGTGTGATCTTTATACTTCTTTAGACTTCTTTGTTCTTTCTGTTTATCCTTTCAAATCCTTTAGCGCTTTAGACCTATTCTTTAAGAGAAGTCTCGACTGTCCCTCCCCACCGTGAGGAAATACTGGCAGGTTGCAGCGACAAACCTCGGGCACTGCAGGAAGCTCGGACGGATTTTTTACGGATGAAATCCACCGAAATGCTGATCATTTTTGTCGCTGGGTTGCAATCAAAAAAAGCAACGCTGGCTGACTGCATTGTGATCTCACCATCCAGAATGTAAATGATGTTGGTCCCAAAACCTTTTCTATGCCAGCTCTGTCGAGAAGCCATGCGATGAAAAAAACCACGCACGGCGTCCACGGCGCCAGAGCGACCGTCACGTCCCGAGCACTTGGATTCTTCGACGTCGAGCGTGGAGTCTGAGCTCCGCGCTTGATCTCTGCATGACTTGGCGAGAGTCCAGCATTCTCAATGTACATGGTCACCGCCTAAGGAAGCTGAAGTCCGTCCTCAGCTTCCTTTGGTGTTATTACAGGTGCTTTGTATGGGACAGAGGTGGGAGAAACGGTTTAAATGCACAAGAAGCATCAAGGAGCATGCAGATCTTGAACAGTTGTTCTCCAGGTTCCTCTCTTGGACGAAAAGGAACAAAGGAAAAAGAAGTTGAAGCATCTGCAAACTCGCCTGCACGTCACGAATGCACACGATAGGCTCCAAACGTTGCTATTGCGGTCACTGCCGAAAAGCTCTCCCTGTGAAGTTCGGTTGATGTAGATGAAGCGCCCGGCGAAGAGACCCTCGGCCATCGGTCAAATGACACAAACCATGGATGCGTTGAGCCACCAAGGTGTCATGGACAAGGTGTCAAGAGACACCATGGAAGTTTTTCTTCACGAGCTCACATGTTGAAGACGCGATGAAGCAATTGAGCCGTCCATGCATGATTCATCTTCCTTTGGATGCCCATCCAAAAGCAACACAAAAGCAGAATCGAAAGGAGGCTTATCAAAAGCAAAAGAAACTGGTGTTGCCATCCATCCATCCATCCATGCCATCTATGTCTCCATCCATCGGAACCACCGGTTGTGGAGCAAGGACGCTACTAGGAGCAAAGGGCATTGCTACTAGAAACAAGAAATAAATAGAAGCGTCCGATCGCTCCTAGTAGCGATGCCCTTTGCTCCTAGTGGCGTCCTTGCTCCTAGTAGTAAGGCCAGGAGCCCCTGGTAGCTTCTTGTTACTACAAGAAAAAAAAGAGAAGCTACTAGGAACAAGTGCATCGCTGCTAGGAACAAGTGCCTTACTTAGTAGTAACAAGAAGCTATTAAAAACAAGAAGCTACGGCGGGACCTTTTCGGAACCACCGGGACATGGCCCCCTCGCCTGGACGCAGCGGGCGACGAAGTCCACGGGCCCCGCGCTGAGTTGCTCCATGCCTCGGAGAAGCTCCGGCAGACTCGGAGCTTCTTGTTTCTAATAGCTTCTTGTTACTACTAGTAAGGCACCTGTTACTACTAGCGTGGCACAGCTGTGGGTTTGGACCAATGTGGGTTTCGGGTTTAGGGTTTGGTGGATTTGGTGGAAAAACGGATTGGGAAACACGTTCTTCCCGAGGCCGTCGGATCGGTTTAGGATCGTTTTGGAGCTGCGTACGGAGCTCGTATGTCCTCCAGTGGTCACCGTATCTGGCAACCTGCTAGGCTTGAGTCTTGGCCGATGGTTGCAAACCCGGTCTCGACATGAAAACGGACGTGTTTTGCCAAGTGGGGGCAGAGAGTGATACTGCAAGACCTGTGAGAGCAGCCAAGAAATTGAAAGGAACTCTAAGCGACTCCATCACTGCACATTCTCCCTGAACAAGACTGAATTGGAGCCATTTCATCTGCCAGATGTCCGATGTCCATGTTTTGATCTACCAAATGTCACATATCTGTGTGTGATCCGTCCCTCCTTTGGACTCCCCACGAACTCTCTCCATCCCCTTGGGGGACGCCAACGGCGCCAGAGCATCGGCCTCCCGGATCGTTTGGCACGAAGGAAGCGAACAAGCTCAGAGTAGAAGCGATGGCCTCCAACCCAATAGCAATGGAATCCTCTAGAGGAGGATTCTTGGAGGCAATTCCTTTTATCAATGAAGAACCTCCACTGTATGCAAGGGTGTCTTTTCTGGTGAGATTCACTTTCAAGGTAAAAACTACGGATTCAAAGCACCTTCCTGGGAGGACCTTTATTCACACATATGTCAGAATGTCAAGTAGGAAAAGCTTATCAGCATCAGCTTTGGCCTCAAAAGGACATTGCTTCTGCCAAGCTTGGCAAGAGTCTAGCTATCTACAGCGTTTGCTGTAAAGCTAAAAGAAAAAGGTGCACTCAGCCATAAGAGGCATGACACAGTACGCTTGTCAGAGGCTCTTGTACTTCTCGATGGCCGACTTCACTTGTTCCTGCTGATCTGCTGGGACCATGCAAATGCACTTCTCCATAGTTCCGACTGGGCCACCACAGCAGGGGAAAAGGGGCTTGATGCTTGCAGGTGCCTTTTCGCCCATCTCATCCTCAATCTTCTTCTTGGCTGCCTCCTTCATAGAGTCACCCATTCCACTCAACATGGACGACATCTCCAAGGCACGAACGAAAGAACCCAACAATGAATGGCTGAGGCTGTGAAATGGCTTCGTGGAATGCGGCAGTGCGACAATGGGAAGCATAGAAAAGGATGCTAGCAATGCATCTTGTCAATTGAGAATTCGTCCCCCACCAACCCTGAAGAAGGAATTTGAAAAGAAGGACGTCTGCGACAAAAAAAGGGAAAGTTTATGAAGCGAAGATTGCGTGTCGAGTCTAGTGAAGCCCTGTGAGAAAAAAAGTAATGCAAGGAAGTTCGATGCCCTACCTCGCAAAATGTTTTTGTTCAAGTTCACGCACATATCACGATATCAAGTGGTGAGTCTGAGGGAAGGTTATTGGCATCAGCTTTGGCCTCAAAAGGACATTGCTTCTGCCAAGCTTCGCAAGAGTCTAGCTATCTACAGCGTTTGCTGTAAAGCTAAAAGAAAA
>CAXAMN010008890.1:2479095-2528505 GCA_963970005.1 Durusdinium trenchii
GCCTCCAACCCATTAGCGATGGCCTCCAACCTACTAGCGATGGCCTCAAACCTATAGTCATGGCCTCCAACCTGCCAGCGATGGCCTCCAACCTAGCGATGGCCTCCAACCTACTAGCGATGGCCTCCAACCTACTAGCGATGGCCTCCAACCTACTAGCGATGGCCTCCAACCTAAGAGCGATGGCCTCCAACCTACTAGCGATGGCTTCCAACCTACTAGCGATGGCCTCCAACCTAAGAGCGATGGCCTCCAACTAAGAGCGATGGCCTCCAACCTACTACCTATGGCCTCCAAGCTAATTCATGGTTTGTTTCTTTTTATTATCTTCATGCTTTGAAAGCTTCCACTTGATCGCTTCCAAGGCACACCCCTCTCATAAAGCTGGAGGTTCTCGAAGCAGGCGACGGAGCTGTAGGCGTCCTGGCAACTTCGATCTAATCTTCGACCTCATCGCCTCGACCAAAAAAACAAGGAAATGGTCGTCCAAGTTCTTCCTTCTTTTCCTTCCATGATGGAAGTCAATCGCCACTGCGTTCAGCCGTGGCTTCAGATTCACAAGATTGCACCCTTTGACTCGCTCCAGCCTCGGTTGGAGGTCACAAGATCCTCCTGGCGTAAAGCCATCAAAACAGAAAAGCACCAAGTCTCGGAAAAAGCACCAAGTCTCGTGCTTGTCTTATTATGTACATTGCACGGGTTGTCTTATCATGTATCAGATGTATCATGTCTTATCATGCACTCACGTAGCCTACGCAGCAATTCAAAAATTCACCAGAAAAGGAAGTTGCGGCAAAAACAAAAAGAAACAGGCACAATTTGCACAAGCACTCACTTACCCCACCGAAAACCGTCTCTGTTCTTCCCAACTCTTCTCCACTCTTCCCTGTCTAAGCGCCTGCATCTCCGATGTCGTCGAATCTCTCGCATCTCATCTTGGAAGCCTGTTCCAAGGGCAAAAAGAACTGGAAGGAAAGAGCGCTGTGCTGTCAGGCCGACTGTGCTCATGCTCAGGGTGAGCCTAGGTGCTGTGATGGGCCGGCTGTGATGGGTTTTCTGAACAAACCAAAAGCTGGGTGTTTTGGTGCTTGCATGGTGTTTGAGCGGTGAAGCTACGATTGGCCGAGCTGGTAGGAGAAGTCTTTCTAGTTGTAAGGTCAAGACCAACGCCGATAAAATGAAGCGCTTGCGACTGTGAGGTGTGAGATGGGAGGAGACAAAGCGAAGAGTCAGATGAAATAGTAGGCTGAGTCCAGGTTAAACTGATTCTATGAAATTGGGGGAACCGCAACAGACACAACAAGCAAGAACAAGACTCCTTTTCCGGTGGACACAAAGCCCCCATCGAGTCTCTGGCTCCTAAGTGCTTGCCTTGAGTCGAGCGTGGGCGTCCAGTGCATTTTCACACCGGCCCTACTCTAACGGCCAAGCGAGACCAAGAGAACGTCATGCGTGGTGCATTGGGTTCTATGGCCTGTTTCGGAGAGTGACCAGTAACCGGTATTGCAAACACACCTAAGGAAATCCGAGTTCATCTTTTTCGTAAGGGGGTCCGCGATCATGTTATCACCAGCAACCCAGCGCAAAGAACCCCCTGATCTATAGAGATCATCCTTTAGTATGGCTATATCTATAGCCGTTCTCTTGTCCTCTACTTGAGAGTAGGTGCACACCAGCTTGTTGATACAGTCGTATAGCGACCGAGAGTCAACTACTGAGACATAGGGGATGGCTGCCAGATGCCGCTCCCAATCCTTGGATTCCATGGTCGTGCCCATCAGTTCGAGCAGGAGGTAGCGGTGCCAGTGGATATGGCCAATGCCATGAACTAGCGATTGGCATTCTGCGCTCAGGGTGTTGACTGTCTTTCGTTTGAGTTTTGTTGACTTCCATGAAGTCACGGAAACCATGTGAGGTCGGTCTTCGGTTTCCATTCTCTTGTCATAAAAGATCATCACATAGCCTCCCTGGCTGCTACAGTTGAGGAGCTTGAGGAAGGTGTCGTTGATCTTTCCGTGTTCCAACTCATGTCCTGGAAGCTGTTTGGTGAAGATGGTTTTTCCAGTCCAAGGGGAGTCCGACCAAGTTCGGACACTATTTCCTTTTGTCCATTCATCTTCTAGAACTTCTTCATTCGTTGTCATCGTTCTGCGACCTGGTTGTAGGTCATGAAGATCTGGTCCTGGATCGGCTCCTGGGTGGAATAGGACCCTCCTGGGAGTGACATGATGTCGAATCCAGTGTGATGGTTTCTCTTCCCAGTAGTCCTGTGAACTAGCTTCCAGTTGGTCTTGGCTTCTGGCGTTGGACCATGAAGCGTCGGTCGCAACTCCGATTCGCAGGTTCTCTGGCTGAATCGGCATAATCTTGATGCCGCTCGAGGGATGTTTTCTAGCCTCCTGAGTAATGGAGTTGGCCTCGATGATGTCTTTGATACGAGGCTTTGGAAAGACCTGTTGAAGCAGAGCCACTCTTCCGGCCAGGTCTGGCCTGCTTTCCTTGGCGAGCCAGGCTAGGGCTCCAACACTGGCGCGGAGCTGCGTGATCTCCTTGTCGTCACAGAAGGTGTATCTCTTTTTCTTTCGTTGTTTTTCCAGGTTGATCTCGAAGAGCTTCTCCTGGATGTAGTTCTCCTGGTTCACGGTGATGCTCGAGTCCTCTTGTTGGACGAACATTTTTCCGGTAAATTTTCCAGATCCATATTGGAATTTTCCAAGCTTGTACTTTGCCTTGATCTGGTCCATAGCCTTTTGGTGTTCTTCGTCGCCTCCATGTAGAAGGTCATCCGTAGCGACCGCAATGATGCCGCTGAGGACCGGCTTACCAGTAAGGGGACTGGTCCGATGTTTGTAGTAGATGCACGGATCCGCCAGTGACTGCTGATATTGTAGTTGGCTGGTCAGGAACTTCTTGAGGTGATTGTACCATGCCAATGGGCCATCAGTGAGGCCGTAGCAAACCTTTTCAAGCTTCAGGAGTTGGCACGGTGCGACTCCAGGGATGCCTTCGCGAGGTGGAGTTGCATAAAGTAGTCGTTCAATCGCATCTCCACTATGGAAAGCTTGGGTGAAGTCCAAGAAGCCGAGTTTCCAGCGATGACTGGCCACCAGTTGGGCGACCATGAGGGTTCCTTCTCTGGTAACCTGAGGTGTCGTTGCCTCGATGTCCTCGGAGCCTTCTTCGCTGAACCCTTTCATCACATGTCGGGCTTTGGCCTTGCAAGGTTCTTCGGAATCCCAGTCGAGGAGGATTCCTTCCTGTTTGGCTGGTTCTACTTCGTGAGGTTCCAATGGTTTTGGAGTCAGTACCAATCGACTTTCCATGATTCGGTGTGGCATGGTTTGCCGAACCTTTGCTGACTCTTCTGGGGAGACAATGGAGTAGGCGCCAATGTTGATGTTGTTGTTGAATTCCTTGCTGATTGCCGCCTTGAAGCATTTTTGGTTCTTGAAGCTAAGTTCCTGAAAGCGTACTTCCTTTCTCTGTCTTGTTTTCATCAGGTTGTCAACCTTGTTCAGGTAGATCTCCAGGTATTCATGTCTCAATCTCTTTAATGGTGGTTGTTCTTGGGCTTCTCCTTCATCATATTCTCTTTTGTTGTTCTCGTCCACGTTGGGGTGTTCTTCTGGTCGTTCTTCTGGTACCTCTTCAGCAGGTTGTTCCTCGTGATCTGGTTCTTGTAGATCTTCTGCTGCTGGTGGTTGATGAAGGTTCTCTTGTGGTGCCTTTGTTCGGTATCTTTTTGCTGGCGGTGGGTATCCCAGAGGTTCTTGAAGCCCGTCTAAGATTGGAGCTATCGGAGGTGCAATCGGTTCATCTTCAGGAGGTTCGGATGGCTCATAGTCCATGTCATCTAGATCCCCATCTGCTAGGTCAGGAGGTAGAGGCTGATCGGATAGATCTAGGAAGCCTCGAACTGGTTCAGTGTTGAGATCCTTTTTGACATTGACAATGTCGTCAAGCCATCCCGAGAGAGCCATGTTCTCTTCAGATGATGCTCTCCGAAGGCGCTCCGGACTCGCCTTAACCAGGTTTGACTGGTACGCTAGCCAAATGGTGCTGGGCTGGTCGATCATGATGATGCGAGCTGGTCCCTGCCAGTAGCCTGGTTTGAACTTGAGCTTTTTATCCGCTCCCATTCGATAGAAGTAGACAATCTCACCGATGTCGTAGTCCAGGATCGGTCTTGGTCCTGATGAAATAGCTCTCCGCAAGGCGTTGTCAGCATCGGCTTCGATGAAAGCTTGAGCTGCAGCCTTCCGAAGCTTCATGGATCTTTCAATGCTGAGGTCGCCGATCTTCGGCACTGGAGCGTCTTCTCGATGTCGATGTCCGTCATCTCCATTTAATAGTCCTCCTGGTAGGAAGGGGTTGAATCCCAAGACACGTTGACATGGGCTGAATCCTCCCACATTCATCATTCGGTTGGTCATGGTGGTGAGGTCTACCATGTCTTCCCATTCTTGCATGTTGCTGCAGCTGTAGGTGTCCATGGTCTTCTGGAGGATGTATTTGAAAGTCTTTCCATGCCTTTCGGTGATGCCTCTTTGATGAGGCGCTTCCACGGCAGCTGGGTCGATGTAGGTTCCATCCTGCTCAACCTGTTCGGCGAAGGTACCACGAAACTCACGTCCCAAGTCTAATGCCATTCTTTTTGGAGGCCCAAATAGTCTCAACCAGTGCCTATAGGCTTCTCGAACTTGTCCTGGTTTCTTGTTAGGCAAGGGGATCATGAGTTGGAATTTGCTTGACCAGTCTATCACGTTAAGTGCTGGTCTGGAGCGATTGCCCAAGGTTGGCAAGAAGACAACATCCACTCCAACACACTCGTTGAAGCTGAGCTCCTTGGGTGGAGCACTTCGTCGTGCGGGTCGAACTTGGGCATGTCGTTGACAGACACTGCATTTCAGTCGTTTTGCTGCTTCAATGACTTCCGGTTTTGCCTTGGCATATCTAAGTATGCGTACGAACCGATCTGGGCTTGGATGCCCCATTCCAACATGGGCTCGATGTAGAAGTCGGTCCATGGTGAAGCGACGTTCAAGAGGGAGTGGAGCGTTTGTTCGTTCATTGCTTTCCGGTTCATGTTCTCCTTGGTCACCGTCACCTTGAAGTTCTTCAGCATGTAGTTCCCAGGTTGGGCCAGGTAGAACACTTTCGACTTGGTCGGGTCGTTCCGGATCGACTTCGCTTAGGTGAAGTTCATGTCCAGGGACTTGTTGAGCGCGTAGCGTAGTTTCCTGGTCTCTATCCGGTGAATGTCCTGGATGGAGTTCAGAATCGACCATCAGTTCTACTGCCAACAATGAGTTCAGGCGATCATTCTCCAGGAACATCTGTTCGGAGGTGATGGTATAAACCCCAGCTCCAATGGATCTTGCGTAGGCAGCCAGGATGGCTTCCCGAAGACCTTCCGGATAGATTTGTGCTTTCCTGGACTTGGTGCCACCGATGATGACTTCGTGTTGATGGTCGCCAGGACATAGGGCGTCTAGAGCCTTGGCGATCTCCGGGCTGTTGGTGGCAAAGCCAGTCCGTTTTCTTTGGGGTTGGCCAGATTCTCCACGGAGTCCATATTGGCATTGGTCTGCCTTCGTGTACACTACGTTCGGTTTGGAAAGAAGCTGCTCCATGGCACGGTGTTTCCATGAGGATGCAGCGTGGGGATGTTCCAAGAGGAACTTGATGCCCAAATCATCGCATAATTCGCACAACTGCAGTGCAAACAGCAAAAGTTGCTCCCCTTCCGACTTTCTCTTTAGATACTTTTGAAGAAGAGCAGGAACGCGTTCTCGTTTGTTTTTGGAGAGGTTTTGCAACTGTGAGTACATTTCACATGGTGGTGCGATGCAAACGAGTCCAGGCCTAACATCTTTCACATACTGCAAGACTTCGTTTCGTTTGTTTGCTTTCAACAAGTCACAATCCAACTTCAAATCAAAAGCACGGCCAGGATTGAGATTGAAGCGATGGGCAATTTCACCAAAACAACCGGGATTATAGATTTCAGCAACAGTTCTGAGTTGTTTATGAGAAAGTCCCATGATCTCAGCAATCTGATGTGTTCTTTTCGATCCATTAGGGTGCAGGGTGAACTCCTTGCAAAGGTCATGATTAAAGCTCCGAATCCAGTCTCGCAGTGTCGCATCTCCATCATGCGTTTCTGCAAGAATGTACTGGATCTGTTTCCAAAAAGCCACAGCCTTCTTCAAGGCGCCAGCGCAGGAAGTCCATGAAGTCCTGGTAGTCCTCTGGTTCGGTCATCCCTTCCTGAGGTGATGTTGGCGTCGGAGTTCAGGGACGAGGTAGCGTCTCTGATGGGCTGCTGGGAGACACCGTCTCCGTGATAACCGCTTTCTTTTCCTGTCTGATCACAGGTCACCTTGGTCAGGAAGGCATTGGATCCCTTTCGATGCGTGGCTGAGCGCGGGCAAATTTCCTGAACCATCCCCTCCAGCACCTCTGCATAGGACTTGGGCTTTTCGCCCGGCTGCTGGCGGTACTTCCAGCTGGTCACATCTTTCAATGGCTGGCAAGGGGTCCATTGTTTGAATTCGCACTGTTGTGCTGGGTAGTTCGGGCATCGGAAGTAGATCTCCTCCTCGTGGTTGGCCTCGGTGCTCAGGTGAATCTTCACCTGTAGGCCGCATCGGCAACGAGGTCGGGGTCCGGTCAGCATCTCGATCCCGTCGATCTGGTCGCAGCGCTGGGTTCTCACCAAAGTCTCCTTCTGAACCTTCCTCTGGGATCCGTCCGAGCGTTGTTCCGGATCGCTGATCACGATGAAGGTGTCCGAGAGTTCGCCACGACGATTCATCTCGTCCTTGGCCATCTTGGTCACGTGGTGGAGCTCCTCGTCGGACATGTTCTCGATCAGGCGCGCCAGAACCCGGCGTTGGGATTGTGCTCCCATGATGGTCTCCAAGAGGTGTTCGAACAGGTACTGAAGGGGCATAAGCACGACCAGTAGCCGACGGGTCAATTGAGTCCAGGCTTTCACGGCCTTGTCTTCCGGGTTCGAAGTCTCCGGTGGAGCATGTCTGCTGCGCTTCTGGCCGGTGTTCTGCATGGCAGGCGGAGGAAACCGGTGAGGTCGATGCCGGAACGTCTTGAGTTTTGTCAGGCTCCGGCGGTTTCATGCACTGTTCGTTCAATTTCAGGACCTCGAATTCCGGAAGCGAAGTTCCTAAATCTTCTGATTGGGCTCTTTGGAGTGCGGTCAGTTGGAGTTCCGTAAACTGTTGAAGTGGAATTCGAAGTGCTCCGGTTGGTCCAAGATGTAAGGGGACTGGTTCGTGGTTTCCACGAAGTCGAAGTTGGAGGCCTTTCTCAAGACACAGTCCTATGTCACCATGACAATGGAGGAGGAAGCTGAGGGACAAGAGGAACGGTGCGTGGGTGCTCTCGTCGCTGTCGAAGACCGCTGGTTTCAGGAGACTGCCTTTCGCTCCCAGTGAGCTGGGTACATTGGCTACCCGGGTGGTGATCGATGTTTTGTGAACGCTCCTGAACTTGTTGGTCTCGGGGTGAATGGTGATCTTCAGGCCCTGTGGTAGAGATGTTCACTGAACTTCCTCAGGGTCGTGGCTCCAATTGCCAGTCTCTGGCATCCAGCGTCGACTGTGGCGCAGGTAGCGTCATCTGGGGTTGACTGGGTGTACTGGGATACCAGATCGCAAAACATGTTCTCATAGAAAAACAAGCTATCAACCCTCACATAACCAATCTCACCCATTCCCAAACCCAAAACCGTGTCACTCTTCGTATATGACCGAGCGGTCAGGCCGTGATTCGAGGCGGGGACTACATCTGTACAGTCCGGCTGGCCTTCGATTGAAGTCCTCAGGATGAGCGGCTCAGGTGTTCTTGTTCCTGTCATCTCAAAAGGCGAGGAGCTGGTTGGTCCATGGCTGGAGAGATTCTTGTCGATAAACTCTTCCTTCTCCAGACTGCCCACAAAATGCACCTCGAGTGTGCTTTCCAAAAGGTGTGTCTCGTTTGTTCGAGACGTGCTCATCGATGAGGAGCTGCCTGGTTTCATGGGAGGGTTCTTGCAATCCCGTTTCCAGTGGCCGATCTGACCACGTTGTCGGCAGCGGGTCCTCTTCTGCAGCTCGGCAATCGTTACGGAGTAGGATCCAGGTCGTAGAGGTCGATCTCGATCTCCCCGATTCAAGCTGAAGTTTGGTCGTCGACCAGCTCCATAGCCTCGGGCGAGTTCCTTGGTTTTCTTGTCCTTGATCGACTGTGTATAGGTCTTCTTCTGCTGGAGGTAGGTGGAGAGGGTCTCTGCTGCCTCAGATTCGCTCAGCACGGTGTCTTCGGACGGTCCTTCGTCCTGGAGCTCCATGATGTAGTGCTCGATGTTGTCGATCTCCTCCTGGTCGGTGCCATTACCCTCAATGACCTCCTCGGTGGCATAGACTCCGTCATACTCAGTATGGAAGGTGCCGGCTGCTTTCTTTCGGTCGGCCCCAAGTTCTGAGGCGGACAACTTGGTTTCGTTCTTTCTCAACCAGCTCTTGATGGAACTGGGATGGAACTGGGCTTGATGCAGCCGTGGGTATAATTCAGCAAGGCCTTGGTGTCACTCTCAGTCAGCTGCAGCCCATTGATCATCAAGAAGCCTTCATACTCAGGTGGAAGCACAATCTTGTGTTGTTGGACTTTTCGAATGGCATTGTCCCACTTGGCGAAGTATTCCCTCCAGGACTCTGTTTTCTGCCTCCGGAGGTGGTAGGTGATTCGGGACATGGCCGTCAACATGTGCTCCTGCTGGTCGTCTCCGAAGCGTTCAGGCTTATCCATGTCTTCAAGAAGACGTTCAGCACCTCGTGGGTCTCCGAGCCAGGCAGGATCTTTTGCCCAGTGCTTGTAGAGCTCGAAGGGTGCTCCTGTCAACATCTTCAACAAAAGGGGCCCTCGCGACTTGGCCTTGTCCTTGGTCGTCGCGATCCATAGTTGGGCCTTGATGTGATAGTCCTCGAATGGGGTCTGTCCATCCCATGATGGTGGAGGTCCGGAAGCCCCTCTTCCTTCTCCACTCTCATCGCCTTCTTCATCTTCTCGCTCACGGCGGCGCCTATGACGTGTCGGACCACGGCCTTCATCTCTCTCCATCTGGAGAAAGCGTTGGAACCGAGCGAAGGCCTCCCGGTCACTCCCCAAAACGTCCTGCGCGCCCTGAGCCCCCGTGGAGCCAGCGGCTGGCGAGCCGCCGCCTGGCGGTTCATCCAGGTCGCCATCCGACTATCGGCCATTCAAAAAACTAGACGGGATGGGGGCTGGTGAACACCAAGAAAAAGAGTCGAACCCAAACCAGCCCGGTCGGAACCGGGCTCCGCTACCACTATGAAATTGGGGGAACCGCAACAGACCCAACAAGCAAGAACAAGACTCCTTTTCCGGTGGACACAAAGCCCCCATCGAGTCTCTGGCTCCTAAGTGCTTGCCTTGAGTCGAGCGTGGGCGTCCAGTGCATTTTCACAGATTCAAACAAATGTACTGATATTAGGCCTTGCACCCGAAGAAGGTGAAGCGGCAAAGCAGCACAAGATTGTGGCCACAATTAAGCAACACGCGCTGAGTTGAGATGAAAGGGACCAAAAAGGGAATCTTCTGCCCTTCCGTTCGGTTCGCGTCCGATCGCTCCGTTCGATGCGAAGGGGGGCTCAGGCTACGAGGAAAACAAACCAAATCCAATCTGGGAACTAGTTCTGTGATTGCTGGACTTTCTCCATGCCAATAGAAACCAACATTGAAACAAAGTTTGAGATAATGCACAGAGAGAGAGAGTGAGAGAGAGTAGGATCCTCCATATGTAATTTTTCCGTTGAGAAAAAGTAAAGAGAAATGCACAGCAAATAATAAGGAAAGAGGAGTCCTTTGGTCTTTTCTGTTCTGTCCTTTCTTTGTTAAGTTCTCTTTCTTTTCAACCTTTGGACCATTATTTTTTTCTGGTTTCTTCCTGTCACTATCCCTCTTGAAAAAAGGCTCCAATGAAAAAAAATAAAAACGAAAAACGAAAAAAGGACATATATAGTAGCTTTATTGTTACTAGTAGTAAGACCAGGAGCCCCTAGTAGCGTCCGATCGCTCCGTTCGTGGCGATGCCCTTTGCTTCTAGTAGCGTTCTTCTGCCCTGTCTATCCCAAACCACCATCACTGCGGTAACGTGTGCGCCTGCGGCTTGGACGCCGACCTCGCCGACCTCGCCGACCTGTCCGTCCAACACGGACGGAATGGTCTCACAGCTCTCTCACAACTTCTTCACCACAGGAAGTGTGACGAGCCTTCCGCACTTTGGAGAAATCTGATTGATGTTTTTTTGATGTTCCACAGTTCCACAGCAAGAAGTGTTTTGGCTTCAAATTCCCTCAGTTCCACTCAAGCTGAGCTGGACTATTTGGTTAGAAGAAACTAGATTGCCCGCAAAAACACAAAGTATACTCGGTGCCTCTGCACCTTCATCTCCTGGCACGTCTGGGGGGAAAGTCCATTCTTTACCAGCAAGTCAAACAAACTATTTGTCAGTTGATGATCAAAAAGTGTTGCAGTACAGTTTCCACCCTCGCACTAAACAAACAGTATACAGTAGTTCGACTGGCAAGGAAGATGGTTTCTCTTCTGTGAATGTGTATTCAGCACATGATTTCACCTATAGGTCTCAAGCTCTGGCAGCAAGCTCTGAAGCTTCGCACAGGTGCGCCTTTTGGCAGGACCGTACTTTTGAGACCACCAAGGCCTTCCGCGGCGCGAAACGAAACGCGAAACGAAACGCGAAACGAAACGCGCTCAACCGGCATTCGACTCTGAGACTCCAACGGCATTCGACTCCGATTCGGACGCCTCCACGAGGCTCGCCTCCCGGGTCGGCGCGACCGGGTCGGAACGTTCACCGGGTCCCGCGGCCGTAGACGGGTAGACACGAAGACACGGCGTGGTACCGGGAAGCGGGGAAAAAAAAGGGTTGTGTGTAGAACGAGTTCTTTCTTTCTTTCTTTCTGATGCGTCCGGTGCGACTCTACTCGCGCGACGCCTCGCACGTGAATTCTACAAATTACATTGCATAGCCTTGGAACCCAAGAAGAAATCTGCACCCCTAGTTCCAGTTCCAACTTCACTAACAACGAGGTTTCGAACCCAAGACGGAACTTCGATGCCGTCACCGGCCTCCCACCTATCGCTAAGCCAACAGTGAAAAAGAGAACTGATCATGGTGCAGATCCCTCGGGTAGGTCTTGAGTTTCGCTGTGCACCACTCCTTACCCTCCTTGCCAATGGCCCCTTTAAGGGGAAGAGGCGTGGAACGGGATCTCTGTTCAATAGTGGTGACAGCAGCAGCTTCAAGACCTCCTACTAACAGTGTGGTTGGTTTGGCGCTGTGCCCGCCAAAGTGACCCTGCAAAGTATGCAACTCTACAAAAAGTCCTAAGTCTCTCAGCCATTGCATGATGCTCAGTCGCCAAATACTTGGAGCTTCTTCACAACCTTTTCGATACCGATCAGGCAGTTGCGGATGTTCAAGGATGGAAAATCCTCCCGTCAGCGCTTGGCATACAGTGACTTCTAGAGCGAAGCCGAGTAGGTTGCTTCCTACCTCAACCTGTCTGTGCTCGTTTGCTCGGCTTCAGGGACTTCGACATATCTGGCAATGCTCCATGTCTCGCATGGTGGCCCAATGGTAAGGCCACATGCCTTGCCAGCTTTCACAAAAGCTATCCATTTCTGTTGGTGCTTTCTTTGCAGTAAGTCGCAAGTCGTTTCATCTATTGCCACATCAATAGATGCGACAAGAAGAAGGCATCCGTCTGGAATAGGGAGGCCCTCTAGTTGCATCTGCAAATCGCCTTCTCTCCGATGTCCACTGAAAAAGTGCAGAAACACAATTTCTTTGGGGCAGCGTCGGGGGCCCTCGCCTGATGTTCGATAAAAACGGACTTGAGCGCGCTTGACCTCTTGGCTAAGGTCAGGCCCTGTAGCAGTTGGCTGGGCAGCTGTCCATGTGCTGGGGAAAGATATTAACCATGTGCCCGTTGCTGCGAGTGCTTCCCGGAGCACTCGGTCGGCGCTACACTGGTATGTACTGGCCCAGTGGCGAAAGCCTTCAATGATTGTGTCATACGGCATGGCAATTAGGCAGGCTTGTTGCAAGGCGCTAATCAGGTCTTGTTGGAATTCTGGCGTCTCAACACAAAATTCTCCGTGGTGGAGAGCGGTCTTGCAGGATGGTGCTGTCCCTGTCTTGGGCACGCAAGTCAGGTTCTTGCGGATCCAGCTCACGCTGCCATGGACGTTGTGGATGGACCGCCTGTGAATGTCTAACAGGACGTCCCTGAGCATGTTGCCACATCGTATTCCTGCAGGTCCGACTGTAGCGCAGATGGTTATGTAGTTTGCTGCTGTGGAAGTACTCCTTAGCACAGACTAGGCACTTCGTGCCAGTAGTTGCTTCTCCATGCATCGTGCGGTAGTCATGCCTGTGATGCGCATGCAAGAACCATGCTTTCTTGGTCTCGAAAGTGGTTTGGCAGAGCAAACAAGGATGCGTCCTAATCGTGGCATTGTCTTCACGGTTTTGCAGGTCGTCTGTGCCAGTCCTCCACTTGGCTCTCTCTGACTCTTGCCCGACGTGCTCTCTCTTGGATGCGATGGACGAGTTTCTTCCAGCCCATCGGGGATTTCTGTATAAATGCAATCCATCGTTGCCACTGGTGTGCATCTGGGTATCCCTCATCCCTTCCAATGAAGGCCCAGACCCATTCGACTGCTCTCTGAAAGGCTCGATACGCTTTGCTATCAAGGCGTGCCAGCTCACAGAGTGCTGGTGGTCCTGCTGTCAGCATTAGTCCAAAATGCTCTCTGGGCTCTTATTGCATCATCTGGGTGTTCCAGCCCGAGTGTGGCTATAACATACGAATGAGGTAGAGGCAAGGTTTGTCTGTCTTTCCTGGGCATAAGTTTGCGCAGTAGATCCCAGTATCCTGTTGACCAGAGCTTGTATTCACCAGCCCCCAGCATTGGCCAAGCTCCACTGCCCCAGTTCAAAACTGAGAGTACTGTGGCCTGAAAAATTTTGGCTCTTGTGGGCGTCGGGAAATGCTCATTTCGCAGGACCTTCTGAGCGATCCTCCAGAAACTACTCCTGGCCTTGCTAACTCTTGCCCTTATTTCTGTTGTCATCGTGCCTGCCGCTGTGACTTGGCCCCCGAGATGCTTGTATTGTGATACGAGCGGCAGTTGGACCACGGCATGTTCAGTCATGATGGGCCATGTTGCTGGTTGAGTGGCAAACAGTTTGCGTCTGAGCGCAATAGCCCCTTTGCCACGCGGCTGAATAATGGCTGCAGTTTTGGATTCACCCATCGAGGCCTGCGTGCCAAATTCGCCTAGCACTTCAAGGAGTGCGTGGACTGCTATGGGGAATTTACTGACTAAATCATCGACTGAATGAAAAGCCAGCAAAATTGCTAGGTCATCAGCCCATGTGGCTTGCCAGAAAGGTGCATCATGCTGTGCAAACTCAGCAGCAGGTACTATTGTGATCATATGGTGTTCATCCAGTCTCTTCTGCACCTTTCGTAGCACATGTGCGACGAGGATGTTGAACACGATGTCAGCCCAGGAGTCTCCGGGACGTGTGCCTCGCTGTGTTTGTATGCACGTCTGCCCATCAGACGTGAACCATGTCTGCTGCAGGCTCTCATGCAGTAGCATTTGCTGCTGTTGGGTGGCCCCCATCTCCTGGTAGACAGTTTTTCCATTGAGGGCCTTGCGCAACTCTGCCATGACCTCAGGTTCTAGGCCCAAACGGGAAACGATACCTGCTAGATCAGCATCTGAACACGTCGCTCCGATGGCTAGTTCTCGGAGGACTTTGTAGAATGCACTTGCAACGTCGCAAAAGAGCACCGCAGTGGAGTTTCCTATTGACTTCTGCCAAGCAAGAAAATGCCTTACTGCCTGCGCTCCGAAAAGGACGGTTTGACCTTTTTTGCCCCCGAACTGGAAAACATCGCTTGCATACTCATAAGGCTTGTTGATGGTATTTCTCAAAGACGCACGAACAGCTTTGCCCACAGTTGAAAGGAGCTAGATACCTCGAAAGCTTGCACATTCATTGTGCGGTCCTTTTCCTTTATGCAAGGCAATCAGGGTGCCTCCTTTCCATTGGATAGGCTCTTCTAGCCGAAAGCTGAGTTTCAAGAGTAATGGGTAGAAGATGCGAGCCATTTCTGCCGGCGCAATTGCAAGCAGTTCACTTGGCAAGTGGTCAGGCCCGGGCGCTCTTCTTGTTCTTACTCTACGAAAAGCGGTTTCCAAGGATTGCCTCGTAGGGAGTTCGCTCATGAGTTGAAATTGCGGCTTTCCCTGTGTGCTCTGTCGGTCAATTGCTTGATGGATGATGTCATGCAGGGCAACTGTTCGACCGGCTTCAAGCTCAGAGAAGTGCTCATTCCATCGTCTTTCCAGCTCCTCTTTGGTGGTTGTGAGGCTACCATCTAGCTGCTTAACCTGGGGCAGTGGCCTCGATGCGTTTTTGGTTTTGCGATTCGGTAGGATATTGCGCAAAGCGAAGAAAACTTCTGAGACATTCATTTGCGCAGCCTCTTTTACTAGTGTGTCGAGAAACTGAGTTCTTTCTGCTCTCAGTTCTTTCCTGAGTTGTCTGGCCGTCTGGGTGGTTTCTTTGGCCAACCGAGCCTTGGCCAGTAGCAGTCTTGTAACCCATCGAAGCTGACCTTCTTGCCAGGTGCGGTTCGACCATACATCAAAGGCACCTTTAAGAAGAATGTGAACATACATCTGCTTAATATGTCGGAGCCTTCGCTTGCAGGTCGTTAGATGCTTGAGGATGCATTCAAAACCAGGTGCAGTGCAGCTGACAAAGAGCTCCCTTGGAGTAGCAAATGCAACAACGAAGTCTGTGGGACGAAAGCATCTTTCGGTGTGCCCCTCACTTCGATAGGGGAGCCGCAGCTGCCACCTCCACGCAATTCCTCTTTCTGCCCCAGAGCAAAAGCGGACATGTGTGCTGGAAATGATCTGTCCTTGTTTGGTACGTGCCTCTTGGATTCCCAATATATGGAGCCCGAGGGTCTCAGCAGTTTTTCGCATAAGCTCGACACGGCCGACGAACTCTGTTGCTCCAGGCTCGAGATCTGCTTGAGAAATGGACAGGGCATTGTATGTTGCTATCTGGACTTGATGCTCTCTGCTTCCCGCGCTTGTGGCTTTTGCAGTGCCCGTGGGGATCATTTCTTCAGCTACTTTTTGCCAGTCCCGAACAGGTGTACTGTAGGCACTCACTTCAAGACACCCCTGCTCCAGATTCCATTTGGGTATGCTTCCTTGAGTTTGCTGGAGCGCATACCAGAGCCATTCTGGAGCAACCACCTTGCGCGTGAGCAAACTGGCAAGCATCCCTCCATCTGAGTATTGTGTGGCTTCTTGGGCCGCTCTCTTGGCCGCCGCATCTGCTGTTTCGTTGGTATGATGCCCTGCGTGTGCTTTAACATGTGAGTGGTGCACTTTGCCTGGTGCTAGGCTGCTTTCGAGTGCAAGTTGCAAGCTCCGGAGCAGCTCACTTCCTGGGTCACCGCTCCAGTAGGCTCCAACGGCTTTGCCCCCTGCCACTGTGCTATCCCAGTGAAAGTGGATTTGTCCTTGCCATCCGAGTGCCCGCATAAAGCGTAGCATCCACCAGGTAGCTGCCGTCAGTGCTTGAATTTCGGCATTGTATGCCGTTGGTGGTCCCATGCGTTCATGCCATGGCGGATTGGCAAAACTTCCACGCTGATAACCCACAAGGAGTGTTTCTTGCAATGTGTCAGCTTGGATAACGAAAGCCCACCCAGCTTGGTTACCTCCTGCTGAGCCATCTGTAAAAACATGTACAGTGTGTGCATCGAAAGGGTCCCAGTACACATAATCAAGCTTGGGTGTACTGATTATCCAGTCTCGTGTGTCCTGGTGCAGCGATGTCAAGTTCTCCCAATCCGAAAGGAGAGCTTCTGCAACGGGATCGAAATCCAACACCCCTGCTAGTGCCGCAGCTGTGCGGACTGGGATTCGGCCAGCCTTGTCCGAACCAATTGAGAGGTGATCAAAGAGACGAATGGGAAGTCCGGTTCTATACGCTCTACATGGTGTAGGGATTGGTCGCGCAGGAACCGCTTGTTTGTCACTGTGTTCTTCACCAGTGCTTGGTGCGGGATTACCAGGCGGCGGCAGTCCTGTCACAGGCGAGCGCTCAAAAATCTGCGGGCTGATGCTTTTCCCTTTGGTGGCATGCAACTGGAGAAGCGCCAGACTGTCTGTCGCCTGGGGACTAAAGTGCATGCTATGCCTATGGCTAGGGATACAGAAAGCATCTCTCGGCTGGACCTCCAAAGTGAAAATATCTCCATGATTGACTAGTACATTTTCGATAAATCTCAACGGCCTGCCGTTCCAGTATGCATTGCATATGATCTCTGGATGCTGACACTGGGTGATTCTGTCACAGTGATCAATGACATCATGCTCGTTCGAGATCGGCTCGACAATCTGTGCCCACGTAAACAAATCCTTGATGACAGTGTCACGACAGACGAAAATGACCGTGCGTAATTCCCTCCGTCTGTGGATGGGACTTATAATTCCTATTTCTACATGGTCTTGGAATTCCTCGCATTGTTTCCAATACGGATGCGCACGGAACAATTGTGTGTCTTGGAGGTCATGCTCCTGCCAGTGCTGCGCCGCTCTTCGCAAGAGAATGTCCCAGGTGTGCCATCTTTCAGACGGAATGCTGACTCTGGTATTACTCAGTTCCAGGAGTGTGGTCGTGCGGAAGACTAGGACATTACCGTCGCTAGCAAACACTTGTTCTTGCGACCTCCATCTCCAAGAGTCCCATCCGGCCTCGAAAGCAATGTCCTGGGCAAGGAAACGATTCGGGCCGAGACCATCTCTTACCAGTACTGTCACTAGGTCGCCATTCTGGAACCCTAGAACAGTGTCAGGTGGCACGACATCCCCTTTCAAACGTATCTCGCAAGGGAAGACACTGCAATCTCGGATTCTGCATTGACGTACAAGCTCTCTGGGCGTTAGCCGCCTTGTCGTGAGATGCGCCATTGCTCTTGAAATGATGCTCGACCATTGCAGTCTTACCACCTCTACAGCTACGATGCAGGCTTGCGAGGTGAGCTCCCACCTGCTGGGTCTGACAAGCAGAATGAGGGTATCCCTTGTGCTTTCGACACAGTATGTGTCTGTTAACTCGATCAGCCGAAACCGGATGTTGTTGAGATCCGGCCAAACAGTCCAAAGGATCGTGGCTAAGTCGAAATGACTGGGATCATTCCAGCTTGCTCGGACGTCATATCTGACCGGATAGATTGGCTCTTCTGGTCTGAGAATATGGGTCTGCACTGCCCATTTCCATTGCGCAGTTGCCATATGCCTTCGGACCACAAGGTCAATCCAATCATTGCTTCTATCAGGCCACCATGACAGACTGTCAACTTGCTCAGCAAAACTCGACATGCCGACTTGGTGCTGCGCAGTCCGCGCAACTACCTGGGAGGATATGCTCAGGACAATGGTGGCTTGCAGAAGGGTGTGGTCATCTGAGGTTGCTCTACTTTTCTTGCTGCTGGAAGTTGCTCTTCCGGCTCGGCCCCCTCACTTGTGCCTTCAACCCGAATGGTTGAGTACGGCATCGAAGACCATGTAGAGTGCGAGACTTGGTCTAGACTAAGTACCGGTTCCGTGGTGGAGTCAACCTGCAGAATCTCTTCGATTCTAGGGATGACTCGCAGTCGCAGCACGTCTCCGGCTCTGATCGGCACATCATCTCCCCCTTCTACCCGACGACCATTCAGTGTCATGGAAACCCGGTGCAGGAGAACTACATGTCTGGCTAGCCAGTGTAATACACTGGCAACACGTTCGACCTCAGCCGCATCATATACGCAGAAGATTGGCTGGGCTTCACTTGTGACATGCACTATCAGTGGACATCGCCCAATCGGTACATTGTCAACAACAACAATCGAAGGGATGTTCTGAAACAACTCATCAACGATAGGAAAGATTCGTGTGTATCGAACATCAAATGGGAAGGTAAATTGTTGGCACCAGTTTGTGAAGAGATGCAGCGGCTGGCGTTCCTGGAGTATCCAATCCGGGCAATCAACACCTGTGCTCCGAGTCCTACCTGCTTGGCACACAAGTAGATGAACAAATTGGTTCGGCCCTACTTGTCTTCTTCCCACAGATCGACTGTATTCCGTAATGTGACAACGTGCTCTATGCCATGCTTCGTGCCATGCGATGGCTTGGTGCGGTTGTGGTCCAACAGGTGGTGGACCACTACTGTCATGCTGGGGTCATGGCCTTCGTGTACCCCTGCATTATCAACTGGTATTTGCATGAGTGAAGATCCATCATGTTCAATCTGCTGTGCAGGGACATGAAGGAGGACTCTCTTGGCACTTTTGAAGACTCGCTGGTGTCTATGGTCGGTCATTGGGGAAAGCATATCCGCAATTCGCTTGGCAGCACGGGTCGCTCGTCCAAGTCGATCCTGTTGCGTGCATTCCGATGTTGGCCTCTTTACAGAAGATAAAATGATTCGAGAGGCTGTAGGGACTTGGAGAGTCTCGAGATCGTGAAAGGCACTCATGCATGTTCCATGCCGAAATGTGGCCGTGCACTGGTGCTCCAGGTCGCACCAAGTGCCAAGCTCAAGGATCGCAAAAACACTGTATACTGTACAAGGCTGATGGCACAGAATCGCCGTTGTGGTCGAGGTCGACTGAAGGTTGTATTCCACAACGAGCAACAACAGATTTGGCCGCTCAGATTGGAATGGCACAACAACCTGCAGGGCGGTGACATCAGGCCCTTGCAACGAGTAGACAACTGGTTGCGGGATGACAGTATACATGGTGGCTTGTTCAAATCCCGCAGCTCGTATTAGACTGCTAAGCTGCTCATGCCACAAGCCATGTGCAGAGATGCCCCATGCAAACTCACTTCCAAAAAGTTGGCCATATGTGCGAAAAAGCCACCCTTTGATCTTAAAGGTGTCCGCTGTCATTCCCAGTCGTTGGAAGTGGTCACGTACATAGTCAACCTGCATAGCTTGCCACGATCTGCGCATTTCACCAGGACGTAGCCGAAGCGGCTCAATCCATGACAGACTCTCAGAAATGCACCTCTGCAGACGGGCCTCAGAACGTACCGTTGTTCCATCATCCATGTAGAGTCTCTCTGCATAAAAATACCTTCATCTCCCTCTGGGATCTCCTGTTGATCCTGAGGGGTGTCTGGGGTTGCAGTGTTGTCCCCGTCCGGCTTGTGCGTCGCTTGCGTTTCAGCAGGATTGTCTTCTGCCGAGATTTCGGCGTCTGATGCTGACTGTATCTCTTCTTCAGCTTGCTCAAAGTCGTCTCGGCAGGTAGGACGAGTCGTGTCCAGTCTAGCCTCTAAATCGATTCTCTTCCCTGCGTCTACTGGGTGTAGCTCGTCTGAATGCCATAAGACTCCATCAGCAGACACAATACATTCCACCATCTGACACATACCAGTCATAGCAACATCACGAAGAACCTGCTCTCGGCTTGTCGTGGCTTGTGTTCTGACCGCTCGAATGAGATAACGGTCTTCCTGTCCCCGAACGAAGTTGGTGACAAGTAGAATGGCCATCTCTCTATCTCGGTCTGGTTGTCCGACTATATACAGGTCATCGCGCCCGTGTTGCTGGCGAGTAGTTGGCTGTGGACTTGCCGTACCAAAAGTGTATGGTGTGCCCGGCGGAACATAGTCCCATTGAAGCAATCTGAGTTCAGCTCGGGCGGTGACTAGGCCTGTCTGTTGACTCCAGGCATCATTCCATCTGGTATCTACTCTCTGTGGTGGTGATTCATCACTGCCAAACCATAGCAGGATCACTTTCACTCCTCGTTCCTCTATTGGCGCTAACACAGCGAGTTCGCCCTGGATTTCTCTTGTTCTGTGCCATGATGTAACACCAAATACTTCGTCCTCAAACTTTTCCCAGTGGGCAGCCATGTCCTCTATCCTTTGTTCCCTCAGAAACGTCGATATGGGCCGTCCTGTATCTGGGCAACGAACAAAGCGAAACAATCGGAGCTCTAGTTGGGTGAAATCTGTGGTGTCATCATCACCAGAGGCTTCTTCAATTGACTCATCTTCGCCATCGGAACATGTCGTAGTATTCTCTTGCTCCACCTCGATTTCGACAATCTCCAGAAACGCTCCCGACTGCAGAGGAAGATCAACCCAAAAGTGGTAAAAATCACCCTCGAGATTAGCGACACATGTGCTGTCCACTTTACATCTGTGGTCTGGAATCATTCTGTCGAAGAAGTATTCCACTGCAAAGGGTCGGAGCTCAGCAAGAAGAGCCATTGTGCCAATCCTTTTATCTAGACCTTGTTTGGCTTGAACAAGAATGGGCCAGTATTCATCCTCTGCCTCTCGATAGAAGAGGATGGTTGGTTGTCGTACACCCCCAAGAACTGGAAGTGGCGAGATGGGAATGTGTTTCCATCCCGACTCGTCCTGTTCGCAACCAATTGGAGTTGGCCAGCTCGCGATCTGAACGTGTCCTCGGCCAGTTGACCCTCCTGTGATTGCATTGGACTGTGTACGGATGTCGGCTATCGTGGACCCACATGTTCATGTATCCAAACTCGACAGCCGCAAGCATATAATCCCATACTGATGTAGTAGCCTCGAGTGCAGTCAATTGCATCATGCTGTTGCCATCCCCGCACATCGACACTTGAACAGCGCGTCGGTCTTCAGTAGGCTCAATCCATAGCACTAGCCCCGATCCATGGGCTGCTGTAACAATCTGGTCGTGTTCCCATGTTTGCCGATCCTGTGGCGCTGCCGATTGTAGTGCGCAGTGCGTTGTAGGCAGCTCACAAATCAGTCTGGCGCCTGCCAGTGTTGCAACATCATTGACCGTGGTTGCGTCACCGGCAAGGATCGCAAGCCGTCGTGGCAGCGGCATGCCTACCACATCGACAAGGAAAACACGTTTGCCACTCGCGATGTCACTCTCCGGGACAACAATGAGATCAACAGGCATTGCCCTGAGGGAGAGCGGTTGCAGGTCAGGATGCACGAGAGCGACCGCTATTGGCTGGATAGGGAACGAGACAGCCCATAGCTGAAGTAGGGCTTCAGTATAGGATCGGTCTTTGACACAAGCGCATCGCTGTGCCGTATGGGCCACACTCACTTGTGGCGGATGTAGCATCCACACGTAGATGGTGAAGGCATCGCGATCTATCGACCCCTTCCGGTCATGGCTGTAGGTGCGTAAAATATCACCTACACTGTGTCCTGGCTCAATCAGTATAACACCAATGTGTGACTGAGCAAATTTGCTTTAAACTGCCAGCTCGACCTCCCGAGTCTGCATCTCGGTTTCCGAGAAAAACTGCATAAATGAATGTTCTTCATTGTCCCTCGAGGGTCGTGCATCTGGCCTTGTGCTGAATCGGTGGCTGGATATTAACACGTACTTTCATCCCATGATAGGTTGGCCAGTACGAACCCGTCGGCAATGTATGTCCGTTGTGTACAGCGGTGCATTCAAATTCTTCCGAAGTGCATTTTACTGTTTTACCTATTTGGATGTATAGAAGTCGGTCTGTCATCTGATGCCTAACTCTGATTGCCAGCTTTTCTATGTCAGTATCCTCAGGATCAACAATGATGACTACTATCGCAGTTTGGTCTTCCGGCCGGGCATGGTCAACTAACACATATCTGTCTCGGAACCCATCTTGCTCTTCTGCCTCCAGGTTAGGGTGTACTATCCAAAACTCCAACTGGACATGCACCGGAAACTCATCAAACAAGGCGAGCCGCATCTGTCCAAGAGTCGTCAGGTGGTCTTGTTCGTTCGTCTGGTAGTTCATGTACTGAGCTGTGCTCCAGTCGTTACCTACCACTACAAAGACAATGACCCGCCCAGCATCTGATGCCCTTTGTCCTCGGAATTCTGACAACAGACGATCATATTGCAGGAACATAGTTCTTTGGACAGCAATGGCAGCAAACCATTGGTATGCGATACTAGCATCAATGTCCTGATCTACAACTATTAGCGTTCCTTCTGCATCCAAATCGAAGAAGGGTCCCGTAGTTGCAGTGAGTGGCAGTACTTCCGACTCCGAATATGCAGGCTCGAAGCAGGCACTTCTGGCCGCAGGCTAGCATTCGAGCTGATGCCATGTGTTGACGCCGAACTAGCAGCTGGGTCATAGTCAGTACTGACAACCTCTTCTGTAGTGGTTTCTTGCAGGTCCTGTTCGTCAAGTCGAATGAAAATACCCTCATATAGCACGACAATCTGCCCGGGGACATAATGTCTCCCATTGGCCCGGATGAGGCATGAGGTGTCACTCCGGCAATCATTGTCTGGCACTAGTAAATCGAAAATATCATTGACTTGCGGGAATCCGAGAGTGCAATCCACAAGACCTGTGCCCGTAAACACTCGATCATCACTCGTGTAATCAAACAGTACCGGGAGGACTTGTTCGCTTTCCCAATCAAGCACAAGCACAGTCGGCTGTGCCACAAGTCCAAAATCAGGCATTGGTCGGACCGCTACTAGTCTCATGTTTGGGACGTCAAGATGCATGTTCCACACCCGTGCTATTTGCGTCGCTACTGGACTAGATTTGCGGACAATGATTGGGCGATGGTCACGGCGAGGTCCCTCTCGGTGCTGCCAGGACTGACAATACGTCTCGACTGTCACTTGTCCTTCCGCAGTGTCCCCGAAAAAGGGGTCCTCCCCCACAAAGGCATACAGGGTCAGGGGATCATAATGGCCAAATTGGACCGGACCCGTTTGCATAAAACTATGTTCATCAACATCATTGCTCTGTCTGTCTTCTCCCTCGTAACGATCCTGTAAGCACTGGTGGCCGCTATTCGTTTCTTCGGTGACTGTGACAAAGACCCTTTGCCATCCTGCAATGGGCGTTGGACGTTCACCTACGATAGTACCAGCCTCAGTGATTGCAGTGCAATGTGAGCCTCGGGAGTTACACAAGTTCATCACGTCTGCTAAGCTCAGGACCTGCTGCAGCGTAACTTTGCGAGGCAGGGATACCGCTTTAGAAGTCACTTGCCCTATGGATGCAGGCATAGTAATGGAGAGCAGGACAGGTTTGACATCCAAAGGAACCCTTCTCCGAAAAGCAATGAGAGTGATTTCATGTACTTGGGCCCTGACATTCTGAAGACCCTCAAGCCCTACAGGCCCTATGCTGACTTCGGCTTGCGTGCTGAAATGATCGACATAAAGTTCGCGAAATCTGATGCGGATTTGATCAGTAGTAACTTGATGGTGTTCCTCAAAACCGAAAGTACGTGTTTGGTGCGGGACTTCTTCAAAGTGCACTATGATCAAAGGCCAATGTCCTGCTGTTATCCTGCCTGCCTGCAGTGCAGCACTGAACAAAGCAGCTTGGTACACAATAGTTTTCCGTACCCAAAAATACACTTCTCCATCAGTATGCACGCCCTGTCTAGGGGGCGGCTGGAACTGAAAAAGCATGGTCTCATCGCTGATTCGGTGTCGTTTGGTGTTTGCTTTAAATTGGGTATCCTCACATTTTGCCTCTGGTTCAGTTGTGATGTCGAGCTGGACAAAAGAACCAGTATGGCATCTGAGAGGTTGCTGGCTGAGGAAAACTGCAGACTTGCTGCATCGGCTGCACAGTGCAATGCATTCTGAACAGTGGTGGCCTAGCATGTCAGCGATTCCCCTTGGGGTCAAGAGATCACCACGGACTGCCACTCTCTCAACAATGTGAGGGGCTTGTCTCGTATAATCGAGTACATCCACCAGGAACACTCGTTGTTCCCGCTCATGAGCTTCGGCGGGGACAAAGATGACGTGATCCTCTGGGAGACTTCTCTTGGTGGGCCTAGGGAAAACCATCAGAACTTCAGGATCCTGTTGTCCACCCAAACTGTCCCAGAGTACAAGGGGATCATTCCAAGATGCACTACCACGGCGCGAAGAGAAAAGGGTAATCGGCATCGACTGAACAAAATTTGCTTCGACAAGAATCCAAGCTGACATTTCGTCCAGTCCTGGGTGAGTCCGGACTCTATCACGCGCAAAGTGGTTCCATAATCTCCATGATGATTCCTGACCCGCGTACAATCGAATGGGGTCAAGAATCGGCTGGAAACACTTGTCTTCTTCCACTTGTGCCGCTGTCCTGTGATTTTGTGGCTGTTGCACCAAGGAATGTACATCTTGTTCCAACTCTGGTGGGGTTGCAGTGTTTTCCCCAATTGGCCTCATCAATCGGTCTAAACTAGTATCTACGTCAACAGCTGTCGTGCCCGTCTCACATTGTTGAGCATAGTCTTGGCATGCAGTTGCTCCGACAAAGACAATATCAATGTAGGAGAAATCAGGGACTTCTATCCGTTGATGCTTGCGGAAAGTCATTCTCTCTCTGTCATCTTTGCTGGAGTAAGCCGCATAAGGCTGCATGTCAGCCCTGCTGCTGGTAAAGCCCAATAATTCTGCGATCTCAGCTACTGTATTTGTACGTCTGATGACTGCCGCTCGCCTGGCTAGGAACTCTCTTCCTGTCCCTTGAGTAGGCGTATCGGCTTTCCAAATATCGAAGAGATGGGCTGTTTGATCTGGCTGGACAAATCGGTTCTCCGCAGCAATAACGTGTAACTGCTCCAGTTGACCACCGCTAATTGTGGGTGGTTGCGGTTCAACAGCTGCTATAACCGGTGTCTTCGATTCATCGTCAATGCGCCAGAACTGTCGGAAGGTTCTGGCCCAGTTAGATCCTTCCAGCACTATTCGTTGGCACTCACGGACAACATTGGCCAGATGGCTGATTTTCCATACAGCAAATATAATAGTTTCTCCATCCCTTGCAAGCTCACGCTGAACCCAGCCACGCAGCCCGTCTTTCTTGACGAAGTTCTGTGTTGCGTAGTTGGCAGTTGCATAGATGGAGGTTTGATGATGCACAGCATGTGCAAACCTCATTGCTCTAATCGTGGACGCTTGGAGGGCCTGTAGGTCATCGACTTGCGTAAAAAAATGCATCCTCGCCGTCTTCTTCTTGATGCAGCTGGAACGGGGTTGCAGTGTTGCCCCCGGAAGGACGCATCCGGTTTTGACCAAGATACGAGTGACACATGCCACGATCTCCAGCATCCCTGGTTCGGATGAGGTCTCCGTTTTTCCATATGCGATTGGTATAACTCTCTTGACGAGTGCGCAGTGCATTTCTCTTGTCGAGGGCACACGCGCAAAACTCTGTGTATCCTGTTTCATCATCAATTCCGAAGGTGTTCTGAAGCAACACAGCCGTAGGCCCCTGTCCTTCATACACAACGAAATGCCATAACTCTTGATAAGTATATTCAGCAGGCTGAGGCCAAACAATCCGGAATGAACAGGAATCAGGAGGTAGCAAATCTTCCCAGAGTCTGCAGACAGCATCCCCTATGCTGCCTAATTCTTCTTTGGAAATCGTAGTATCTATTGCTTTCTCATTGCATCTTCCTAAGGGAGCGAACCAAACTTTAGCTAGAATGGGCTGCTCCTGAAATGCGAGTCTGCCTGCCTGATCTCTGCTTACCGAATCACTTTGGCTATTTTCGATATCCGAAGAAACTTGTGTTCTAGTACCGAAATCAAAATCGCCCAAAATTGCAGGTCTAGCTCCCCCTTGCGGCTCGTGGTGGTCATTGCCTGTGTTCGGCATGCCTACATCACATGGGGAAGACAATTGACCTTGGCCTTCTGGCTCTCTGGTATGAGATAGTGGTCTACATGCTCCTTCACAAGGCCAAGAAAGGAGACACGAGTTTCTGGGTTGGAGGGCAGCCTCTGGTAGGGCCGGCCCATCCATGCCTGAGTGACATGAAAGCTCCCTGTGTGTCTCGGCGTACCTCAGTCTGTCAGTAGTGTCAGGCTCATAGACACTTTGGCTAACGAGACTCATCAGATCTTCCTTAGTCGAACCAGGACTGCCATTTTCATTGGCGACGTTTTCTCTTCCCTCTTCCGAAATATCTGAACATATGCTCCACCTCAGAGTAAAGTCCTGTTCACACGAATGGAAAACATGGGCGGCGTGCGAAGTGAGAACATTGAGACAAAGGATCAAAGCTTTCAATCGGAATGGGGCTTTCCTAGGTCGTATTGCCGACTTGCGTAGATGACTGGGCCTTCTGCATGGACCTATGACATCATCCCTCCAAGTGCCACCACAGCCACTGTATAGAACAGTAGACAGGAGAACAGCTTGAAGTTGGATGATTGCTGACAGGTAGTCCGGACGGATATGCACACCGCCAACGACTACAATTTGGCACAAGACTAACTGAATAGTCGCAAACAAGACAAAGCTAACGACCATCCAGTAACTGAATTTACCCCTTCTGTTCGAGCCTCTTAAAGGACAAGCACGAAGGTAGGTGCGAGCTATCAAGCATGTTCGCCTGAATGCATCAGCGAGTGAAAGCAGAAAAACAATGCTCACTCCTATAAACTGTATTCGAGAAGTTTCATATTGTGAAGAAAAACCATAAAACTTCCCCTCACCGTCACTGGTATTATCCCAGTCATGTACGCAGTCACTGAACCCTGTCATAGGACTGCATACTGGAAATGCTTGACCCGAGACAACCTCTGGACAATTCTCGAGATCTATCCTGCAATGGTCGAACGCAAACAAATGGCTGTTCTCTGTACCCTTTGCGGAATGAATCCAATTACTCACATCGGTTTGAGGAGACATCCAACCATCTTCAGTTGTCGCCTTCAACTTGGCGCCACCTGTCTGAATTTGTTTGGACTCATACTCGGATTGCTTGCAACTCTCAAAGTCACAAGTGCAGTAGCCACTGCAAACCCCCGCTCTGCAAGCTGCACCAACAAAAAATCGGCTTGCCTTGACAGAGAAAAAGGGCCTCCTCATTTGTCCAGTCTTTCCAACGAATTGGATGCATCTCTTCTCGGACTCCTGCTGGCGCTCCTCGAACGGACAGGCACCGGGTCTTCGAGCAGCGTTGCATTTGCACGCTGGAACAACTTTGCCCTGGCAGCCCTTGCCGCAGCAGCCGCCTCCAGGCTCTCCTCGCTCGGCAAGACCAGAGTTGGCTCCTTGATCATCTGCGGTGAATTCTCGTTGAAAACCGGATTTTCCTTTGGAATCGCTGCCACATAAGAATCCACTCTGCTCTGAAGGTCTTGTATGATGGCATTGGACTTCGCCAGTTGCATTCGGAGGAGATGCTTCTCTCTCTCCTCGGCCGTCATCCCAGCATCGCCATCTGCCGTCGACTCCTTGAGCACAATCTGGTTGATCTCCTTCTGAGTCTCTGCCATGGCTTCGTTCAGAGCTCGGAGATCTTCGTTGTGCTTGACCTTCTCCTTCTTCCGGTGCTCCTCTAACAGGTCGAGGAATTTGCTCCATGCGTCCTGTTTCTCTTGGTGCTTTGCTCGAAGCTTGTCCATCTTGGAGAGGAGCTCTTTCTTGAGATTGAGGACTTTTTGCTCTTGCCTCACATCTTCCATGGGATCCCCAGTCTGCAGCAACTCGGACATTTGCGAATCGATCAGGATCGATCGTTCTTCCAGGAACTGCCTCATCTCTTTCTTCAGCGTTGCAACCTCGTTGGAGGAATTGTCCTTTGCTGATGTAGACGAAGACGAGGCTTGCAAGGATTCGTACGCTGGAAACAAATCTCCTGCGCTTTTGCCTTGCTCTGGCTTTTCCTGCTTCTTCTTGTCCGCCTTCTTCTTGGGGCCTCCCTGAGGTGGCTGTTGTTGCCACTGACTCCACCATGACTTCTTTCCTTTGCCCTGGCCAGACCATCCACCCATCCGGTATTGGCCTGGTCTCACGTAGCTGTGATGCCCCTGAAGAGTTCTTCGGGCTTTCACTAGCCTTTCTCTCACGCTTTGTGGCAAGTGGGTTGCCAGTCGCGCGTTGCGTATCAGCCTCCTGGCTGCAGATCTTGCGGAGCGCAATCTCCTATGCCAGTTGGGGCTCTTTGGGTGCTTTCCCGTTCTGCCAGCGTACCACGCAGCTTCCCCACCAACAACTTGCTATGGGCGCCGGCAATCGGGTAAAGAAACGTCGAACTTCAACCGAAGTTCTGGGGCAGAAAATACGGACGCTGTTGTCCGCTTTGAGCCCTGTAGAATGAGTTCATGACAAATATGAATCGCGGTCTAAATCCGAGCACGCATATGAGACCTCACTGCATGAATTGTAGAGTAGCAACTTTCTTTGTCTATAGTACATATCTATCTTGTTTTGAGTTTTAGGTAGGTGAAGGAGGATTAGGAAGATAAGAAGGTGGGAAAGAGTCGCCAGCAAAAAAGAATTAACAAGGAAGACGTGTAAGCATTGGAAAGAAACTGCACAGGAACCAATCTGGAAGGGATCAGCGATGGCAATCAGTGACTCTCCACATCTTTTGGAATCAAGAACTTCCATTTGAATTGACATCTTGTTTCAAAGTCGATTTCCTTGTATTGAAAAATATGCAGCATCGGGTTTACCACATTGTAATTCATTGGCAACTCATTGTAGTATCAGGCACCGATACGGTTATATAGTATCAAATTGATACTTGATACAAGCTTCCCTCAATTCTTTTTGCATATTCAAAAGAAAAATTGGAGCAAAGGCTTGACACATCAAGGCTGAGATCTAGCTTTATATATCGAATGTGTCGTCAATTGATCTTTCAAAATAAGTACAAAAACGTTGGGCACGTCAATATCTTTCACTCTTTTTGCCCATTTGGGTGTGTATTTGAAGAGGGAGACCATGGGAGACCCCCCATATCGGCTTTGATTCAGATCTATTGTCCAAACCGAACCCAGGTGGTCGGAACGGGCAGGGATCCCTAATTATTTTGAGCTACACACCCTTTCCGGCGACCACATGTCTCATTTTCGATGTTGAGGTCTCTTCCTGTTGTCCTGTCCTGCCTGTGGTTCCACCACAGAGATCCTCGGCAAGGTCTCCTTGATGCGGCTCTTCGACACAAAATTCTTTGGCGAATCACAAAAGAATCGAAGAAATTCAACGAAAAGAATAACGTATCTAGCACTTTATCTAGGAAAACAGAGAAATACTATCCATCAAACACGGCAATCATGAAAATGAAAGGAGAAAACGCGCCTTGCAAAAGCAGCCATGTTTCACGAACGACTGTTTGGAGAACGAGGAATCCTACCAATCCGCCTCCTGCGACCGACGTCCACGTGAGCTCGAAGCCGCCTGGCAAAATGGGCGGAGTTCAGTAAAAGACGTCTTTGGCCAGAATGAAGAAAGAAGAAGAAAGAAACCAATTAGGAGCGATCGGACGCTACTAGTAGCTCCTGACATTACTACTAGGAACAAGAAGCTACTAGTAACAAAGGGCATCGCTACGAACCGCGCGATCGGACGCTACTAGAAGCAAGATGATGAATTTTCGCAAAGTACAGGTGTGTAGCTCAAAATGAGACCTCCCAGGCGTTCGCCCTGGAAGGTTTGGGGATTGGTAGGTCTCCCTATCAAAATACATACCCGTATAGTCTTCTAAACGTTTAATTTTTACGGCCCAGGGTCGTGTGCCTCGGCTGTCTTCGCACGTGGTTGTACGCGTGGAGCCTGTACAGGCTGGCGCTTTCTGGCTTGCCAAAGGATTTAAGAGCAACCACAGTGTTCATCTATTTCTTTAAGCCCAACGCCTAATTTGAAGCAAAGCCACCACTGCGCTGTGGAGTTTGGAGAGAACGGACCAGTCTCTCGCATTAAGTTCTTTTTGTTGGCATTCAGTTTATCAACATCAGCTCCAAAGTCATAGCACCCAGTTCCTTTCGAGCCAGGAAACACCCACAATCGCCATACAGGATTTGCTCAGGATGATGACATGAAACAATGTTGTGCACCCCCAAAGAGATCAAACAAGCGGACATCTCAAGGCAAACATCCTTCGGAACATGTGTGAACAAATAGCACGAGCTTTTCAACAGGAAAGCAGAACGTATTCAATATTATGGGGAGGTATAGCTGCCTTTGAGTCACAATATGTCACAATGATACAAAACAAAGCTATCGCCTCTGGCTCTGATGTCTTCGCACGCGGTTGCACACTGGGAGCCTTCCATGTTCTGCGACATCTGAAACTCTGCCATCTGCTGATATGCATATATATATATATACATAGTTTTGATCTGAATACTGAACGAAATTCCTCGCAAAACATGACTCAAAAGCGCCCGCACGTATGAATGTCCTACTCCCTGCAAGTATGAATGTCCAGGCCCGAACACGCGAAAGGTGTCTTTAAATTGTTCTGGTACATCCTGGGTAGAAAGATATAAATGACGTTAGAGGTTCAACGTCTCGCGAACGTCAATTGTAGTGGAGCAGCATGCGTTGGGATGTGCACAAATCTTGAGAATGGAGTTTCCAATAGCCGTGGATGCAGTATATATGCGGTAGTTGCCACATGGCAACCCTTTAAATCTTGGTCCCACAGCGGTGGCACAAGCTCTTGACACCTTCAAGCTATGCTGCGCTAAAGAAGCACAAGTCTCATGCTTGCCACAAGGCCTCTGGCTGAACTAGAAAAATGAAAAATAGGCGTGTGAGACTGTGATCGTTCGGCCGCAAGGCACGTGAGATTTCGAGGGCAGGTTGGAACGATCAAAAGCGACAGAAACCTTGGCCTCAACATCATCGCGAGGCACTTCCAAACGCTCAAACGTACGGTCTTCCCATATCACGGTGTCTCATCAGGGTGTAGCACTTATTCGAGGCATGCATGTTCTAGAATTCAGTGGAAGGGTGCTGATAGGGTGGAGAGGCACCGGAAGGAGCAGTTTTTGAGTCCTGCTTCAGTCCGTCTCATTGTCACAACGACGAGGAAGGTCAAGAAGAGTACATTGAGTACATCATCCCGAGCTGCACAACTTTTGCTGACACACGTGAATAAATTATGTGTGTATATATGTGTATGTGTGTATATCACCACGCGCACCGGGATCAAGCTCGAGAGACGAGCCCGGTGTTGTACTAGGCCCCTGACCTATGTACAAAAGAGTTCCCCAAGAAAGACCTCCTGCAAAGTGAAACGCGACCTAAAGAAGCGAGAAGTCCCATGATGCCAGCGTTCGTCCAGCACCATGTTCAAAGATCCGAGCCAAATGGACCAGGGCATCGTTATCAGCGTACAAAGAGGCCCCAACAATTGATCCCTGGGGCATGGTATGGCCAGCAGCTTTCGCCAATGAAGCCGACAGGACCCCCGGGTCACTTGCACAGCATCACATCGGCTCAAAAGGACAATTGCGCGTCGAATCTTCTTATGGTAATCCAGATAAGTCGGTTCCGACCCAAGATCGACAAGCTTGTACCTAAGCTGATGGAAGAGAGCCGTGACTTCGCATAGGGAGGTGACGCTGTCTGCCTGTAAATGCCAGCGGAGGCCACGCAAGAAATTGCAGACCGTCATCCAATCGCTGTCAGAGCCCTCCCAAGTGCTAGCTTGGCTTTGGGAAGGAAGTCGGAATTTTGGGTTTCCATACAAAGCTGCAAACGTTGGCATCCCATAACCAGTGAGGAAAACTCCTTCTGTAATGTTCTTCATCGCCAACTTGTTCCGGCTCAGGAAGGTCTGTGTCCTGACTCATCGCTGTCGTGGGTAAGAGCTCATGGAGCCTTGCAAGCCAGTGCTGGTGCTGTAAGGCTGCTTTGTCCGCTGCGTGCTGTAGATGCGGGTGGACCGCTGAAAGAGCAGTAGCAAACTCCTTTGCTGTGAGATCAGCGATTCTGTTGTGTTCAATATGTGAAATCGTGGTCCCTTTGCTAGCTCAATGGGCCGGGATCCAAGTAGCCTGGAATGGCTGTGGATGGAAAGGAAATCGTGCCTGATGTAAGGCCCGCAGACAGCCCCACCATTCCTGGCAGATCCATGATGGATCGATGTCATTGTTCTGAAAAAGAAAATTCGCCTGGTCAACAACCGTTTTGTTGTCACAATAAACATGCACCCTGAAGGGCGTCAGCAAACAAGCTTGTAGCAGACCCCAAAGTTCAGCAACATACGAGCTCAAGGTCGGGTAGTTAACCACACCTTTCTTGCACACTTGTAAGTTGATATCAACAACGGCGAATGTTGCCACCGTGATCCAAAACCTATCTGCCCAGAGGACTGACGCATCTGTCCAAAATTCAACCGTACGGTCAGCTTGAAAGGAAAAAGTAATTGTCTGCGGCACAGAACAAAGAAGACGTCGCTTCGCAAGGAAGGGCGGTTGCTCCAAAATACCCAACAAGGCAAAGTTTCTTCCTAGTTCATGCAGTACTGGTTTCCCCAGCAGCTCATGAAGGACCGTACACTCGTAGACAAGGTGGGTCATGCATTCCTTAGCTGAAGAGCAAAAACGGCATTGTGGCGAGTCCACCCACCCTGCCGCAAAGAGCCGATCATTAGTTAGGGTGCAGCCCACAACGACAGAGTGGAATCTCCTGGCAGGTGTGATGACAGGCCCTCGATATGTAGTGTCGGATTGGAGCAATTTTGTAGTAGCAGTAAGATCAAGCAAACCACCAGGCTGGGCAAAATCTTTCCTAGATCGGTGGTCAACACACTGGTATGCGGCTTGACGTGCAAGTTGCATTAAGAGTGGTTTAAGTTCACGTGGTTGCAGTTTATCAAGTGCAAAGGGTTGAGAACCGCGGAACCTAAGGCCAAACTCGTATGAGATCTCAACATCAAGAATCGAACAAGCATGTTGCAATCGCGACCACAGGGAGTGTGGATGTTCATGGGCACTGGATTGAGTACGCTTAATGGCGGGGACCAATTCAGGGGTCTTTCGGCAACACCGGACAAATTCAGTAAGGGTAGTGACCGCACAAGCAATGACCGGCTCAGTTCGATGTGGTTGACCATGGATGGCCTGCACAAGCCATTTTGCTCGCCATTTTGGTTTGCCATGCCACAGTGCTCGAATAATGGCGTTTTGTATCTGCCCAAGTTCCCTTTTGGGGATTTGTGACACATGACAGCCAAAAGTTAAGCGCGCAATGACTTTGGCACCAATTAGCAAGTTCTTTACCTTTCCTGGGATGCGAAGGGCACCAATATTAGCTATGTCAGCTAATATGTGTCTGTGCACACTCAAATCATAGTGAAAAGCTTTCCGGGCGCAGGTGTACATCTTTGTGCCCAACACCTCGAACTCGAGCTCAACCGGGAAATTAGGGAACGTGGCACGCAGTTGTTTACGCCCTTTAGAGTGGGAGGACCACATAGCAGACTTATCCGGGTTGAAAAGCTGGCCAACAAGTTGGTCCCAGTATTCCGTGATGCGAATGGCAATTTGAAGGTCATGAATTTTGTTCAACTTACACCACAGATATGAGTCGTCAACAAAGGCCCTAGCAGAAATACTCGGTAAGTGGCTCAACAGGTGGTACCACACCTTGTTATACATGTTCATAGCTAAAAGCGACAAACTGCAGCCCTGTGCCACACCATTGGCTGCCGTGGTGGCAAGTGGCCGGACCCAGCTCCTATATGCCATGTGGCGGTGCAAAGACTGGTAGAGCTTGAGAAAAACATTGACCAGCAGCTTCGGCAGCCCGAAAGCTAGCATGAGCACCGCCGCATAGGCTGGAACAATGCGGTCGAAGGCCTTTGATTTGTCAAGCTTGACTCCAATCACTGGGGAGGAGTCTCCATGAGCGAGATCTAACTCAAGCCTTACTTCATTATATAAAGAAGCCATGTGGCGGTCTTGAACCCCTCCTAGTATGGCCGGTGGAAGGGAGGCAACAAGCCATGGTTGCAGCTGCCTGTATCGGCTGCCCGTGTAAGCTAGAAGCAACGCTGGTAACACCGTGATGATTCTTTTATTTAAAGCTGATGCTGGCCCCTTCTTGTTTAAGATGCACTGTTTTGCACACACAAGAGCTTTGGGTAGAGGCTGGTCAGAATTTTCAACAAACGTGAAAAAGGCCGTTATCGGTTCGAAGCAAGGAGCAGGAAGCGCTTGTAACTCGATTGTGCGCCAGCCATCCAAGCCCGGAGCAGCATGGCTCTTGCGACGGTGGATTGTCTCAAAGAGTTGCTTTCCCTGGATTGGAGGAAGGTGACACTCATGCACCTGGTTCTGAATGCATGGCCAAATGGTCTCAAGGATCTTGAGTGGCTGCTCGCAGAGAACATTTGCAGAGTATACATTATCCCACGCTTGGTTGATCTGATCCAAGGCTAAGTTAGGCTGGTAGATGACATGGCTATCCTCGTTAAGGACAAGATTGGGTGGCTCATCTTGGGCACAATTTTTCAAGTGCTTATAGAGGAAATGGCCATTACCTTTAGCCGATTCTTGTATTTTGGGCTTCCAATTCTGTAATCTCTTAGCTCGGATCTGAGAATCAAGGAGGGATGCGGCTGATTCGGCCCATTGACGAGCTAGAAAAACTTCGGCAAGAGTCGGGAAATGTGCATGTGACCATACCACAGGTGCTTGGTGTTGTTGAAGAGCTTTAAACGCTCGAAAGGCGGTTTGCCTGGTGTCAAAGCAGTCTTGGGGGCTGCCGGGGTTCCTTGACAGTCGGCAGAACAATTCCTGCAAACGACCCACCAGCTTGTAGAGGGCAGTGGACTTCTTGGTAGCAGCACAACAGTTTTTATGCTGTTTGGGAACAATGCGTTTCGGCACAAAGGTCGGAGCTTCACCTCGAACTTGGGGGCCTTTTCCCCATTGGGCCCCTTGTGAGCGAAGCGAATGCACCAGAAATTCATTGATAACCTCCCATTTGGAATCACTGTCATGGGAAGATTCATACCTTTCCGAAAAGCTTGACCAAGCCGAGTCACCATTGTCGACCCAAGAGGCCGGTTTGATTGTGTCCGGCAGGAAAGGGGCACTCTTATAAAGCACATACCCTACCTGGTGGATGGATTTCCACTGAAAGACCATTTTAATGGGTCGGTGCTGTTTGCCAATCACAGGGACAACCTCAGCGGAATTGAGGGCGCAAAATGCAGAGTGATTCAGCAAAATTGCATCAATGGAGGAGGTGGCATCATCACAACCAGAAAAGGTTCCATCCCGAGAAAACGTGAGGGGCCTCGAAGTGTGCCCTGATTCATCAACAACTTGGATGGGGTCAGACCACCCGTGAAAAGCAACACAATTAGCAATGGAGGTATAGCTCGCAGGGTCAGCTTGCATGTCACCCGCAATCAGCACCGGTATCGACCCGAATTGCGCAGCGAAGGTAAACACGTCAGAAAACATCCGGTCGTTCTGGGCATGAATAGCAGGGTCCTGTGAGGCACCTGTGCATGCATAGATGGAAATGACCAACGCTTTGCAGGAAGGAGTTACCTGTATCCAGGCAGCATTCAACCTTTGAGTACGGAACAAGGTGGTGTACAAGCCGGTTTGATCCTGGCATGTTTCGAAGGGTTGAAGGATAGAGTCTGGTGCGATGATGGCCGTACCACCACATGGGGTGATGGACCCGGATTTGTGCCACTTGACTGGGAGTGGTTGGCTTGTTGCAATGCGTTGGCCCAAGGCTTTGACCGCATTTTGGGTAGATCGAAGATTGGCTTTCCCAATGCGGGTTTCTTGAAGGCAACACACGTCTGCATTCCAAGTTTTCCATGACCCATTGGTTCGAAGGGATCCGATATTGGCTGAAAACACCGTCATAAATTCTTGCGGGTAGAAGGCTGGGCCTTCCCCAGGAAACCCAAGTGCGCAATCAAAGGACAGCTGATGAAAAAGCGGTTGGAGCACAGCTGCAATCATTTTCTTCTCGCCAAAATCGAAAGCTGGAAGTCGCCAGCTCAGGTCGCTAGTACACATGAATTGTGCCTGCTGGAGGCCGTGACACATGACAAAACACAGATCGTCCCTGTTGCATCGGCAAGGACACCACACACGAAAAAGGGCCACAGCACTAACGCAGCAATGGCAAGATATTAACCGGAATCGAAGGTGATCGGGAACCCATGTCGTTTCCCTAAGGCCGGAGCACATACGAAACACCTCGAAATCCATCGCGCATGCTCGAAGAGAGAATGCAGACCCCAGGAGAAAAGGCCCGGCGGAGCTGGACCTCCACCACTGACACAGAAGCGACAAAGACGAGCCAAAGCAAAAGACAAGGACAACCGAAAGGCCAATGTGGCAAGTCAAACCACAGGCCAGCATGCTGGTGGCGAATGGGTGGAGGCACAGCAGCCCCACCCCAAGGCGTCAGGCGCCTTTGTGAGCTTTGGAGGGCGGCGTCTCGCCGCTGGGCTCTCTGGCACGCGGGTTCGTGTTGGCAAGTAGCTGCCTGAGGGCATCGCTGATGCTGTCAAACTTATTGTCGACTTTGCCTTCGAACTGCTGTTGTCTGGTTTCAAGTCGATCAAAGCGCGCCTCAAGTTGGTCAAGGCGTGCATCATCTGCGGAGCTCTTTGGGGGGGCAATCTGCCCGGTCCATACGGGAGGCTCAGTGACCTGATTCTTCTTCTTACCTTTGGAGGCTCCCTTGGGATTGCTCTTGCCAACACCCTTGGCACCAGGGTTTTGCAGCTGTTGAATGAGTATCTGGTGTACATGTCCATTTATCTCAATTGAGAACTGGGAGACCGAGATCTCCTTCTCACTCGCAACGATCCAGACATGGACGCCTGCATTGCGGAATGTCCGCATTGGGAGAACAGGGACGCCTGTGGAGTCAAGTGTCGAACTGACGATGTGCGCGGCATCCGTGCCTGCAGGCCAACCGGCGAGCTCGTAAGTGAGCTGAGGAATGACATGTCTGTTCGCTTCAACAATGCGTCCATCTGCAGCAAGCAATGTTTTGCGAGCTTCACTGAGTTTGGAAATCCAGACTCGAGGCGCAAGTCCACGCCTGGCCACAATGATGCCTGCTTGCCCCGGTGCATCTTTCAAGGCGATGCGCATGCTGTGTAGTTCAGAGATGTTGGGTGACCAAAAGCGAGGCAAAATGGTAGTGTCGGCAGAAGACTGGCCACGCTCCAAAAAGTCCCTGACGAGTAAGGTCGTGGCACCACTTGCTTCGAGCAACGGAATTCTCAGTGGTTGCGGAGCCTTGATGATGCATTGCAGGATGTAATCGCCCTTGGATGCGCCAGGGTGGAATGTAGAGCGAAAGCCATACAAGACCACAGAGGAATCGACAGCGTGGACCGCCTGGGAGACAAGGTCTCGGAATGAGGCGATGGGGCTATCCTTGATCCTGTCGATCTCAGTCTTGGCGCATAGGCGAGAGTCCGCCTCGAGGACGAGTTCGCACATAGCAGGTGATGTGATCTTGCATTTTGGTTCTGGCAATTTGTATGTGCAAGTGCCTTGCAGTACGATCAACTGGACAACACGTTTGTACGACAGCTTGGCGGCTTCGTCGTGCATGGCGACCTCGTACGGCCCTTCCACTTTGGCAGCAAGATGCGGAAGATGCATATGGTCGGTGACCGGAAGCAAAACTGCTAAATCTTGCTTGCCAACTTGCTTGGTGACTTCAGAAAGAAAGGACTTGGTCAGCAAGACGATCCCTCCTCGGTTTGGCCCAAGCTGAAGTCGGTGTGTCTGCTGAAGGGCATTTCCATCAGAGCCAATGAAAGGCACCTCCGGGTGTATGCGCAAATCCTCCCACTTACACTGAACGGGTCGAGGGGGTTTGCGCCCCCATGGATCGTTGACCCAAACAGGGTCGATGCCTTTTGCTGTAGTACTGGGTCCAGCTGCTCTGCTCGGAGCGGAGGCATTGGAAGCTGCATGCGGTGTAGCAGCATCAACCTGCATTTCTTGGGCAGTACCAGCGGCATAGTAGACGTCCGGAAATCGATTGGATTTGACCCTGAGCAAGAACCAATCACGGATGTTTGCGGCAAAGACAGCAAAATCAGGGAGGCCTTCGGCTCGGATCCACGTGTTTCTTGCTTCCCGACGCACTCTGGCAATGAGCTGGGCATGCTGGCCTTGAGCAAGCAAATGGTCATGGACATCCAGCGGAGGTGGTGTCTGAAGTCCCAAGCGATAGAACAGGTTGGCCAAGATATAGTATCCACAGAGGTCTCTCGGCATTGTCTGGTCGACGAAGTCGATGGCAATACTCTGGTGATCTAGTCCGATCTGACGCAGCAACAGCTGGATGAGAGGGACATAGATGCCTCGTTGGTGCACCGGAACGGCAGCAATGAAGATGGAGTCAGAGCCCTTGCGATAGCATTCGAACTGGAGCCAATGGTTGTTGTGGATGACAACCCAAATGATGTGGTTGTACTGGCCATAGTCAGGGAACAAGCCATTGGGAAATTCAAGGTTCCGTGTGGTCAAGTTCCAGACTGCCGGCGCGCAAAACAGTGTCAATGGTTGAATAATTCGTGCCACATCGAGGGAGAATTCCATCTCATCTGAAGCCATCCACCCACTATAAGTCAACATGTGCTCAAGCCGATTGGAGATCCTCTCAAATGCCACTTCTTCTGGCGAAGGGGGAAGCGTAGGCACTGTAGAAGACAACGGTTGGAGTCGAACCGGGAAGGCAGCGATAAGCTCTTTCTGTGGCAGAGGGTTCTGCTGCGATTCTCTGCGAGCAAGGTAGATCAGGAATCTCTTCCGCAGCAAACTTGCCAGACGAACCAGCGGCGGAGGGGCATTGTAAGTTCGGCAGGTCTTCAAGTGCACATTCCATGGTCATATTGATGATGTCATGGAAACGGTCAGCAACCCCCGCAAAGGTTTCAGGCTGGAAGTTGTCTTCAATGTCAAACCGGTGGATCCATCGCTGCACCAATCGCCAGCCACACAAATGAGGAAGGTGCTCCTCATGTTCACTGGAAGATGTCAGTCTATGAGGTGCAATGTCCAGCAACCGTGCGACAACAAAGGTCGCTGCAGAATGAAGGTGTTGTGGAAGCTGCACAAACGTGAGATGCGCAGCATCAGCATTTCTGCAAATCTCAATGGCGGCCCAGTGATCATCAATCAAGACACAGATCACATTGGTGGTGTTGTTGTACAAGTAGAGCTCTCCAAAGGGTGACAATGTGAAGTCGGAGTCTGCTTGGTTCCAGTAGACCGGAGCAGTGAATTTGAAGGAGTCCTGCATGAACAAAATGTTCTGTGTAATGCTCCAGAGCTCATCGGCTGCGATCCAGCCGTGAGTGTTGCACATGTATTCGGCTCGTGCCTGAAAATTTGATCCAGCTCGCAGCGTCGGAGTAGCACCTGAGGACAGGTGATGCCCACCTGCTTTGATGTCAGGGCTCCGTGTGAGTTGCAGAAGGGCGCCAGGTTGAAGGCTTCCAACATGCTGAATTCTCGGACTGCCATTGATCTCCTCAATCTGGTACAAAGACTGGTTCAAGGCAAAGGTCGGGAGCGAGCCATCGGTGGAGTCAACAACAGCATGAATCACCAGCTCTTCTGAGGGGATATGTGCAGTGATTGCAACTTCTCCAATGGCACTCGAAATCTTGAAGATATGGATGATCCGAAAAGCAGCAGTGTCACGAGCTGCAGAGTCAAAGGCCAGAGTGGTTGCAAGTTGCTCGTTTGGCTTCAGCAAGTTGCGGAGCGCTGGCAGAAGTGCCTCGAAGTTAGCCTGATTGCACCGAATCTGAAGAGCACCTGGCAATGCATGGTGAACAACAACGGCCTTGAACCATACCGGTCCTTTCACAAATTCAATTGGGTGCATGGCATCCAAGATGCTGGCAAAGGTCGCGCAAGAGCCAAAGGCTTCCAGTGGACCTGGAGGACAAAGCTCAACAGTGCTGGATGTCAGATCAACACAAGGCACGGTCGCCGGCCAGTTTGTTGCATGGATCTCAGAAGGCTTCTCGGTGAGCTCAGGCTGTAGGATCAATCGACAGTTCGCAATGCCAACATTGCCAAGGCGCAAAGTCCAATCATCTGCAATGGCAGCTATCTCACGAATGCTGCACGTGAGGTCACAGGCCCGTACCTCTGAATGCAAAGAGCACTGTGGAAAAAGCTCATCCGGTCCTTGGAACATGCTGGATAGCACCTCAGCAAAGGTCATGGCCATCGTCGCCCTTCGTTCGAACTCTTCATCATCCCCATGGAAGAGAATGATAACTCGCCATTCACCTTGTTCATGACCGATGACCTTAGTGTGCAATAACTGACGGACAAGGGACACTGGCATCAGGCGAACGAATGAGCCTTGTTCGATAAGGACGGCATTCTTGGCAGTCAGACGATGATCCCAGGCATCTCGCATGATGGAGATGGGATTGATGGCTTCTGGCAAAATGGCATACAGACCTACAGCGATGCACAGGATGCTGTGTGGCACAGTGATGGCGTTTCCAACGACTTTGAACGCCAACGATACCTTGCTAGGTAAGATCAGGTCTCTTGTTGCGCCAAACAGACTGCAAAAATGGGCTGGATCCAAGAAACAGTACGAACCATTGTGATGCGTAAGCACCGCGAAAATGCCTTTGGATTGAAGGTGGGCATGCGAGAGTGCATGTTGGGTGGTATATGAGGCACACAGCGTTGGCAGTGGCTCATGTGGGCATGCAAGCCTACCAAACAAACCAGCATCAGGTCGGCTCAGGCTACTCACCTTAGCTCTCTTTGCTGGAGGGATGAGCTGCAGATCGTTGTAAATGGCAGCTTCAGACTGGCTCAAACGAACCTGGTCCTGCCATACCTTAGGAAGGCTAAACTTGTAGCATTCATCATTCCATGGGACACGTGGTGTGACAGAGCACGGCAGACTGAAACCAATTGGTTCGGCTGCAACATCGGCCCGCAACCAGACACACAGCCATCTGGACCTGCAGTGGTTGGACAGCTCATGATATGGGACGATCTGTGCCCAGAGGGTCTTGTACCCAAATGCAGTTGCAACACACTGTACAAGTTTAAAATGTGCACGCGAAGCAAACTCATCAACACATTCGGCACAGGCGATGACTGGTTGGAGGGCAAACACTTGTTCCAAGCCAGAGATAAATGCCCACCCATTTGCGTCCATGAGGCCACTCGCCAATCCGCCCTTGGACCAGGATTGGCACGGCAGTGAGAGCGTGCATAGGAGGTTCACCTGGCAGCGGTGGACGAAGGGAATTGTGTCATCCGCAACATCCCCCAAAACTGCAATCTCCCTGCAGGATTCCAAGGCTCATTGTGCTTGAGTGGACATCGGAGCATGTTCATCTTCTGTTGGGCGCAGCACAAACGAAGGATGGTTTCGTCATGGTCCACAAAGACCTGCCGGCCAACTGTAAAACCAAAACCTGCATTCGGGAGCCAGTCGGCTGCCTGGCTCCACCCACAAAATGCTCCGCAAAAGAGGTGGGTGCATTCCCATGCATAAGTGCTGTCAAACTCAGGTCGGAAATGAATCGACGATGACCTAGCAAAGTTGTAAACGTGCAGTCTCGTCGGGGTGGTCAGGGGGCCACAACACAGGATCTGTACCCCTGGTCGAACCGGGATCGATCTGGCAGCAAGCTCTGGCATCACAATGCACACCGCGTCTGGGACAGAGGCAGAGCCATGGAAGCCTTTCCCCGGAGAAAAGGCCAGTGGTTTCAACCAAAGTTCATCCCCTTCACACTGTGTAGCCTCACCAGCTATGAAGGTCTTTCCATGAACACACAGCGGAAAGGAGGGCACCCAAATGTCATGGAGCAGGGATCGAAACTTGTGGTTCGCGGATCCAGCCAAGACCTGGTCGGCCAAATCCAACGCAGCTTCGCAGTCCATGGCCATGTGGTCACCAGCGGAGCACAGGAACTTGACCACACGGCAGCGCGGGAAGGACACGCGGGTGTCCTTTTATGGACACCAGTCAGCACTCGCGTGCTCAGCTGGCCCTGGGTCCCCGATGACCCGAGCGTCAGGGCCTTTGAACCCAGCGGCTGTGTATGTGTGTATATATATATATATGAGAAAGCAGTGTATCACCGATCGTTCGTATGCAGGCAACCTATCTGCTCGAGGCACTAGAGCATGGAAAAGGGGCGCCTTTGGGTTTGAGGGCAGGGGCTCTCCGTAGGTGGTTCCCACCTGAGGTTCCAAACTGGTAGCGGAGCCTCCCCACACGGGGAGGCATCCGGGGTAGCTAGGTCGTAGGTTCGACTGGACGCTGAAAGCAGTGTTTTGTTTTTCCGCTAGGTAGGTGCCATGGCTAGTTCATCTGATGGGTATGGTGGTCAGCGACGATTTAGCGGTGACACCCTAGACCCAAAAGAATACAGACGCTGGCGCCTATGGGCTTTGGCCAAGATGGCCGCAACGAAGGACCTCCAACCGACTCAACGTGGGCCGTTTGTGTTTTGTTTACTGGACGGACTGGCTTTGGAGACGACAGAACATCTGACGTTGGACAAGCTGAGAGAGGAGAATGGAGACAAACACATTTGGAGCTTGTTGGATGAGCGTTTTCCTGACAAGTTGGCTCACGATCACATGGCAGAGTGTCTCAAAGAAGTTTTTGAGCTGCATGCACAGGACAATGAGGGCATTGTTGCATGGTGCGCAAGGGTCCAGGAAGCTTTTGCCAAGTGTCGGAGGAAGGTTGCGGTCGATTTTCCGTCGGAGGCGAGGGGCTGGGTGTGCCTAAACGCCTCGGGATTGTCAGCCGACCAGAGAGCGATTGTCACGGCAAAAACCCAAGGGGATCTGAAGATGGAAACTGTTGTGGCAGCAATGCGCAGTTGGGTTCCGGATTTCAGGGCTGTGAGGAAGCAGTCGAGAGGAGCTGCAGCTTTCGTAGTTCAGCATACAGAGTCAGGAGATGAGGATGAGCCGGAGTCGGGGCTGCCCAGCCCGATGCTGTTGTGTTTGAGGAAATGGAGGCCTTTTTGGCCGAGCATGGGTTCCATGACAGTGCAAGTGGCTCACAATCAGAGATCTTCGACGAAGCTGAAGTGGCGGAAGTGTTAGCAGCGACCTGGAAGGAGAAGAGGACAGAGATCTCCAGACTTCAGAAAGCCAGGAAGTTTGGCCAAGCGGCCTCTGTGAAGAAGCAATTCAGCCGGGAGCTCTCAGACATCCAGAAGAAGTCCCGGTGTCGGAAGTGTGGACAGATTGGGCATTGGGCAAGAAATTGCCCGACCAACAATTCAGCTGCAGGGAAGAGTGACAAGGTCAGTGGAGCAGCAATGGTGACTGAAGAGGTGTTGCTTGTATCATCGCCTGGGTTTGGCATCATTGACTCTGGTTGCAGTCGTACATTGGTCGGACAACAGACATTGAACGAGTTCATGAGGCTATATCAGGAGAAGGAGATGGACGTGCCTGAGAGTAGACCTCAACAGAACCTGTTCCGGTTTGGGAACGGCCAGGAGGAGCTGTCGGAGCGAGTGGTGTCCATGCCCGTGAGACTTCATGGCAAGCGTGGACGCATTGAAGCGGCCATCATCAAAGGTCGAGCTCCACTACTGTTGTCAAGAAACACCCTCAAGAGCCTGGACGCCAAGCTGGACTTTGCTGCCGAGACAGTTTCTCTGCAGGGAGGCCCACCTCGTCCACTTCAGGTCAATGCTTCGGGCCAGTTCGTTCTGAACGTGTTGGAGGACGCTGAGGAGCAGGAGACAGAAGTGTTGTTCTCAGCTGCCGTGGACGACGAGGGTTCAGAGGACGGACGAGACCAGGAGACAGAGCAGACCACAGAAGAGTTGCTTCAGGGTCCCACCAGATCCATGACCCGAAGGGAGCAACGTTGTTTGATGGCTCATTCAGAGGCCTGGAACAAGCAGAAGCAGAGCAATTGTGCCGTGGCCGAATTGTTTTCACCACCTCGGTTTGCAGCTCAGGCAGAAGCACGAGGTGAACGCGGTGTGTCGTTTGACATTCAACAGGGTTGGGATTTGACAGATACAAAGCAGCAACAGCAAGTGAGTGAACAGCTGGAGGACGAAGCACCTGAGTTGCTAGTGTGTTGTCCGGAGTGCAAGCACTGGGGTGGCTGGTATAGGTTGAACAAACACAAGCTACCACTGGCCACACAGATTCGGAATCAACGCATTGCTCAGGCGCAGGTTGAATTCTGCGTGCAGCAGATCAAGAAACAGCTGAAGAGGGGAGGTCGCGTGTTGGTGGAACATCCATGGTCGAGCGACATGTGGAAATACCCTCCCATGCAGAAGTTGCTGCAGTCTGGCCAACTGGCCTTGCATCGTGCCGATATGTGTGCATATGGCCTCTCAGATCCGGACAACCAGCTTCCTGTGTTGAAACCTACAGGACTGGCAGTGTCACATGAAGACATGAGTGCATGCGTTCTCACATGTCCAGGTCACCAGGCTCATCAGGAAATTGCTGGTCACACTAGTCAGGGTCAATCACGTAGTGCACTCGCAGCCATTTACACGAAGCACTTTGTAGGCATTTGGTTGTCATGCATCCGCCCACAGAGTCGTTTGTGCATGCATTCGCCCACAGTCGACGGAGAGATCAATCCCATGAGTGATGGCACTGAATGTCTAGAAGTGTTGGCCGCAGCTGCATCCCTTCAGGATCCCTCGAAGGTCCGTAGTACTTTGAAGAAGCTTCACAACAACCTAGGTCATCCGTCGACCAGGACATTGCAGAGGATCTTGAAAAACGCAGGAGCCACAGAACAGGCTGTGAAAGAGGCTGAACAGATTGAAGCCGCCTGTGATGTGTGCTTGCAGCGGAAACGTCCGACACCATCTCTGCCGGCAAATCCGGAGAAAGCAGTAGATTTCAATCAGCGAGTAGGTTGGGACGTCAAGAATCTGCCTGGGTGGGGGGTAAATCAGAAGGTAAAGTGTGTGAACATCGTTGATTTTGCCACCAGTTTCCAGGTAATGGTTCCATTCTATGAAAAGGAAACCAGTGATGTTCTTCGGAAAGCATACCAGGAAGCATGGCAAAGATGGGCAGGTCCACCGACCGAAGTCATCACAGATCCTGCTCGGACCAACCAGGCCGAATCAGTGTTCCAACAGCTTGAGGGAGACGGCACCCGAGTGCTGTCGATTGCTGCCGAAGCACACGCTCAGTTAGGTAAGGTGGAGAAACATGGGCACTTGTTCGAAGTAATCTTGCAGAAGGTTTTAGACCAAATCCAGCCCACTAACAGAGAAGAGTATGAACAATGTCTAGTGCAAACCATGAATGCTAAGAACGAGTTGCTAAATCATCATGGTCTGTCACCTTGTCAGCTTGTGTTCGGACGCAATCCAAAGATTCCAGGTGACTTGATCCAAGAGCAGCCATGTCCCATCTCCGGAACACTTCCCCTTGCAGATGATGCAGTGGCAAAGGCCCAGACCATTCGTAATCAAGCACGGATGGCTTTGATCGCTTCTCAAGACGACAAGAGTCTTCGAGCCGCCTTGAACGCACGTCCTAGAGTAGAACGAGAATTCCTACCCGGGGATTTTGTTGCATATTGGCGTACTCAGAAGTATGAAAGAGGGGTTCGTTTGGTAGGAGGTCGATGGTATGGCACGGCAATCGTGATGGGTAAGGTAGGACGCAACTTCTTGATCTTTCATCGGAAGAATATGTTCAAGGTTGCCCCAGAACACCTTCGTCATGTGACCACTGAAGAACGCTTGTTGGCACAAACCGATGGTAGGGAGTTCATTGGTCTGGATACTCTTTTGCAGAATAAGGAACAACTGGGTTCGCAGTTCGTTGACCTCACGGGTACACCCACACCCCTTCAATTGGCCACCAGTCCTCTTGAGCAAGATGATGTGTGGATCAAAAAGGGAGACTTGTTGTGCAGAATCCATCGTACTGCTCGGACTAAGATGTTCATGCCTGACCCGCAGGATCCAGTGTTGAAGGGCTTGTCACTTGAGAACTGGAGGAAAACTTTTCGATCGGACACCAAAGAAGTTGTTGTGCATCACCTCTGGTCAGACGAAGCCAGTAGAGAAGCACCATGGGGTGAAACACCTTGGAAGGGCGAAACTCAATTTCAGATTCGTGCAAGGCGAGAGATGCCACCACGTGTGTCAGCTGAATCCAGTACACCAGCGCAGGTGACAGTTGCACAAGCTAGTCAGAGCACAGGTGAGACCCCAGAAACACTGAACGCAGCTGAGACCAATCCACCGGCCTCTGAACCCCGAAGGCAGAATAGTCCAACCCCGATAAGAATGAGTTCACGGTGGAGCCCAATTGCTGATGATCAGGGGAAAGAACATCAGGAGCCAGTAGGGTATGGTCCCATTCGGTTGAGACAGCACGAGAAAGGTCCACCTTTGTTCCTTTTGCGTCCTGAAGAGACTCAGATTGAAGATCTGCAAGACATTTTGTCGGAACAACATGGAACAAAGAGAAGTTTGTCTCCAGACGGTCAACCAAGTGCTCCTAGCAAGCAACTCAAGACTGAGGGTGAAGATGAATGTCTTCTCGCTGAGTTGGCCCGTGAACATGGTCCAGCTCCTTGCATTGAAGTGTTGATTGCAAGTTTCCTTCAGAAAAAGATGCAAAAGGAATTGCATCATTCGAAGAATCCACCTCTGATTCAAGAGCAAGTAGACCTGGCCAAGACCACGGAATGGTTAACTCTTCGAGATGAGAAGCAAGCTCTCAAAGTCTTGCCGCCCGCAGAAGCTCGCAAGATTCGTTTGCATAAACCAGATCGTGTGATGACCAGTCGTCGATTTGTAATCGTTGAGAAACATGAAGATGGAAACACCAAGATCAAAGCCCGTTGGTGTTTACGTGGCCATCACGACCCCGATCTGCTGCAGAAGGTGCTGGCCGGCAAGTGTCACTCTCCGACCTTGTCACAGTTCGGCAGAAGCCTAATCTTGCAAATGATTGTGAGCCATAAGTGGGTAATGCACCTAGGAGACATAAACGGAGCATTCCTAGAGGCAGATGTGCGAGAGAAGGCCCTGTCCAATCCAGTTTTTGCAGAACTGCCACCAGGTGGCGTACCCGGTGTGGAGCCGGGATCTCTTGTGCAGGTCCTAGGAAACATCTACGGGGCAAACGACGCACCACATGAATGGTATTGTGAGTTCGATAAAGTAGCAATCGCATCCGGGTTCACCAGAAGCAAGTTCGACAATTGCATGTACATGTGCTATGGACCGGACGGTAACCTAGAAGGTGTGTTGGGAGCTCACGCGGACGACACCATCACAGGAGGGGAAGGTGAGACATACCTTGCCGCCGTAGAGAAGTTGAAGAGTCGCTTTCCCTTTAGGAAATGGCGTTCAGGCACCGGGGAGTTTTTGGGCACCATATATGAACAAGACCCCAAAAGTTTCGAGATCAGTTTTGGTCAGAAAGAGTATGCAGAACATATTCAACCAATCAAGATTAGCAAAGAAAGGACAAAACGATCTCGGTTGCCCGCAAATCCCCAAGAAGTGTCAGCGCTGAGAGCAGTGAATGGAGCCTTGAGTTGGTTGAGCACTCAAACAAGACCAGATGTTGCAGTACAGACTTCACAAAGTCAGCAGTGCTTTCCTCGACCAACTGTTTTTGATCTTCTCCAAGCCAATCAGGCCATTCGCCGGGCACGACAACAATCTGATCTCAAGATTCGAGTGCCGTTCATACCTCCTGAAGAGCTGACCCTTTGTTTTTGGTCTGACGCAGCCTTTGCAAACACAGAAGAGCTCAAGACTCAGGGAGGTTGGATTGTCGGATTCACGTCCACTCGAATGAGGCAGGGTGCAGATGTGCCTGTGCATTGTTTTTCCTGGAAGTCTTACCGTCTTCCTCGCGTGGTAGCATCCACGATGGGGGGAGAGGCTCAGGCCTATTCGACGGCCGCTGGAGTGTGCGAATGGATTGCCTTAATGACAGCCGAGTGTCTAGACGGACCTTTTCCGTTGGAGGACGCTGAAGAAGTCCTTACGAGGCGAAAACCCATAGGTATGACCGATTGTCGCTCGTTGTTCGATCACCTGCATTCCCTAGGTTCCAGGGGGGCATTAGATGATCGGAGAACAGCCATAGACGTGGCCATCATTCGACAGTCGATTCGACGCACGGTCTTGAAGCCAGATGGGTTCCAACAGGTCACATGTTAGCTGACGGACTTACTAAGGACAAAGCCGAACCAATGGATTTGCTCAGATCCGTCCTTCGCTCAGCCCGATACCAGCTGGCTGACGAACAAACAGTGCTCGACAGGAAAAAGGAGGAAAGGGAAAGGCGACGACGAGTCGCAAGTGACAGAGCCAAAGCCCACAGCAAGGGTTCTCAATGAACCCTCGATTTCATTCGTTAATGTCCAACGTAATCTACAGCATGCCGATGTTCACTAGCACTGTAGGTTGAGTATAGGGATACTGCTTTAGAACAGTGAGGAATTTTTCTCGGTATGTCAAGATGAACTTGTGCAGAGCATATTTTGCATCACGTAGTGTACAGACAGAAAAGCCTGCTCTTTTATGTGCCTTGATGTGAACTTTTTGTTTCATCAAATGCCAGTTGAACGAACCGGCAGCCTTGTGAGACCTCAAGACTCATTTGGGAGGCTTCCCGAGCTGGAAGTTTTTGGTGGTGTCTCAGAAATGGCCTCCTCATCAAAGCCAGTGACACCAGATGAGCTCGCCATGGCTCAGGCCATCGTGGCAAGGGCTCATAAGGTGGGAGTGAAGGGTCATGACATGTCCGCCGGATACGGAGCTATGACGGACAGCGCAAAGCGCTTGAGAGATCAGCGAGACATTGAGCTCGATGAGGCATGGGAGCCAGTGACCTATCTTCCGGAGGAAGTTTCACTGGTGAAGGAACGGCTGGAAGCCGGAAGTGCATCCAAGCAAGTCCCTTTCGTGCCAGAGAAGAAGGACGAGAATGCCAAGATCCCTTTGCCCGCAGGAGTGTCGAGTGTTGATGACTGGGGTAGCACGGTTTGCCGCCTTCCGAAGGTCAGCGCCCTAGGCCTGAGCTACAAGGAACTGGTGGCACAGAAGGAGCATCACAAGTACCTGACATGGGTACAAGGGCATGGACTCCACCGTGACGGCCGTTTCGGAGATCTAGCAGCATACCTGGAGCGGATCAATTTCTCAGAAGGCATCAACCGAAGCTCGGATCCCACGGTCACATTTGCTGGATCGTCAGAGAAGAGGGAGCGCAAGTGAGCTACAAGGCAGATGGTGACGCTGTCATTCCAAGTTGAGTTCCCTGCAATTTTCAGAGGACGAAGTTGCAATTTAGAGAGTTTGTGGAGTGAGAAAGCAGTGTATCACCGATCGTTCGTATGCAGGCAACCTATCTGCTCGAGGCACTAGAGCATGGAAAAGGGGCGCCTTAGGGTTTGAGGGCAGGGGCTCTCCGATGGTCAATCTGGTGCCATGATACACCCACACTGTGAATCACCATCC